>VXBS01003078.1:745924-765237 GCA_013400255.1 Sitta europaea
AAAAAAAAAAAAGACTTTAGAAGGTTGTTAAGAAGACCCAGGTTTCACAAATGATTCCTGTCTTATACATGAAGTGAACCCAACTACCTTATGCAAGCTTTGCTATTGTATGATTGCATTCAGTCTTTTCTCTCTTCAGTGTGGGAATTGAGAAAGAGGGGAGCAGCACACAAGGGTGTATAAAAGAGGAAAACTAGATTCCCAGTCTTTTCAGCCATCAATGTACTTCCTTCAATGCTTTAGGAAGTTAATGTGTAATTAAGCTGGCGGATGTAAGAACAACTTCAGTGTAGTGATTCCATTGATAAGGTGTGATCCTCTGAAATCTCTGTCACCTTTGATGGTTCTGTGTAAGAGAAACGAAAAAACAAAACCAAACACAAAACCAGCAACTATCAATTTATTTAAGAGTATTAGGGACTAATTTCAAAGTCAAAATATCAGAACAATTTGCCTTTGACTGAGGATTGGAAAGGATGGTTTTGTTCTCCACTCCTGATTAGGCTTAAGAACCTTCTGTAGCCTGAGTAAGTGAGCCAGACATTCTGAAATTTTGAGCAATTGTGGGAAATGTAAAACCATGGCATTCTATGTAATCCTACCAGTGAAGAACTCTATTCTGTAAGGGAAAGTGTTTCTTACACTTTTAATGAATAATAAAAAAGATATATTTTTTTATATTTGTTCAACATATTGAGGAAAATATGACTCATTAAAGAATAACAATCTTTATATATTCTGTAGTGTACTATAGCTTTGAAGTAATTTTTTTCCTATAAATGTGAAATTATTAACAGCATTTTAAAAATAATTTTGGCATACATGACTATATTTTTCCAATGCAAAGTGCTCACTTAAATGTTTTGCAACAACATCAGCTTTCTCTAGGTCTCTGGTATTACCGTATATATATAAAAATTATAAATACCTGTTCAGATATTATAAAATTATAAATAAAATTATGTTATTATTTCATTAAACTATTTTAATTATATAGCATAGTATATACTTATATTTATTATAAACATTTATTTAGATGTATGCAATTAAAATTATTTATTTATAATTAAATTATAAATATTGCAACTTCACAGTCTCTTTTTTGACAGTGCCCTCTATTTATTTCAGTACTCTCTATTTTAGGCATCAGAAAATAGTAATTCATACTCTATATAGTGTTATATTTCCATTTACACCACTACATTGTAGATATTCAGATGCAAAACAAACAAGCTTTGAAGGCTGAAGCATCTGAATCCTGACTGCTAAAAATGATAGATGTCTGATTTAGGAATTACCTTGCTTTTCCCTAAATGAGAAGTTAATGTCTCAATTAGAGGCATTAGATGTTCTCTTTTCTGATGTATGTGAAGTGCATTACACCCTCATTTGTTTGAGAAATGTCCTTCAGAACTAGAAGATATGTTCTTTATAGTGCTGCTGTTGTTTTTCTGTTTGGCTTTTGGGGGGAGTTCTTCTTTGCTTGTTTGCTTATTGTTTTTCTTCTTGTTTGGTTTGTTTTTGTGGTGTTTTTTTGTTGGTTTATTTTGGTTTGGTCTTCTTTAATGAAAAAGACTTGTGGTTAGAAGGACATCAAGGGATAAAAGAAACAGTCAAATTGTTTCTGCGTATTTCATTTCCAATACCCAAAGAAAGCAGGAGAGAGCATGCTGATTTAAATCAATCTTGCTGCCTATCATTGTTTATTGAGGACTCAGCAACCTGCAGACAAAAAGCATTCTAATTCTCATTGCTCCACTGGTATTCTTTCTTCATAATACATACATGCATACATATAAAGCATGAATAAAACGCAGATGAGCAAGGTTTCTTTACTCATTTCAGTGCAGAAGAAAAATGTGTACCTGGAAAAAAAATGTTGGCAGGCAGGAATTACGGGGTTTGCATTCAGTACGAAAATAGACCCCTTAAGCTGAAGCCTCAAAGCTGGGTAAGCACTCCAATTGTGATTTCAAAAAAATTTATGGATAGCAGCTAAAAAATAACCTTCTGCAAATGAAAAATACACAGTTACACTTTGCAGAAATGATTAACAATGCATTTTTTAATGAGAATCAGATAATAGATAGTGCATTTTGCCAAATAATTTTGCCTATTGTTTTATTCCTAAATCCTGATTGGTTCCTGGAAGCCCATCCTGCAAATAAATATATCATTTAATTCTCTTTGGCAATTAATTGTGTGCTTCCCTTTGTGACAAAGCCCAGATGCAACCTGTGACACAACATGCTTCTGGGACCACAGACACAGCATGGCATAAGTAGAGAAAGGTGGAGCTACTCAGCCATTCCTCATCCTCTAGGATTATTCACAAGGGCCTTAGAGAACTTTCACTCCCCATGATGCTGAGGCATGTGTAAATCTGTGACTATAATAGCATTCATATGGACAGCAACACAACCCTCCCATCATGTCAGGAATTTCAAACTTGAGTATTCTAAACAGCTGATAATTATGTTTTCAGGCCACAGAAGTCTCATTGAAAACCCAGAGGACATGCAGGTCAGAGCACTGTGGATGTCAGCACAGTTGACCTACTCCAGAAGTGAGGTCCACAGGAGAACAAGCACTGGTTTTCTCCTTCTTCTTGGCCTGGGGTCCCTCCCATAGGTGCCTGATTTTTCAGATTTGTTGTTGCTATTTATGCACAGTCTCACTAATCATTTAAAATGTCCAAGGTAGATGAACCAAGTCATTTAATCATGTGTGTTATAAAGGTATTTTAAACTTTCCTGGGCTCTTATACCCAATGTTAGAGAGAACATTGAAGAACCAATAAGCAAAAAATGAGGTAGGTCAAATGAAACCCTCAGCAAGTCTGCTGTGCAAACTTAGCACTGGTGACTTAGTGACTGGTAGCAGATATGTAAAAGATGGTCCATATTTTCTTGACTGAATAGGACAAGGAATAAAGAGAATCTGTTTAAGCTCTGTTGTGGCCTAAGAAGGGATCACCTCACCAAATATTTCCCTTTCAGAGCAGGATAGGCCTTGAATTTTATCTCTTAGTAAATCTCACCTGGAAGATGCATCTGGACATTGCATTTAATAGCCAGTACAGGCAGATTTCTGCTCACTTCTTTAGTCCATTTGTAGTTTTATATACATCTGTTCATTTAGCACATGACTAAAAGATCAAGACATAAATAATAATTAGACAAGTGCAAAAATATTAGCCATGATATCATCTCTCCATTCAAAGCTGAAATTATAACTTTTGAAAACTTATACAAAGGGAGATTGCAGCTAAGTTTTCAAAACTAATGTGTAGTTGTAAAACAAAGTTATTACTCTATAAAAATGGAAGATCTCATAGGAGCGAAATCACATTACTCAGAATTTACAATATTTACAAACACTTCTTGTCTACATATCCCAGTAAATTACAAATTACTAAAATTCCATGAGCACATCAAAAAGAAATTATCCAGAACACTTAGTGAGGCAATATTTTTTTTATTTTCAGTGCTTATATGCACTCAATTTTTAACTTGAAGTCATTCATTTTCTCATAAGGGAATTAAGTAAGCTGCATTGCACAATAATGTAATGTAATAGCCATGTTTAGTGACAGAAAATTAGTCAAGATGTGAACCAGATATTCTGGTAAGAACTCACACATATAAACTAATTGACAGAATTTCTTGGGGAGAAATACCTAATGTAATCTCGTGGCTTCATTCCAGAGTGTTGTTTTTTTTTTTATTTATACAGTTCAACTTTATACAAAAGTCTTCCAGGAGGGCAGTTCTTGTGGCCGATGTAGATATATTTAATGGAAGCAGGAACTCTGGTGTGCTAAGTAAGCACAAAGAGTACTTCTCCACAGCTGACTACTGGAAAATGACAGCACCTGATGGGAAGTTAGAAATAGCAGGCCCAAAGCAATATGTTGAAAGATGGAATTCAGACACCCAAGGCTTGAGACTGTCATCATGCATTGTGTCAAGCTAATAAAACAGAACCAGACTTGGCAGGTGATGAAGGTGGCAGCTCCAGGAACATCCTCAGGGGATACCACAACTGTGGAGAAGTCACCATGGTGCACAAATGGTGAATTTTTCACATCCATCTTCAAGTCAGACTTACTCAGTTTTATGTGGTTGCTCTTCCTCTGATTTAGGGGTGTAATAAAGACCCCCACTTAGAGCCACTTCCAGGGCTCTAAGACATTCTGCTATAGTCTAAATATTTAGATTATAATTAGCTATCCCTTCATGTAGGTATCATCTGACTGCCCCAAGGAACAGGATTTATACTTCTTAAAATAATATAACCAGGAATTTATAAATTCTCCTCTTTAAACTCTTCAATTAAGACTTAGAATTGTAAACCTTTCTGAAGTACTGTAACACTTTTATACCTGTAGCTTATAACTGTATGCTTTTGCTCCTGTAAATTAGCACAATTATGAGTAAAGCTAAATTTTAGTGTAAGGTACTCATTTCATCAAATGGTAACAAATAGAGGTAAAAGAATATGTATGCCACCAAAAAATAAATACTGATTATAATCTACTGTGTAATGCTATCTGTAGTGAGGTGCCTAGTTTACATGAACCAATTTACTGAGAAAGTACACATATTTATTCTATTTCATTTATTTTTCACTTGTGCCAATTTGGAAAATTGCACAAGAACAGGTTAATTAAATCACAAAAGTAACTGAGGATAATATATGTCAGCAAATTAAACACAATAGAAAGATGTTAATTTGTAGAATTAAGTCCAAGTGGCCTAACTTCCTCTGGCATCCCTTGCCTGGTATGTCCTATTCTGATTTTAGGCATGGCCAAGGGCCCTATAACACGCCATGAAGAAATATTTCTTTCAATAAAAAATAAAGAATAGTAATCAAGATTAATCAAAATTAGGCAGGATAACTTTTTACTTAGTATTGCTTCCTACTAAAGCATTTCTATAAATATTTCATAATTACTGAACATATTTTCAGCTGTATTTCATGTAATTATTTATATGGCAATAGAAAGTAGCATTGCTTCTACTTTAAAAAAAAAAATTCCCTACAGATTTCCCACTACATAAAATAGTCATAAAAGCTGTTGTCACTTAATAAATCAGACTCTTAGAATGTAAACATCTGTATATTTTATTATAAGAAGTCCAGGAAAATCCTTTCTGTCAAGATGTTCACTTGTTTACGGATTTTATTTATTTACAGCTGAAACACCGACTGTCTGCTGCCTAAACAAATATTTACTTCATTATGATATCTTGAATACAAAGAAAAAAAAATTGTCAGTCCCAAAGTACCCATGAAGACTCTTTGGAAATGCTGTTTCATGGTTGATACAGTGGCAACAAAATGAGTTCTATAATGGAATTATGTGAATGCATTACATTATTTGGAAGATGAGACATTTGAAAAAAACTATGGAGCTCAATGTCCATTTATATATCATTTTTTCCAATAAAACTTATGAAAGGACATTTATTCTTTTATTGAATATTGTTCAAACAGACTTTGTTTGCATTCATTATTTTATTTTGCAGTAACAATAAAGGAGCATAACATAGAAGTTGTAATGGTAACAGTCTGAAAATTGATAGAAAGGCAGTTTCACAATATTTATGTTTTTATCTGCTACCCATGCTGAGAACTACATTTAAGTATCTAAGAGGTAGATATCTGAGAGTATCTGTCATACATTAGGTATGCTGTTTGGGTTATATTGCATTCTCTTCAAACATTTTCAAAATTCAGGTAAAAGCAGAAAAGGTATGTTTCAGAATAACAGGAAAGGCTGAGCTGGAAGGGACCCACAGGGATGCCTGCACCACACCACCCCAAGAATCCCACCCTGTACCTGAGAACATTCTCCAAACATTTCTTGAAATCTATCGCTCTTGGCACTGTGACCACTTCCCTGGAGACCCTGTTCCAGTGCCCAGCCACCCTCTGGGTGAAGAACCTTTTTCTAGAATTCAACTTGGACCTTTGCTGACACAGCTTCAGGCTCTGGTCCTATCACTGGTCACCACAGAGTCTGCTCTTGATCAGATCATTGTCTGCCTCTTCTTTTCCCCTATTAAGAATGTTGAAGACCACAATGAGGTGTCCCCTCAGTCTCTTCTCCAGAACAGTTCAAATAATTTGTTGAGGTCTCTGTGCAGGGCCTCCATGCCTTCAAGGCAGTCAACTGCTGCTCACAGTTTTGTACTGTCTATGAGCCTCCTTAGCACCCCTTCCAGTCCTGCATCCAAGTCACCTATGAAGATGTTGAAGAGCCTTGTGGAAGCCCCTGGTGACGCGGCACCAGGCTGGTGTCACCCCTTTCACTACAGCCCTTTGTACCCAGCCCACGAGCCAGTTGCTCACCCATCGTGTGAAGGGTTTATCCAGCTGTGCGCTGGATGTTTTGTCCAGAAGGCTGCTGTGAGGGACGGTATCAAAATCTTTACTGAAATCCAAGGCTTCCCCTGATAGGGTAGGTGGGTTAGCTTGCCATAAAAGGATTGAATGATAACCAGGACTTCCCCCTCACAAAGCCCTGCTGTCTGTGACCAATGACTGCATTGTCTTTCAGGCATTATTGAATACCTCCCAGAAAAACCTTCTCCAGTCTTCTTTACCAGGCCCTGAGATGAGACTAACAGGCCTGTAATTTCTTGTCCTTCTTGAAAATCAGGACATTTACCAGCTTCTGATCAGCTGGGATCTCTCTGGGATCTCAAGACCACTCAAAAATCATGGAAGTTTTGCAATGACAATCCTTGTCTTCTGTTATTCTGAGTTGTATATCATATTGAATTATATCAGTCTGTGGGATAGGAACCTATTAACTGTCAGCACAACATATCTGTAGAGCATTTATTTTCATTACTTTCTATATTCTAAGTAACTTTAAAAATAATTGGCCAAATGAAGTGATGTCTTTTGGAGAATTCAATACATATTAATGTAATAGGCAGACCAAACTATTGTGGTGACCTGGCAATTTCAGTATGGGATTGAGAATCTAAAGGAATTATGTCACTTCTTATGATAAAGGATTTTGGTATGGAAGTTTGTGAATGGTGTTTTTAGACATCTTTGATGCTTCTTTTGAACTTTGGCCTTGCTCTTAGGTTAATAAAAATTACCAAAGGTTTAACTAGCTCAGACTGCCAGTTCAAACAATTGGAATCTGTTGTGTTCCCACATCTAGAGCAAATTTAAAAACTCATATGTTTGGATTAGATCTGGTACAAACACATGGGAAATCACAAGTAGTATATTGTTCCTCACATAGGAAACTAAAAATATTAGGAATCTGAAAATCAGTGCTAAAAACTTGTCAGGGGAATAAGATCACGTTCAGACCAGATATATCAGTTGTAAGAAATGAAATAAATTAACTGTATTAGGAAATCTATAAGGTGTTTTGCAGACAGTAAAGCATTTTATTAACAGGTGTGTTTAAATTTAAAGAACATAACAATACTGACGTTAATAGGATTTACAGATTTAGATTTGATAGGGGCTTTTTTGTGAAAAAAACATTTTAATATGTTTCAACTGAAGCAGGATTTTCCAGTAAAATGGAGTTAATGCCAGCAACTCCTTCAATTGTTTAACAACCTGTGACAAATCTTCAGCACACACAGTGTTTTAATTAGACATCATAGTAGCAGGCAAATTGATCTCCTCTTGTTGACAAGTGCCAGTTAGTTTAAGGTGAAGTCCCAGCATTATTTCAGCTGGAGGGGAGTAGAATTAGAGCATCAGCTCAGCTCTGACCATGAACTGAGTTTGTGTGTTATTACTGAAGCTAATAAGTTTCCATTCTGAAGTACTTATACAGATGAATGTGTGAGTATCAGTAACCATACACTGAGACCTGGCTTAGTAGAACTGAATATTAAATAAATGTATGGTCTGCTATTTTCTAGGTCAAACTAACAGTCATTGAGCTATATGTGAATTTGCTTCTGCAGGTGCTGAATTGGTCCTCTGCTGTCATGACAAGCAGGGGATAAAAGAGCCCTCAGCACCCCCTTTTACATGTCCTCAGTGCTTAATAGGATTAAGCTTGTTGTCATTTAAAAACCTGAAACTGCATCTGCCTCATGTATGGTGTTTTGTAAACAATAGTGCTACTAAAGCTAAAACAAGGGTTGGTATAGAGAAATTTAAATAAATCTAACAGCCACAGTGGTGCCACAGAGACTGAGCAGGCAGTGGCTTATTGCAAGCTGCTGCATTTCAGGTTGGGTATTTATCTTTTCTGGTGGAAAAAGACAAAATCAGCAGTCACTCTTCTCTCTCTCATATTCTTTTGTAGATATAGCAAACCTCACCAACACAATCCACATCAAAGAGGAATACTATCCTTTTGCGTGTTTGGGTCTGTTTTCTGCCCTAGTTTTATCATTATGCATTCAAAGGACAAAAGGCCTTGTCTTAAATGTCTTTTTTGGTATATAGGATTTTAGTAATGCCACCATATACATTTTTCACTATTCTCCAGTGGATGAAGTACTCTAAAAGTGAAAGTATGTATTCATTTCCCTCTTTTCTGTGTAAAAATTCAACCCTCTCTCTTCCCAAGAATATTCCCTTGTCAATAGTCTACAAAATGCAATACTTTTGAAGGGCTCCAGAGGCTGCACTACCTACCAGCAAGTGTGTGGAAAGCCATTTTAAGTTGCAGTGCTCACTTGCAACTGCCAAAGAAACCTGTACTTGTGCACACCAGTGTTTCCTACACAATATGTGGTTGAAATATAGTTAAGGTGCACTTGACATCAGGAAGTTAAAAATTACTCCAGGGACCCACTTTTTAAAGTTACAATAAAAGAATTTGAAATCTAAATAGAACAAAGAAACATCCTGATATTTGACTGAGGGAGAGAAAATGGTTTCTATTATTATTATTATTACTTTATTATTTATATCCTACTAAGAATAAGGTCTGGGACACTGTTTGCATGTCAAAACTAAGAGTTCTGACAATGACTCCTAGCAAATTAAAGCATCTGGAAATGACTAATTTCAGGAAAAAGAAAGCATATTTTACGTGTGTTGCTACTTAACAGAAATTATTAGGAGAAGTAATATCTTTCTATGTGGTAATGCCACAATCTGTCTTCTTCCGGGATAAATACTTGGCTTCTTGTGGTAGAATAAATAGAAATAAAGAGAATAAATAGTTATGAAAAATAAAATAACAATAATCAACTTTTTACTATGTGACAACTTTTATTTAGATCATAGTTAAATAAAAAATTTTACAAGAAATTACTGAAAAATACCATATTCTGAATGTTTTAAAGCTTTTCTCTTAGTTGGAATTTTATTTAAGAGAAGAATACAATGATATTAAGAGCACTTTGAAGTCCCATCACAGATCCATCTAATAAATGTCTGTATCTATTACCAAATTTATTTGTAAATAAATATTAAGTTTTTAAAGCTACAGAAAGGTCAAGAAGGAAATTAAATATTTCTGTTATCTAAATAAAATATTTCAACGTAATTCTATAAGGTTTTATTTTTGAAAGGGGTTTCCTTGTATGTGTGCTGAAGTAAATGGACTTTTTTATACTGAGTCTTCCTTGACTTGCAACATTTAGCAACACATACATATTGCTGACTTCACCAAGCAGCCAAGGCTAAAGTCAGAAGAAATAATCAGCTCGATAATCAGTAAATTTGAAAACAGGTCACCGAAAATAAAGTAGTGTTTTGTGTAATGTGAACAGCTGTAAAATTCCTCAACCATTTTTGTTAATAAGGTGAGATTATTTCTAGTATTGCTCCTCTTGTTCAGTTAGAAATAACACATTAGAGCATTACATTACCAAGAATGCCTAGGTGCTGAAATAGTGTGTAGAGTCTGGCTGTGGATGGAGTTACTTTTCCCCGAGGCAGCCCTGACTGGGCTGTGCTTTGCATGGGTGGCTACCCAGGTGCTGATAATAACAGCCAGGGCTTTGGCTGAGCAGTGCTGGCACAGCAGCTGCACTGCCTCTCCAGTGCTCCCCTCTCCCCAGCAGACTGGAGATGGGCAAGACCTTGGGAGGCAACACAGCCAAAATAATTGACCCAAAATTACCAAAGGAATATTCCGTGTTGCATGATTCCTTCTCAGCTAGAAAAACAAAGAGAAAATGTGTGTCATAGACATAGGGGGAAACAAGGGGTTGGCTTGGGGCATAACACTTGTCTTAAGGAGCAACCACTAATGTACCGAAACCCTGCTTCCTGGCAAGTGGTTGGACATCATCTGCTGCTGCTAAGTAGAGAATTAGTTCCCTTTGTTTTCCTTCACTTCCATATGCAGACTTTGGTATAGCTTTATTAAACTTCCTTTATCTTGAGCCATGATATTTATTCATGTTATTTACTCCCTTTCCTGTCCTGCTGAGGAGGAGTGAGATAGAATGTCTTAGTGGGCACCAGTTCTGCAGCTAAGATCAATCCATCATAATTAGATATAAAAATAGAATTACCTCTACACAATTCCACAAAGGAGAAAGCACATTTGCATTTTAACTTGCAGAAATGGCTCTTTAGCTTGAGGTAAGTATTTTTCTGTTTTAGTTCTGAAGGTTCCTGGCTTACAGCCTCAAAGACCTTTAGTACAGTTAAGATTAGTCCTTGTCCAGTACCAGATTCAGTTTGGACCAGGTATTTTATTCAAGCATGTAGAGAGGAACAGAACAGCTCTTTCATGCTGTGGCCAAACATATCCTTTGCAATGTTCCATACTCTTGTGTAGTCTGGGTTTCCTAGGCCTGAGGTTTCTGAGTTTCTAAGATCAGTTTCTTCATGATGTTTTGTTTTAGGAAGACCTGGTTCTCACAGGCTTGACATAAACATTACAAGTGTTGTTGTAACAAGTGTAATGTTTTGGATTCCTGTCTGTGGGACTGGCTTTCTCTATGTCTTTTGGTTTTGGCCAATGGGATGAAGAGCTCTGGCACTCTTCTGACCATTGAGAGGGCCTGTTCAAAAACGTAGATAAAAAGGGTCAGTTTTAGAATAAAGGTGGAGTCAGATGATTTTTGATAAACGAGGTTTGTGTTTGTTACTCGCCACAGCGACATCTGACTTGCAGTGTTTATGTCAAGCCTGTGAGAACCAGGTCTTCCTAAAACAAAACATTATGAAGAAACTGAGCTTAGAAACTCAGAAACCTCAGGCCTAGGAAACCCAGACTACACTCTTGATCACAAAAGATTGAGCTTCACATCTAGTTACAGAAAATACTGTGAAGGTCACTACTGTGGTAATGTTCAAGTAACTCCAAAACATTATTTTTATGGTCCTCACTGTTGTATAAAAGCAGATAAACATGAAAAAATTCCAACTGCCATACTTCAAAAAATGGGCTGGTCAAGGACTATGGGTTCATCACCAATAGACAATGTGCTTTTCTGGGTAAATTTAAACATGTGTGATTATAACTATGTCAGAAAATAATAGACATAATATTTCCCAAATCACCTTTATGTTTCTTTATAACTTCCAGTTAGACTGAAAGTAGTGCAAGCAAAATAAAAACATTCAAAATGTATGTTGGAAGGTCATTTTCAAGATTTTTATAAGTCATTTGAATTCAAGGTAAATTTAGCTCAGACCTTTTAAAATTGCTAACAGGAAATGCATTCTCAAGAGAGAATGTATCAGAGCAGGTGTGCTTTTGTCTAGGTGGAGATTTTTTATTTTGAAATGGTCATTCATCCTTAAAATATCTCAAAGAAATTTACATAATTGCCTAAATTCTATTTTCCCTATTATTCATCCATAAGGACATTGCATATATGCTTGTGTTAATATCTTATTTCAGTCACAGAAAAAAATACACTTATTTTTCCAAATGGAATAAAAAGTATCAGCAGATAAACACTGGTTTGAGAGAATTTTTCTGATTTATTTTCTCTTCCAGTAGTGTTTAATGTTTCTTTTCAAAATAAGTTTTACAGATTTTTTGGGGGAGTGGTTTGTTGTTTTTGTTGGTGGTTTTGTTTGTGGTTTTGGTTTGGTTTGGTTTGATTTTATTTCTATTGCTAAGGATTTTTAAAAATTATTTTATAATTAAGGAGACAATTTCAATTGAAGACAAAACACTACTTGTCACAGAACCTTTGCTTATTTATTATGTACTATGCCTGACAGAAGGCAAAAAGCTTTCACTTTTTAAAAATTTTTCTCATTTTTTCCCCATTAGAAATCCTGGAAAGAAGAGTGTATGTCACCAGCTCTTTCTAATGAAGAATGCTTTTTGATAATTTACAGTATTTGTATACAAGCACAAACATTTTAGAGGCTGTTTTCGAAGTTCATTGTTTTCCTCTGTCAGTGGACCTGGCATGGATACTGAGTGCCTTGACTTACCAAAAACAGCCACAGCTGAAAATAACAAAGGAACATGTATACAAAGGTAGTAGGAAGAATCTTTTTTGAACCCAGAGTAGGACAAAAATTACACAATAGTTGTTACTGGAACTGGAGATTTTATGGTCGAGCCTGTGCTGACTCTTCAGTAACACAGTTGTCCCTAAGCATTTTCAGACACAAACCTAAAGGGATTGGAAGTTCACCTATGCATTTAAATTCAAGACCAACTTCTTAAAAATATGTACATACTTAACTGCTATAAATGGACATAAATTTCAATTGACCTAAATAAGAAATTAACATTTAAAAAAAAAAAAAAAAGATTACAAACTTTTGTAGCTCTAGATCCAAGGAAGAGAATATAAGGAGGTGCACAATATGTGAACAACATTAAATATTCAGCTGTAATCTAATAGGAAGCATTTATCTTCCAAAGTTTAAAAAAATGTGAGCAGTCCTAACTAATATTTTAATGTTCTATAGCTTGACCAAGGACATAGGTTGCTGCCTTTTTTTGTAGTTCCCTTTGGACAGCTGATGATATTGAGCATATCACAGAAACCTGCACAGAAGAGTTCACATCAGTTAAAGGGTCAGCTACTCTTAATTTCTAGGGAAAGCTTTGTTTAATAATTCTGTCTGGGGTGTTTTTTCCCGACAACTTAGAGTCAGTACCTAGGTATCACATAACATTATTGACTTACAAAAAACCCAATAGAATTTCTTAAAAGAAAAAAAAAAAAACCAAAGTAATGTATTTTTAATTTACTCTACAAATAATTCCTTTTAAAATTATCTGTTCAGAGACTTTAAACAGTAGAGTTGTTCATTGTCTCCAGTGAGATGATCTGTCTGAAGAGTGCTGATTAAGATTCTTTTGAAGACCTCAACTTGCCTCAATGAGAATCATGATTTGTTTTTGATATGGCAGCTGCTTGTGAGTATTTATACCTCTTCCCACTTCAGCTGTATGTTGCTGGAGGTTTTACAGTTGCACTCAGGCATGACTTAAATGCCATTTTTCATGGCAAAATTCAAGATTTTTTTCAAGATCATGGAAAAATTCAGAGCCTTTATGTAGAGGGATTTGAGTGAATATTTTTCAGTGAATAATTATTAACTTCTCTGTGAACACCAATTTTAGGAATACTTTTGCTTTCTATCACTGTTCAAATAATTAGTTTCATAAAAAAGATCCTTTCCCATACTTTTTTTCTTCAACAAAGTTGTTAGTCACTGGCTGAGATAAGTTACTTTTGCTTTATGATTTAGATTACTTATTCCCAGGAGATTGTGTCTATGAGTAAAGTACTCATTGAATGCAGAAAGAGATGTTAAAAAGATGAAATTTCCACAAAGTCACATTTAAACCTCATGTAGGCCCAGCAGACACCCAATATGTCTACCAAATAACACGGCCAATTGGTTTTCCTTATTCAATAGTTTAGGCACTGATGGTTGGTCATGAGAATAGCTGTGACACCATAATCAATGGAGCAAAAAGTCATGGGCTAAATTAGCAATACAGTGGGAATTTTCTGGACATTTTGCAAGAGAGGGGCATAGATTAAGGGAAGTATATCTGCATATGATGTCAAAGGATGTGAAGATAGGGTGGTGGTTAATGAGGAAGCACTGGACAGAATGGAAGGTGACCATGATGCAAATTATATAGAATAAGGGGTGAAGAATGGGCTGCTTTGGGCTGGGATATATTTAGTTTTCCCCATACAAGCTTGTATGGGGATGTATTTTGGTGTTGTGATGAAAGTGTTAACACAGAAATGTTTTTGTTGCTGCTGAGCAGAGCTTGTCCAGAGTCAAGGTCTTTTCTGTCTCTCATGCCACTCCACCAGGAGGTTGGAGGTGCACAAGTTGAGCCAAGTGACGCAAGTAATATCCCAGACCATATGTCATGCTCAGCATATCAAGATGTAGAAGAGGAAATGGTGTAGGTTTGGAGATGACATTTGTCTTCCCAAGTCACCACTGTGTTGTGATGGAGCCCTGATATCCTGGGAATGGCTGAACACTTGATGCCCATGCAAAGCGAATGAATTCTTTCTTTTGTTTTGTTTGTGTGCAAAGCTTTTGCTTTACTTATTAGCCTGCCATTATCTTGACCCCATGATTTTTCTTCTTTTACTTTTCTTATTCTTTCACCCATCCCACTGGGACTAAGTAGGCAAGGGGCTGAGTGGTACTGTATTGCTGGATGGGATTAAACTATGACAATAGCAAAGAACTAAAACAGGAAGAAGAAAGAAACAAACCACACAAACACCTGTTTTAGAAATCTAATTTGTTGTTGAAATGCTGTCCAGCATTATGAATCTCAGGCTTCTCATGCAACATGTCTATAAATAGTTTGTCTATTCAGTCCATACACAAGAAGGTGCTTCAAGAAAGAAGACATCAAGCCAAGTCTTAGAAAGGTATATTGTGGTATACCATAGTGGGAACATATTGCACACATGTTGATTCCTTTTACTGAAAAGTCAGAGTCTGGATCACTGGTTCAGGCTATTAGAGGCATATATCCTTTTTCCACCTGTGGTCATCCAAACTTATAAATAACAAGCAATGGTGTTTGTGACATGACCTTCTTCACAGTCTTTACAAATTCTTTGTTTTCCTCTTCTTTAACAGCCTAGCTCTATCCTTAAACCAATTGTCATAGAACCAATTTTAAATGGTTCCAGGAATATTTTTAATTTAGAAATGTACTTCTAGGGATGTTACATTAGTTTCTTGTAAATACTTTTTCTGATGAAAAAATCATTTACCTGACTACACATAAAAAACCACATCATAAAGAGACCATTCTTACACTACCAGTGAACATCAGGATTCCCCAGGGGAATATGATCTCAGAATAAACCAACAACACTGCTTTCATGCTACTAAAACGCAACAGCTGAAAACCACTGCTACTGTACGTAGCACACAGATGCTAAAAGCAACACTGTGGAAGGTAAGCATGGTGAGATACTGTTTGGAAAATGCAACAGTGTATTACAAGATTTGCTTTCACAATTAATTCAGCACCAGTGGTATTTACCTCATCCAACACCACTTCTCTTTCTGAGAAGCTTCTTATTTCACAGTTCACAGTTAGGCCCATCCTTTGTACTGTTCAACATGAGCAGCAGGAATCTGCCTCCCACTGAGACACTCGTTTCACCCCATGAGAAGGTACAGGTATTACTGAGGAAACGGCTTGATCTGGCCCATGCATTTTAAAGATTTTCTTTCACAATGGTGTTTCATATTCATAGTCTTTTGACCTTTTAGGATTAACATTTCCTCTGAAGGAAGAGAGGAGAGAATCTAGTACATTTTGACAAAAAAAATTCATGTTCACTACTCGTTTTTTTATAGCCTCATTCTCAAGTTCTACAAATTCCCCTTTTAAAAGTTTCTCTTTTCTGCCTCTACTTCAAAGTGATAAACATGCTTTCTTTTTGTTCTTCTCTGCCTTCCAATTACACAAAAATAATCCCTTTTCTTGTCCACAGTCATATATATGCAAATTAAAACAGGTACAGTGCATTGACCACTCATAAATACTTTGGCTGATCTTGCATTCTTATGTTCTCTTCATTGTTTACTACTAATTGTTCAAAGTATTGTAAAGTCCAAAATTTGTTTTGCATAACAAGCCAAGCATGTTATTTGCCATTACCTGGAAGAGAAGGATTGTTAGAAGAGAGAGTATAAGGAAATTAATCACATATATTATACCATTTTTTTTCATGTCCTGAGATGTTAGCAACAGAATTGAAATGAATCAGGTTATACCAAAAAATGTAGATCAAGGGTAGTTTGTGAATTATAGTGAAAGATGTAAAACACAACAGTCGTAAGAAAAACACTGACATGCATTTATAAATATTATCTTAAAACTGCAGTAATGTCTTTATACCATGTGATTATCTTAAGGCAAATTTCTTTAAGAAGGAACAATTTTTAAGAATTTTTTCTGCCTTCTTCTATATCCTGCAAAGATTAAACACAGACTTTGATTAAGAAATGGCAAATGAGCCTTCACAACTAATCTGAAATATTGTGCCTGTTTTTCCCCACAGCAATTAATGTATTCAATGCATAAGAATGAATCAAATCATTGGTATGCATGACAGAAATCAGACAGAAGGATCTATGCAATATTATGGATGTTAATAAAATGTGCAAGATATGAACCTGATTTAGCTAGGCCAAACTATTACCTCTACATTGACATGTAAACATTGACTGTATGTTATGTTTTAAAAATTTGGAAGATATTTTAGCAGGGGTTCTCATTTTGTCGGTATTCCTGCTGCCATTCCTGCTGATGGTTACTTCTTTACATGACAGTGATGGCTTTTCAACTCTACCGAGCCTTGTACCTCTAAATCTTTCTGCATAGGGGTGCCTGCATGTGCATGCATATGTATGGGACTGCATCTGGGGAAGTTCAGGGATGTAACAGACAGGTTACAACCCTTTCTACTATTTTTATTTTTAGCTTTTCTGATATGTAGATCATGGCTTGAGCTTTCAGAAACCATTACATGGGACCTTCTATAGGTATGGCACACTTATTAGGATTTAAATGAAGGATTAACATCAAGACACCTTGAAAAAAATCCTCCATTAAGATGAAAGGCATTTAAAATCAGAAAGATTATTCTACTATCAAATGCAACCTGTGATTTCCATGGAAATATACTTTTAATTTCTCATTCAATTTACAAAGACTGAGTCCCAGCTAATGCATAAGACCTGTTTCTCTTAATGCTTACTGGATTTTCAAGTACATTTTTCTTGCTTTCTTCCATAGTTCTTACATTCCTTCTCTAAAAATTTCTTCAGAGCTATCAAGTGCCTGCCTTTGATACGATGTCTACCAGAAGTCTTGACAACTCTTAGCTAGATAGAAGATTGTCCAAAAACTAGGTCTTTTTCTTGTGAGGATTCCTGTTTCTTGAATGCAAGTACCAGTTTCATTGAACTTGTCTAAAAGAAAAGTGGAAAATTTGTAAGAAAAAACCTGGAAATACAGTGTTGCCTAACTGCAGGGTGCTGCTGCTCAAAAAAATTAATCTTTTGTTCTTCAGTAGTTTGTGGCTTTGTGGGATTCCTGAGGTGAGTTCATTCAGGGCTGACAATCCAGCACTTCTCGTGTTACCACTCTTGGAATAGCTTACTGTAAAAACTATGAGGTTCAAGGACTTGATGCCCCAGGTCCCAGTCCTGCTGCCAGCACTCTAGGACTCCCTAAGGGAGGAGTATGGGAGAGATAATCCTGCTCCAGTTAGAAATATTTCAGTCTCAGTGACACTTGCCAATGTTTGGTTTTGTGGGAAATTTTCTAATATGGTTTAGCCCCTTATCCAGTATGCTAACAAATACTGTTTTACCATATCATTTTTGGTTTTCTGTAGGCATCTATACATCTTTTCTTAACCAAGTTTCAGTCTCCAAATTTTTAAAGGCAGTCACCCTCATAGTCTTGTTTATACTGCTTTGAACCTTCTGTTTGTAAATCATGCTTTAACACTCTTTTCAGTACACTGGTAACTTACACAGGAGAAAAAACATACAACATATGAGAGTATTCCTACTGAAAAACTATGGTAGGAAGTCTGAGTTACCCTTTAATTATATTCTAACTAAAAATAGTTCCCACAGATCTATCTTAGTCAAGAGTGCTTAATACAAGAGGAGAGAAGAAAAGAAGGACTTTATTCCACATTTTCCCATTACATGATCCGGTGCCAGAAGTGGAAGTTTTCTTCCAGAGACAAAGTTACTATCCTGCCACTATCACACATGAAAGATATAATCTGTCATGGGGAAATTAGCCCACCAGCATGTTCTTTTCCTCTTGCATTTTAGCAGTCAATAAAGTTAAACTTGAAGGGGAACTTTTTACCTGTATGTATAATTTTGCTTGCTACTCATTACAGCTTTGCAGAGCTATAATAGCTTTGAATAAATAAATAGATACACTCTCTTTTAGCTCATACATTTTCAATGGAATTGGAAGGTAATTTCTGCTTATGAAGATACCTGCAGGTACATGAACATGAACTTATGCTATTATTTACACATGACTGTGCAAAGAAGGTCTGGTTCCAACCTTCAGTCCCAAAAGTGATCAGTAATTGAGAGATGGTTACATATTTACCTGGAAAGCAAAATACCCACTTTTTGCACTATTTCTTATAGAATATTGGGTGAAAATACGAAATATAAACATATTGCTAAAGAATGTTGACTGCTCTGTACTTCGTGTATTGTTTTACATTAATAGGAACGTTATTAATCAGAAAAAGAAATTTTATTTTCTTTTTTTCTGCAGCATAAAAATTGACAAAAACAGTGCTGAGATATAAGCCTCTTTGAAGAGGTCTTTGTAGTTAAAAAGATGCTAATCCTCTGAGTATAGGTTCCCCATGAGGCATAGTTTATCTGTGGTTGCAATGCTAGAAACTACATGTGGTTATCAGTGGGTGACATGAAACACATCCATAGTAATTGTGAAACACCATGCTAACTAAGATATTCTTTTGATAAAATGAAGCAGTTACTCTGCCTAAGATCTATTGGACTGGCCCTGCCTGATTTTTTATTTAATTACTTGTGAAATAGAATAAGTTTTAGAAATGCTATTGTGATTAATGTGCAGAGCTGACAGAGGAAAATAGATCCTGATTGTGCTAATTGCTCTACTGATGGGTCTAAAAAGAGTGACACTGCTTCAAAATATCATTGAGATCGTAAGATGAAGAGAGTGAGGAAAGGAGAAAAGAAAACCTGTTGCTAATTAAATTTAAACCATTCATCTAAAATAAGGATGTAAATAGGCTTTGTAAACAGTAACTCTGCTTTTTGAGATGCATTGAGATTCTTTCACTGCCTACAAATCATCATGAAAGATAACTGGACATCAAGTGTAT
>VXBS01003081.1:4879-33976 GCA_013400255.1 Sitta europaea
GGATAGCTTGAGAGCTAGATAAGTATAGTACTAATGAAAAATTGGAAAGTGCAAAGCCAATTAGCAGCAAAACAAAGAATTTAGGCCAGTTAAGACCAGACAAACCAAGTAACACTGAAACTGCGCACACTCCGAAGACAAAATTGAAAATTCAGACACAAAGAAGACCTTGGAAGCCTTCATCAAAGACCCCTGACGGCCCCCGAATTGGGGAGGCACAAAAGGCACACTGGAAAAGAACTATCCAATAACCACGAGCTCATGCAATGTAAATGAGTTCCAGTGTGTATGTGATGATGTCGTGGTGACACAGTAACACTAAGCAATACTTATTGTATAATTACACCACAGCACTCGACAATGGTGGAGACATCCCCCTAACCTCCAGCACTGCAATAAACAAACACCTGCTCTATAGACATTGGTCTATGGGGTTTTATATCCAGCCTATCTTTTGGGCACCGCAACACAGAATTTAGCATGGCATTGCAATACAGGTGGGTATCCCAGTGGGATTTTGGGGAGAAAATTTGGCTTGCACCTCAATGAAGGCATGTTTGGTTATTTTCCATTATTTTCACATGTACATGATTCATCATTATTTTCACACGTACTCTGTGTTACAGAACCTCAGAACTTGCTCATTCATTAAACTTGATACTGTAACATCACATTTTGCCTTTCCATATACCAACTGGAAAATATGTTTCCATGCTAGATTTTCTAGTGAGGAAAAGAAAGCAGTGTAACACTTAGAAAGTCACAGAAATGGCACCAGCCTGATAGAGCTCAAGAAGCATTTGGATGAAACTCTCAGGCACACGATGTGGCTTTTGGGAATGGTGCTGTGCAGGGTCAGGAGTGGGACTCGATGATCCTGATGCATCCCTTAAAATTCAGCATATTCTGTTGTTCTGTGAGCTTTCCAACACCTGGGCATCACTCACAGCTTGTTGCCTGCTTGATTAAATCTCCCTTCCCGTCGATTAGGCCTCGAAGCACACAAAGACCAAGCATCAAAGAAGGCCTTTTCCTAAGGAGATTTTCACACGTTCCGTTTCCCGGGGCGAGGGCCGGCTTGAGGGGATGGACTACATGTCCCATGAGGCTTTGCGGGGCGCGGCGGAAACGCGTCACCGCGCTGGCCGCGGGAGGCGCCCGGCGCGCGCCCAGCATNACTGGGTGACTGCTCTGCTTGTGTGGGGAGCAGTACTTGGGGAAAGTCTGTGCACTTCTGGATAGCAGACCTGATGAGACCATGGGATTGAGTCTGCTTTAAAACACCACGAATACAAAAATGCTCTGACTCTGTCTTGAGTAGCCCAGAGGCTGAAGATGTTTCTGTTCTGGTGCCAACAGGAAGCAGGAAAGAGAAGAGGAAGGAGACCGAGCGGTTCCTGAGAAGGAGGAGAGGAGCGAGCCCAGCCTGATCTGCCCCCCAGCCCGCACCCGGCGTTACCTCCCTCCCCAGGACCTGCAGAGCTGCCTCGAGTCCCACGTCAGGGAGGTCTTTGGGCCCTCTCTTCCCGAGGACTGGCAGCAGACTCCCCTGCAGGAGAGCAGGCTGAAGCACCTCCTGCTGGCCCGGCTGGCGGCAGAGCTGGGACACGCTGTCCCCAACTCCCAGCTGCACCGGATGCGCCGCGCCGGGGACGTGCTGGGTTTCTATCGCACCCCCGTGAAGGATGGGACCAAGATTGATGAACTTGCGGCTGCAGAGCTGCCCCCGAACCTGAAAATCATCTGGTAGCAGTGAGTCCCCTCCACGGAGCATGCCCGTGCCTGGGGATTGCCCTCATGTGGCAGGGCAGCAGCAGAGTCCTCTCCTTGGGGTGAAATCTGTGAATTTCACTAATAAAGGTTCATTGAGCTGTGCTTGGATTTGGCTGTTCTGCTCTTTTTTTTCTATAGACCAGTTGTTGTGAGGCACTGGTGCAGCATGGGCACTGCCAGCTGCCCCCTGCCCTTTCCCTGCTGCCAGATACTGACAGGATCCAGTGGGGATCAACAAGGGGACAGTTTCCACAGTTTCTGCTCTACACCTCTGTGCTGGTTTTGGCTGGGGTAGAGTTAATTTTGTTCCCAAGGAATTTTAATGGGGCTGTGGTTTTGACCTGTGCTGATCTCAGGGCTGATAATACAGAGATATTTTTCCTATTGCTAAGCAGGGCATTCCTGCATTTCTTACTGCCACACTGGTGAGAGGACTGGGGGTACATGGAGGGAACACAGCCAGGACAGCTGACCCAAACTGACCCAGGAGGTATTCCAGACTATATGGCATCAGGTTCAGTGTATAAAATGGGGGAAGAAGCAGGGGAGATTTGGAGTGATGGCATTTGGCCTCCCAATTCACTGTGATGTGTGATGGGACCCTGCTCTGCTGGAGGTGCTGAACACCTGCCCAACCATGGGAAGCAGGGAATTTCTTATTTTGCTTTGCTTTAATGTGCAGCCTTTGCTTCCCCTATTAAACTGTCCTTATGCCAGCGCACAAGTTTTCCAGCTTTTACCTTTCTGATTTTCAGGACCATGGTAGTGTGCTCCCCACTGCTCACACTGTGGCTCACATAGATCTGCTTTTGTTTTGCTGATGTGAAAGCCAGTGCCTACATGGCCACTCCTGGAATGTGCTTGGCAAGCATTGGAGCACATATGCCAAGCTCTGGAATGCTTTTTCCAGGACTGATGAATGGCACTGTAGCTGTCTATCTGTCTGTATTTCTTTGTACTGCTCCTGGTTGGCTCAGATCTGGCTGTGAAAACTACTGAAGGAGTTGCCAAAAGGACTGGTGTGAGGATTAGTCTGGGTTACCTGTGCCAGCCTTCAGGATGCTGTGATCTTTCCATTTCCCTTTCTCAAAAGTTAAAAAACACTGAAGCAAAATATAAAAGTTTGTTCAATTAACCTGTTTCATACCTTACCATATGTCAACAAGAGCTCTCATTAAATTAAACACTCTACATAGTCAAAATTTATGTTTTCTTTTTAGCGTATGAAGGTTGGTGAGTTTTATACAATTCAGTGGAGTTTTAGTTCTGCTTTTACTTATATTTAATTTCACTTGAAAACATCAGGACACTGCATAATTGCAGTACAGTGTGACGTAAGTAGTCCATGATTTTATGGAACATGCCTTTACAACTTTACATCCCTGGGTTGTGGATCAGATGGGATACATTCTCCTTAAGCATCCAGACAGTTTCTACTTAAAAGGAAAAAGTGACCATTTAATTCTTTTCTCTGGAGATCAGCTGTCTGCTTTTACACTCAGCATTCACACAATGTTGGCCTGTTCCAGGTCAAGTCAGAAATTTCGAATCAAAGTGCTGTCATTGATTTGAAGTGGTGGGGGTTGGTTTTAATTTTTTAAATTTTTTTTTCATGAGTTCATATAGAAAATTCTGGTACATGAAAGAGTAGTTAATATTGTAATCTTTCCAAAATTACAGTCACACAAAGCAAATCAAGTATTTAATTAAATTCTGAAAAAGAAAAAGGTAGGTATTTGACACAGCATGTTCTATTTCTAGAATGCTGTCAATAAGTTTTGACTGTAATTATTTGGTATGTTCTTTGTGGAGATTTCACACCCTTAGAAAAAGACAGACCTCTGCAGAATAATTTATATTTACACAATTGTGGATTCTTTGGGACTCTTTGTACTTCTGTTGGCAAATGGAATAGTGAAATATCATGAACACAGAATTTACTAACTGGTTCTTCAGGCAGTCAGATTATAAAGGAAAATACATACAAAGGTAATAAATTCATAATGGAAATCTGGACAAGGACACAAAGCCTCTGATCTTCATTTCTCTGTCTCCTGAAGCTGGAAGTTTCTCTTCTTTCTTCCCCTGCTGACCAGGTGGCAAAATCTGGTCCAGAATCAGTGACAGGACCTATTCAGTTCATGGGTCTAGAATCAGAAAAAGTCAGGAAAGCCAAAGGTCCTTAAAAAAAGAAAAAAAACCCAAACCCAAAACAGTAAAGGGTAGGAAAAAACGGTTTTCATTTGCTACTAGAAGTGACTAGAAAAGGTGAATGCTTGTTTTGTGTCAGCTCAATGAGGAATTGGGCTAAAGTACTTTAGAGAATGCAGTTCAGCCTATTTCCTGTTCCCTTATGAAATGGACTCATCTGAAAGTATTGTCCATGGCATTAGCAGGCAGATAAAGACAGACAAAATTAACTTTGCCTGTAATCTGTAACAATTATAGAGTTACTAAGATTTACAAACCACAATAGAGGATGGAAATTTAATGAGCAAATATATAGTCTACATGGTGTGTAAGACTCAGAGATCACAGGTAATAAATAAGGGGTTTTGTTCACAATATGTGCACCTGATGTGGCAGTCATCTGCTCCTTGGATTGTTTTTGTTTGGATTTTTTTCAAGACAGCTGAACAGACAGCTGAACACACATGGCTGGCCGAGAGAAATCAAAATTATCTTGCCTTCTTATTTTCATACCTACAAGAGACTGGGGAAAAAGAAGAAAAAAAAAAAGGAGGAGAAAAAAATATGCCAGATGAGGTTCTAGTACGTTAACATGAAGAAAACTGCAACAAGTGTTTTGTCATCCAGAACTTGCTTTTACAGGGGTCTAAGTGGTGGAACGTGAGCGTTCTTCACTCCCTCCAACTGAAATATTCGCTGTGAAGCGTAAACGAAGACCAAAGTGTTTTTCTCTACATTAGCTTGCCAAAACGTCTGAATTTGTGTCTAAATGAATTGGCAGCACCGCGTTATCCCTCCTTGGCAGGGGAGGGCTCTTTCCCAGCCACAGCGACCCGCGCACTCCCGGACGTTCCGCAGTGTCCCGTGACGGGCGCGACTCCCGAGCGCACCCTGCCCGGAGCGCCATGCGCGCCCCAANCGGGGGTGCCGCTGCCTCCCCTGGGCCTTCGTGCTGGGCAGGGCGCGCTTCGGGCTGAATTCCCTCCGGCCGCCCGGCTGCGGGGAATCGGGAGGGGCAGGGAGCTCTGGGGAATGCTCGGGGCTTTTGTGGGGGTGCCGAGAAGAGTCCCTGGGTATGCCTACGTGGTCGCAAACCCATCACGGTGAGGAAGCATCCCCAGTGTTTCTGCTGTCTGCTCCCCGTGAATGGGATTGAAATCTAATTAGCCACTCCTGTCGTGGCTGGCACTGAAAAACTTCCCAGGGTGGGTTGTACAGAAGCTGCCAAGGAGCAGTGAAGCAAATGGAAAAGTTTGTCAAGTCTTAAGATGTAGGAGGTTAAGTCTTAAAATCTATAGTCTTAAAAAATTAGATGTTTGAAAAGGGATTTTACTCTTGAACAGGATCTGATATTTCATCGTTGAACACAGGACTGACAAATCTGTTTTTAATTACTCTTTTAGGTGGAAATGGGCATGAAGAACCATGAGATAGTTCCTGCTAGCTTAATTGCTTCCATTGCCAGCCTTAAACATGGTGGCTGTAATAAAATTTTGAGAGAGTTGGCGAAGCACAAACTTCTGGCTTATGAACGAACTAAAAGTGAGTTTGAATTTTGTGGTGGCTCCCTTTCTTATCCTGTTCCCAGTGCCTCCCAGCGGTACCTGCCCAACAGATTGGGATGTAGTAGTGTCCAGAGTGTTTACTTTGCCTTCTCTTGGACTCAGCCTGGAAACGTGGGTTTGTGCAGCACCAGATGCTGTGTCTGCATCTGACAGGCAGAAAAAAGATGAACAGTTAATTTTCTTTTTTGCTGAGAATAAGGTATAAAGAACCATCACTTGAAGCAATGTTCAAGTGCATGTAGGAATCAACCCAAGTGAGTGATATCCTCCCAATTCTGGAACAGACTGCACAATCCTTGCACATTTCACTGCATCAGGAACAGCTGCTAAAGCAGTATTTATTATCTGCCATATGACAAAGTTGGGCAGGCCTTTCCCAATTCCCTTCAGCATTTTAGTTGGATCTGGCCCTATGAACACAGTGGGGATGTGTGTGGGAAATACCTCTCCCTTTAATCTCAGTTCTTAGAGAGTTGAGGGTTGCTTCAATCCAATTTAACATCTTCACTATTCAGTCAAATTGGGCTGGTAAGAGCCAAGGGGTGAATTATTACTTGGGTGTTATGTACTTTAAGAAACAAGACTAAATAGATATTTATTTTAAATATTATATATGCATAATAAGGACTGAAGTATATTTTATTTTTACCCAGCTGTCCAGGGTTATCGGTTAACTAACGCTGGATATGATTACCTGGCTCTGAAAACTCTCTCTTCCCGACAAGTCATCAGTTCTGTGGGAAACCAGATGGGTGTTGGTAAAGAATCAGGTAAACTAAAATAACATTTTAAATATTTTTGGAAGGAAACACAACTGTAATATTGCAAATATTTTGCTAGAAACTAGGGAAGTTTTCCTCTGGATAGGCAGATCAGTTAATGTCAGACACTTTGATGTATTTGAACATAGCATGTTCAAATGCTCTCTCAGGCTTCTGGCTAGCTTTGGGTATTTTTTCACAACAGTGTAATTGCATTTTGCTGATTTTCTCTGTTTCTTAGTTCTTATTTAAGATAGTATTTTGCAAGCAGGTGCTGCTTGTGTTGTGCTTTGTGAAGAGATTAAAACCATTTAACAAAAAGATAATTTCATCATTCTGCTTTTTCATGCCATTTAAAAATAAGGTAGTAGAGTAAAATATGCTCAAAACTATTGCAACACTATCTTGGTACCTGTTCTGTTCATGTAGTTGGATATAGAATGTGACTTTTGTAATTGGAGAAGGGGATTATTTGGGATGAATGCTAGAAATTAAATTTAGGGTATTTTTTAACACTTGAAGAGTCTGGTCCCTTGAGCTGTCTGTCCATTCATCAGGAAGGAGAAGCTCTTCTAGGGTGTGGTTAAGAACACCAGAACACTGAAAGATACCTCAGATACCATCAGCATTTCTTCTATTGGAGTACCATGAACTCTTTAACAGTAATTTCTTCATGTTCAGACCTTTGATACACACTATATAATCAGCTCCCTTTGCTAAAACTTGCAGGTCACAAAGGGTGAGGAGTGAGGTAACATTAACTTTCACTGCACTTTTTTAGCTGGCTTGTTAGATATCATTCTTTTCTTAGACCTACACTGTTACGTATTTTCTAGATATTTATATTGTTGCCAATGAAGCGGAGCAACCGTTTGCACTGAAATTGCACCGGCTAGGGAGAACCTCCTTCCGAAACCTGAAAAACAAACGTGACTACCACAAGCACAGGCACAAAATGTCCTGGCTGTACTTGTCCCGGATAGCAGCAATGAAGGAGTTTGCCTACATGAAGGTAGGTGGCCACTTACAGTGCCAGCAATGGTGGGACAGGCTGGAAGATGCTTCTTAGGCTGTCTTGATTTTTTTTGTCTTTTGATCTCAGTTGTGTTCGCAGTACTGGTAGGATTTATTTTGTTTTTTCTCTTCCCTAATAGACTTAAAGTATACATTTCAGAAAGTTTCAATGCTGTGTACACTTCCCAGTGACAAAATAAAGCTTGCCTTGGAAATCACATGGAACAGATTCAGGTGTCACGAGAGACTTTCAAATTAACAATGTTATTTAGGGATAGATAAACTGGTGATATGTGTCACCAGTTCTGCAGTTTTTCCTTCAATATTTATTGCATAAACCTGGGAAGCAGCTGTCATTTCTTAAAATTAATCTCTTTTTTATTTTACCAAGCTTTCACTTGCTGCTGTGCTGTTGAGGAAAATCTTTCAGATTAAAACTGGTGTTTTGATCTAAAAAGGCACACTTAGTTCTGTGCTGTGGGAAAAGATTTCATTCCGAAGCATGTACTGCTACACTTGAATTCTCTGGTTTTTTACACTTGCATTCTGTGGTTTTATACACAGATATTGTATAGTGATGAAAGACGATCGGTGAAAATTAAGTATTAATAAAAATCTAGTTTTCCTTTCTCCTTTTGTGCTATTCAAGAGTAATGTATATATATGAAATATGACTTTCTTGTTCTTGCAAAAAAGAGTCATGGTGGATTGTCTCAGTGGCTTCCACAGAGAGAGAAAGAACTAACCATAATTTAGAATCTCTATATTAGTCTGCGTGGTCCAACTGGTAAAGTCTTACGTGGTCAGAACTTGTAGGAGTGTAACTGTGGGGGTCAGTTTCCCTGAGAAGATGGTTGGGAGAGGTTTAATTGAGTGCTGAGAAGCAGTAATACTTAAGTAACAAATCTGTATTTATGTTGCTTTAACTTAGGACTCTTAGAAAAGAAAACTGGTAAAACCAAAATGAGTAAAAAGAGAATGAACCTGTAAAAAAACTTGAGTGGATCCAGTGAATGACTAAATTTGTGCTAGAAAAGGCAAACTGGAGAGCTTCTAGATGTTATTACCTCTAATTTTAATTTTAATCTTAAGTGTGGTATAATGCTGATTATTACTATTTACCAATGAACTTCTTGTGTTTACAGCAACTGAGGATTGATTGACTAATCAGGCAGGAGTGTATTTGCTGCAGCTTAGTGTTGAATTCTTTTCTAATGCCAAACACCCCATTTCCAGTTAATCTGCTACTGATTCCCTAGGCTAATGTAACCAGATAAGGTTCTGTCATTTCTCCAGTCCATTGTGGCTTTCTTCCAGATGCACGATAATTAAACTGTAGGCAGCACACTACAGTGTCAGAATTTTATTGTCTTTCCAGTGAAAGTTCCAATGGCTGTGAGGCTGTTTTCCTTCTTAAGCGTATGATTTGGGCAATATATGCTGCTATCACAGTGATATGTACTGCTTATCTTAGGTGTGGGTTTGTCAATATATGTAATATTTCCTTAACTATTTAATTTTAACATTTCCAGGCTTTGCATGACAGAGAATTTCCTGTTCCAAAACCCATAGACTACAATAGGCATGCGGTTGTTATGGAACTTGTTGATGGATATCCTTTGTAAGTAGTGAAACTTGAATTCTCTGTTACAGAAACCCTGACAGCCTCAGAAAAAGTAACAGGGTTGAGGTTTTTCCTTCTTTTCTACACAGAAATTGCACATTCTATATGTTACTTTGTACACAGAGTATTAGTATCCCTCATGTTCTGGGCTCCAGTTTGTGGTCTTTGCCCTGTTAATTTAGGTGAGTTTGTAACTCACTTCTGCATGGTTTATAGACGACCACATATAATCTGGTTTTGCAGCTTTGAGAAATATTATTTTGCTTGAGTTTTTCAATCTCTAGAAACATTACATATTATTGAGGTTTGTAGGCGAAGGATTGGCTTGGTTTTGAATGCAAAAGGCCTGTCTCTTTCATACAATAGCCCAGGTCTAATCGAGATTTAAACTGTCTAGTTATAGAACTTTAAATAGTCCATTCTCTTGTATAAGATTCAAGATGCTAAGTTTAATCAAAAGGGAATTGCAAAGTAAAAGAGTTGAAGAATAATGAGGAAAAGACTTCATTGATTTTTCTGTCTTCCTGTCCTCATTTGTTAAATAGTTCCACATCCATCGTGTAAACAGAACACTTCAAGTTCCTTCTGGCAGTCTGCAGTGGAAGTTTACTTTTTCTTCTTTCCCTAACACAATCTAGTAAATCTGATTTTGTAAAAGAAAATGCCATGTTGTTTGAATTTCAGTGTAAGAAGATTTAGCTCTTACTGATACTACATTACCTAAAACAGTAGAAACGTAAAAGTTTGCTGGGCCATTATTTACATAGTGCATTATGTCAGCAATGCTCAGTGTGAGACAGTGAGTGTGAGTTTAGATGAGTTTTAGCCTGGATATAAGGAGGTATTTTCTTCTCTTGGGGACCGAGAGGCAGAGGCACAGGTTGCTTGGGAAGGTTCTGCTGAAGGTTTCCATTCCCAGAAGTTTTCTATCCCCAGTATACAAAGACCTGAGCACTCTGGTCTGGTCTCACATTTGACTCATCTTTCAGGATGCTGGACCAGAGACCTGAGGGCCCTTTTAATTTTAATTACTCTGGCATTCTGTTAGATATTTCATATATTTTATCTGTATTTTTACATTAAGTCTTTCAAGGTTAATAATATTTTATTGTACTTAACTTTTCAGATGCCAGGTGCGCCAAATGGAAGATCCTGCTGCTGTCTACAGTGAATTAATGGACCTGATTGTAAAACTTGCCAACCACGGTCTCATCCATGGGGATTTCAATGAGTTTAATCTCATCTTGGATAATAATGACCATGCCACTTTGATTGATTTCCCTCAGATGATGTCAACATCACATGTAAATGCTGAATGGTATGTTTAGATTTAAAGGTGTTTTCCAGATGAATCTGACATATGCCAATGACAGCAAACAGTCAACCATGACTTGTTTTTTCCATAAGTCTTTCCAGAAACTTTTTCAGCCATTGTTGTGACACACCACAAGTTGTGTTCCAAATGAAGAATGAGTAGAAGTATCTCTGCAGAATAAATATGTGAATAATTGCTTCTCAAAGATAATAATATTGTTTGAAAGACAACACTCAGAAATGAATTGTATCCAGTTTCTCCTCCTAGTCTTTTGGTTTGAAATCACTAATAGAAATAAAACCATGTAGTGTAAATGCTTCTCATTGCAACAGACTTCACTGATTTTTTGTTTGTACAATTCTGTATTTTTTACAGGTATTTTAACAGAGATGTTAACTGTATCAAGGAGTTCTTCAAGAAACGCTTCAACTATGAGAGTGAGCTCTTCCCAACCTTCAAAGACATCAGGTAGAAATGATCAGATGAATTTGAATATTTTTCTCTGTTTTGTTTTCTTCAAAGTTACTGTAAGTGGTTTTCCAAGTGTGCTTTAAAATCCTCTGCTGCCTTCTTTGTCTTCTTGCAACCGAGGGAGAGAGGTCAATCTGAAAGCTTGATCCAAATGGCGAGTGTCCAGGAAATTTTAACAGAATGCAGAATCAGCCTGTTTGACAGTTCTAATATATTGAGGGTTAATTTGGGTTCTGTTTTAAAACTATTTTTAAAATGCTTGTAAATAGGGTGGCTGCCTCCTCAAGCATTATTACATTTAAACTTTTCTTCCTAAAGTCTTTTGCTCCTTCTGAAAAGTAAACTAATTTTTCATTCATTTTAAGACATTCATTCATTTAAGAAACTTTTTTATTTCATCCTGAGCACTTTTCCTAAGGAGTTCCACACTTTAATCAGCCTTTGTGTGTCAGACCCTTTATTATTCTGTTTGCTTAAACATGATTTGAGCTTAAACCCAAATGCTACTCCTGCTAAAGTAAAGCAATTTCCTGTAAAAATAAAACCCATAAATGCAGGTAATGGAGATGGCATCATCTTCTGGAGGAGCATTCTTCTCTTGGATTACATTCTTAAGTTAATATTTCACCTAAAGCTCAGCACTGTTAATATTCTGTGTGTTTCAACAGAGTGTATCTTTTTTGTTAATAGTGTGCGTAATTTTTTAACCAAGTTTAGCTTGGTTAGCATTTTAAACCCAAAATGTATATATTGGTAACTTGGCTTATTAAATTTAGCTTATTAAAAGAAAACATTCCTCTTTCACAGGCGAGAGTGTTCTCTTGATAAAGAGATTGCTGCCAGTGGCTATGCAAAGGAGATGCAGGAAGATGGTGAACTGCTTTACCCTGCAGGTTGTGATGATGATGACAATACAGAGATGTTAGAACCTGCAGAGCATGCTGAGAAAGACCTCAATTTCTTCAGCAAAAATGAAGAAAACTGTGAAGACTTCACATGTGAAGTGGGTGATTCCTCTGAAAGCAGAGCCTCTGACAATACCGCAAGCAGCAGTGAGGAAGAGGCTGATGCAGCTGAAAGCAGTGAAAATACACAAAGACTGAATATGGCAGAGTTAAGTTTGGCCTTGGAAAAAGCTGGAGGGCCAGCTGTGCTTTGGAAGTCCAGTGAAGATGTAGAGAGTTCTGCAATTACTTCTTTTAAGGGCAAAAGATTAACTGAAAGTGCTGCTGAACTGGAAGGTCAGGCAGGTCAAGGAGGGTGCTGTGAGGGTGAGGAGAATGAAGACGAGTGCCCTGACCTGGTCAGCTCAACAGCTTTAAATGAGAAATTCAGTCATTACAGGTAAAGATTCACATTTACTGTCTAGGAGTGTGGCACTTCCCTTGGCACCAAAACTAGAAATGTGTCAAGTAGCTCAAGAAGAACTGTTCTTCAGATGCCCTTGTTTAAACTGAAGACTAAAGATCCAGTTTATTTTGAAAATATAGCAGTACATATTCTTCTATTGGTGCTATCATTGTCCAGCTCTGTTGTAGTATCTAGTGAGAAAACAGGTCTTCTGCTTCAAAGACAAGCCTATTTTCTGTGGTGGATTTTTTCCCCTTTTACTTCATTTCAGCTAATATTGATAATGTCTTGAACAACCAGTGTTAATGTTTAAAACTTCCATGTTCTGTTGTGAGTTTTTTTAAGTTGTAGCCTAGAAAGTGAGGACTCAAACAGGGTGCTCATAAAGGCAAAGGTGTGCTTATCTTTCTATGGAATAATACGCTGATTTATGTGTTTCAGTAATGAAGAGTGTATTGTTCCCATTGCTGGGCACAGAACAAGGACTAAGAGCATCACATCAGTCAGAAGTTTTGGGAGCTGTTCAACCATTCCTCCGGTAAATATTATTTTGTTATGTTGTCAGCAAGTTTACCCTCAGACCACCTTAAATTGCACATAGCTGTTAGTACCTGTTTCTGAAATTGTTCTCTGGCATTAATCATCTTTAAAAACTGTTACCATCTACCTCTCCAGTGTGCGTCTCCATTCCCACAGAAAAATAGGACCAATATTGCTGTAATTGTTTACTGGGAGTGATTTCTAGCGCTCTCCTTCATATTTTGCTTTTTGGTCTCTCACTAAAGCTCCATATCAACACTTACATCTCTCATTTACCCAATAACGAATTTATATTAATATATGTTAATGAATTAACAGCATCAGTTTATTCATTTCTTTTGCTAGCTACAATTAATATTTTTTATTTTAAATGTGGGTACTTGAGTCTAGATTTAATTTTGCCTTTCTCACCTCTCTTCTTAGAGATTTCTTCATATTCTGGTCTGAAAGATTTCTTTGAACTCACCTTCAACAACGATCTCTTTGGCAATTTGATGTTTACCTTCTGAATTACATAAATCAGAATATTGTCAGCAGAATTTAATACGCTTTTCTTAAACCCCAGATTAGGCAGTAGGTGGTAGGTCTACTTGGCATCATAAGTTTTGGAACACAGGTTATGATGATGGAAAGACTGATGAGTCTTTCCACCAAGTGCTGCAGTTCAGCAATAGAATTTGGTGAATTTACATTAGATTACATGTCATAATGGTATCTGACTTGCAGAATTTATTCTAGTGGTTTCCAGCAAGATATGATTCCACCATTATAAAATAGATGAAAATAATTTGATCTCTCTTTTTCTTCCAAGAAAAAAGTATGCAAGTATGCACTTGGCATCAGTGTGGCAACTTGAGATGGGACCATGCCACAGTCTACAAAATCATGGCTTCATTTTTGTTGTGAACATATATTGCCATCACAATTGGGGAGCAGAGCTCAGAATGAGCCAGTGGTGCAAATAACAGATGAAATTTCATAGAACTACTCCAGTTTGAGGGAATGGGATAACTGGAGGAGAAACTGTAAATCACTAATTCTCCATCTCTCTTAGCCACACTTGTGTTACAGAATTGTTGTTTTCCATTAGAATCAGTCATGTTTTTGTAATCTAAACTTCAGAATAACCAGGGTGCTAAAAAAGCCAGCACAAACCAAATAATTTTTGCTGGACAGAGAATGTTCTGCAATATGATCAGCTTTTACATATTTATGTAAGGCCTGTGTTCTGCGCTGAGATGTGTGTGTCCTTTAGCATCTCAGTAAGGAATGCGCTTGAAGTTTAAAATTCAAAAAATATTTAAAATGCTCTTTACTATAACGAAGACTATCAGAGGACAAAAGCACGGATAACCCCATACCCCTTTAGGTCTTGTGTGTCCTGAGGGTGTAGCACAGGACAGAGCAGTCCATGCAGCCCTTGTCCATAGTAGAGAATCTCCTTTTTTAGTCAGCTGAACCGTTTTATGATTTTCTTACAAGGAAACAACTTTGTTCATTTCTACAGTCAAGGTGAACATCATGAATCATGAATGTTCATGTTGGTCCTGAAAAAATTCTGTTGTCATGTTTCTTACTGCTAAATGATTTAAAGAAATTTTGATGACAAATTGTGTGTTTGTTTGTAGGAGCTGGTGAAACAGAAGATAAAGCGCCAGCTGACCAAGCAGCAAAAGTCTGCTCTGAAGCATCAGCTGCAAAAAGGGGAGGCAAATATTTACACAAAACAACGTCGAGAAAATATGCACAACATTAAGTCAAGCTTGGATGCAGCCAGTTTCTGGGGATAATTTGTTAAAGCTCCTGTGGAACATGAGGAATATATACAGCTGAAAGGATCATGCTAATTTACCAATAATCCTTTTATTTAGAGGAGCAATCTTTGCTATGCAGACCAGGTGTTTTTTTGGGAGTTAATAAATCTCATTCTCGTTTCTGAGACTTTGACTGGGAGGTTCTGTGTGTGTTTCTGGTCAAAACTGTTGACTGTAATTTACATTGTATCAGTAGTATTGATTAAGATTATGAAAAGAATTTTCAGCAGTGTTTTGCCATAACTGAATTGTGTTTGTTGTGCAGAGGCATAAAAAGCCTTTTCCTTTCTGTCACTCGTAGATGCACCATTATTTGCATAAATGGAAAATGGAAATAGTTTTTGCTAAGTTAGTCAGATGTGACATGACTTTCTTTTAACTTTAAAACCTTGGGGACTTAGATGTAACAAAACTTGGATTCAGTTGCTGAAATAACCATTTATTGTGTGACAATTTGCTGGATGTCACAATCATGTGACATCTCCTGGAGCTTAGAAACATAAATAGGAGAAATCATTAAAATATTTATTGGCATAAGCACGTTTTTTAAGTGCTATTCTACAAAACAATACTGGAGCACAAAAAACCCCTATTGCCATTCAACTCCATTATTCTGAAGGTAAAAGTAGCTTAGAGTAGCTATAAAAAGTTAGTCATGAAATAATCATAAAATACAACTGATATCTGTAAAAGCAGTATTCAGCAGTCATTTAGAAATATTTCAGTATTTTGCTTGCAAGAGTGTTCGTCCCTCCTGTGTCACTGTCATTTGCACAAAGTGCTACCTTAACACAATTCTATTACTGTTTCTGTTTTATTCATCAGTCCCGGCAGAGCCGACCAGCAGGAGTTTAGTCTCATTTGTGTGTCCATTCTCATCAGTTTTGGAGTCGTTCGGTTGGTGGTATGTTGTTTTACCTCTCCAGTCTCTTCCCGTGCCTGGACGGGCCGGCTCCCGTGCCCTCCCCCGGCTGCCCGCCCGCTGCCCCTTCCCGCCGGGCAGGCTCCGGCTGGNCCCCCGCGCCTTTGAGGAGATGGAACACTGGCAGGGAATCCTCTAGTTTCTTCCTTTCTCAGAAGTTGCAGCCTCGGGTTCCATTGCTCCGTAATTCCTCTCAAAGAGGCAGTGTTCTAGCGATCTCTGTTTTCTGGAGGTTCTAAATGCAAGGAAGGGAGGGTGAGAAGTTTGTCAATGATAGATAGGAATAGATGACAGGTATTTGTCTTACCATACGATGGAAAGCAAAGTGCTAGTATAAGTCTAAAATAGCATTATTTATTACTATAAGATTTAATGGATTTTTAGATTAAGTATTACTAGATCAGTGTTAAATACATTCCTAGTACAGTTATGACTTTTCATAGTCTATTGAAGATAAAAGAAAACTGATGTTTTTAAGGAAATACCTCCTTCACCACAATGGTTTCAAAAGCCAGATGCTGACCTTTTTTAGATGGCTCTTTATAGGGAAGATTTTTTTGTTATTTAATCACTGCCTTAAGTTGTCGACTAGTATCTTATGAAGGTATCTTTCAGGTGTCTTTTTCTATGGGCATAAATCTCTGGCTTCAGAGAAGTAATTCCTTTCTGAAAACATCCATTTCTCTGCTGTCACAATATGCAGCCCTGTAGGCTATGTTTTCCTGTCTGTGCTGCTCTCCCTCCACAGTAATGCTGTCATGTTAGGGTGAGATACAGAGGGACGTGCTCCTGTTAGCCTCACTATCCCTTCAGTGCAGGTGTATATTTCCAGGTGTATATCATCTCCCAAGCTCTGACTCTGTGTTACTCTGAATCTGAAATTTTCTTTATAGGACTAAGTGACTCTTGTGTGAGCTAAAATTTTTCCTTTAATCTGCTTCAAGACTTTTGAGTTGTGTCTCCTCTTTGCATCCGAAATATAAAACCTCATTTGTTTCGCTAGGCATAGACAGACTTTTGAGTTTGTTTCACCCTTTGTGCCTTGTAACTTAAATGACAGGAAGAATATAAGAGAATAATCCTAGTTATTTTTTTATCTTGTTTTAGTTAAACTGGTGGATCATATTTTAATGTGACTTTTTAGATATGATACTACCAGATGAATTATTAAAATATGAATATCGATCTAATATCAGTATCCAATTATGAGGGACAAAAAAACTCTAACAGTTTCAAGTTAGTAAGGGTATGTTTATTGCGATGCCGGGTAGCCTGTGGGATAACTCCCTAATGCACACTGCAAAGATTACAGGTAATTACAAAGCATTTATTTACAAAAGTGTTGAATATACAAAATACAAATCATATTCATACTCCTGTCACCTCCTCTTCCCCACTTCCTATGCTAATTGGAAAGAAAGCTCTCAAGCATGTGTGGTTTGTTCCCTGAAATGAGTCAGCGATATGTTCTGGAGAGGGGTCACTGGAGATGAGGAAGTAAAATGAGTCTTCCTTGTTCTGACTTTTCTACCTTTTCAATGCATACGTGACAAATGAATTTTTGGTAGAAAACACTGGAAGTCTGCAGCTATCTGGTGCCTTTGAGATCTATTTACCACATTTTGTTTTTCATTACAAACTCAGCTACATAAACATGAGGTTGACAAGCAATGACTTACTAGATTTGGCATAGCTTATCTAAGATAGGCTTCTGTTAAGTACAGACAAAGTTTATCTATTTACTTTAGCTAATTCAGCAACTTAAAAAAATTCTTAACTCTTCAAAATTAATGTCTCACAGAGGTATCATGTACCTAATTTACACTTAGCCATCTGAAGCCCATAAAGTTTCCTGGCTTCTGAATATTTGTAGGATGCAATATCCACAGTAAATTGAAAGTTTAAGGGAGGCCTCCCAGCTAAACCAAAGACGTGGAAAGAATAAAACATAACAATAGAAGAGACAGATACTTTCTAGTATTTAAATTGTACCATCATGTCAGAAACTGTAACATGTTTTCTTTCTTGAAATTTTTTTGTTTTTCTTTTTTAATCCTGGCTTATTGAAAGCTGTAGATCATGGTCATAAAATTAGTTCTGAGATGGTACAATTTAGAATTTAATCTTGGCTTCACGAAGTGAAGAATTCCTTTCGTTATTTGACTGCTGTGTCACAGTTTCATTATAGTTTTATTTTTTCAACACACAGTTCCTCTCATTTCCCCTTTAGCCTTAAGCATTAAAGTAAACCATCTGCTTTGAAAATGCAGCTCCCGTGTAACTATTTTGCATAACTTTTTTTGATGAGCTGACAATATTCAGTTGTAATTTGCTTTATAGAGTTCTTAGTCACTGTGGGACTGGAAAAAGAACACGGAATTTCTCCCACCATAGATTTTAAAAGTATTTTTAAATATTATTATAAAGACTATTTGGCAATATTTAATTTTTGCTTTCTGTGGCAGGATGGAGAGGAGAGCACAAATGGGTAGAGATCACAGGTTCAGATAAGAACAATTTACTAGAAACAGCAGTGAAATAAGAACACAAACGGTCATAGCAACACTAAAAGCAGAGGGTACAAGAGGTGAACGAGATGCACACAATTGTTCACCACACAGAACTTGGCATACCCCACAACTTAGGGCACACTGACCAGGGGAGAACAAATCCCTTCCATTTCCCCCTGCAGCATGAGTGGTGGTGTCCAATTGCCCCGAGGTCCTGGCCGTGCTCCACCTGGCTGCTGCAAAAATTACCCCTGTCCTGGCTGGATCCAGGACACAGGATCTGCCCTGCAGGTCCTGGCACTTGCTCTGGGTGAGAGACCCCCATAGCATCTGCCCCTGCAAAAGGGAATTCAGGACAACCTCTTACTTATATTGACATTCCCCCCTCTGCCCCCACCCCAGCTCCCTTTTTGCCTCCAGAAAACTTTGAAGAGAAGTAGCACTTAAGTACGGTTCTGCACATACTGAGCTGGCAGGAAGGTGACCCACATGTCACTTTTGGCACACGTGGTACAGCAAGGACAAAGAAAGTTTTTGAGGGGCCTGGCTCTCAAGGCATTCACTCATGCGATAGGTGCCCTGTTTCTGAGAGGCACGACCAACACTGGAGCAGTCTGGAGAGGAGAACAGGGGGATCTCCTGAGCCAGGGAAACCCTGGGGGAGCAGAGAGATGCAGACAGTGGGCAGACACCAAGAGACACCTGTTTACTGGCGCAGAGGCACCGCGGGAACATGCACACTTTGGTGTGGGCATGCTGTGCTTTACTGGTGTTAAAAACGAGAAGCTTGACTCAGCCAATATATCAAGCAGTAATTCATTTTATTAATTAATATGGTAAAGTATGAGCAACAGCGCTGGGTACAGTAGAGTTTTCCTCTCAAACTGCACCCTGATTGTTGGGCTTGCTGGTATTTATTGAGAGATCACAAGCTTCTTCAGCAGTTTCTATTTAAAATTTTTATGTCATAATTCTATACTCTATTGTTATCTATTCCTCCTAGGATGTATATCTAGATGGTGTGGTCAAGCTTCCTTTTCCAGGATGTTCTCACCGTTTTGTTAGAAAAGTTCACATCCATCTGTTGTTTATTCTAAAGCTACAGTTTAAAAACATCCTTAATACAAAGCATTATTCTAAAGGTATAACTTAAAAGTTCTCAGTACAAAACAGTCTAGGGGTTTATCAAAGAGCAACATCTTAAAGTTATAATTCAAATACTCTCACTACAAATCAACAAAAGACATAATAGTTAATTCCGAACCCAGGATTAGTTCAAAGGCCGTCTTCCACGTTTGTTTTCCTCAGTTGTTTGCTATAATTTATCTTTATAACTGTCTCATGGCAGTGTTCCATACATTCTACAATTATAATTACACAGGTTACTTTTATTTATCTGAAATGAAACACAACCATGTATTTCACAGTCCCCCCTCGGCTTGTATAAATTTTCATTTATCTTACTTATTCGTGTCTGGGTTTTGAACCTGGCCAAAACTTCAGAAACTTTTCATTTTCCATCCTTTTTCTTCAACTTCATTATTTTAGATCTCTTAGCAGTTTTTCTAAATTAGCCAATTTCCCCTGTAGCTAGTTTAGGGTCTACAGGCATGAGGGCAACCTGCATGCTTTGAATAACAGAGTGGATCAGTCGGATAAAACATGGAATAAGGCAAGGTAAAAACAATAACCCACTTAGTGAACACAATATTAGAAACCTTATTTTCTTCCACTGAGTTCCTGTTTCAGAGGTAGAGTCAGTGGTATCAACTTGCAGGGAGTATGTCTTAAAAATTTAGCAAATTGTTTCCTTTAAAATACATATTTATCTTGTTGCTTAAGACCCATCCATTTGGCCTCATAATATTAGAGGTGTGGGTATGATTCTAATTTAATACTTGTAGCAGTTCAATTCTTTCTCCTCTACAGGGCTACCATTTTGTCATTTGGGGCCCACTACAAATCTAACATGATGACACATTTAATTCTATAATAATTTCTTGCATAAAGTAGATAAAGAGATTTGTTCCAATTGTGGGTAAATTTTGTCCCTCTTAAACAGTTGCAGGTTTTTAATGCTCGTTCATCGTAACAGGCCATGTTAATACGTACGTGTGCTGAGGTGTAGAGTGTGGTGTGTCCTCTTCTAACATTTTGGTAACACTTGGAGCGTGGATCAGCAGTCCCACTGGGTATCAGACCCATTCCTAAGAGTAATGTTATTTCCCCCCATATTACCCCTCTGCCTCCTTCACCTACCAGACCGCCCCTGGCAGCGAGGTAATCCATNACCAGAAGATGTTGTTTACTTTTGAGTTGGATGCTCACAAACAGCTGCTCAGGACCAATTACATTTTTGTAGTTTGCATATAGCAACCGTAATGAACATTTGTTTCCTTAAATGTCTGCCTGTAGGTAGCCAACCTGAATCTGAAGGACAGTTCCTTCAGTCTTAAGGAACATCTATTTCAAGTTCTTCAGACGGGTTGGCCTGGCTACAGTAAAATCAATTGAGAGAATTTGAAGTTAATACTTTCTAGGTAAGTTCAGTCTTTTGGGAAAGGAAGAGAGCCTTTTCAGAAAAAAAAAGTCCTAGGAAATGAAGCCTAGATTCTTCAAATATGCTGACATAGCAGGGACCTATCAGAGTCATGGAGTCCAAGTCCTGGCCTTGCACGGGACACCACAAGAATCATACCCTGTGCCCAAGATTGTTGTCCAAACAATTCTTGAGCTCTTGGTCCAGTCACCAGTGTGCTGGGGAGCCTGTTCCAGTGCTCAAGCACCCACTGGGGCAAGAACATTTCCTTGATATCCAGCCTAAATATCCCTCCATGCTGTTTCTTTGAGTCCTGACCTTTCCTCAGGGAAGGTCTGTTTCCCTGCAAGGAAAGAACTATGACAGTTGATGCTTAGGCCTTGTAACCTGAAATTTGGACCATCTTTGCAAAAAATCACCTCCATCTCAGAATGCCACTAGCACCAACCAAGTGTCATCTCCAGGACTTTTCTGAGACAGATGCTCCAGCAAAACCTGCTCAGGTATTCTGTCCATTTTNCTTGGTTCTGAACAGCACTCTATTTAACTTCTGGCACTCTATTCTAATTACTCCTGGGTTTTTTATTTCATTTGCCTCTAACTCCATGTACAAACAGGTCCCACCACCTTTGTGAATCTAGTTCAATAGGTCTTATTTCTACTGCCGATTTCAAGGTTACTTCAGTTAAGAGGTGCTCAAGTCTCTAACAATCAGGACGAATTCCATGAGGGGGATAACCTCACCCACAATGATAGTAGCACTTCTCTTCACAAGAGTCACACTTAATGCACACATATTTGTATAATAAATATAAAATATATAAATTATATAAATTTGTATATAATGCACACACATATATACAAATACAGTGTATTTGTCTTGAGGAAGATAGGAACTTCATTTATTTTCCAAGGAAGAGAGCAAGGCTCATGCACATCCTTCTCATGGCAGGACTTTGCTGTAGTGAGTCCTGGCTCTGCCACATGAAGAGGGACTCTGGGCCTGACCACCTCTTCTTACCCTTTGTACCACTAAATGTTGTTTTCAAAGGAACACTTGCTAGATATGAATAGAGTTATTTGGGGTTTTCTATTTGGTGAAGCTTTGGTATGGCTTAAAACTCATAGACAAATAATTCATCTCTCTACCAAAAGATGTTGTTTTCTTTGAGTTGGATGCTCACAAACAGCTGCTCAGGACCAATTACATTTTTGTAGTTTGCATATAGCAACCGTAATGAACATTTGTTTCCTTAAATGTCTGCCTGTAGGTAGCCAACCTGAATCTGAAGGACAGTTCCTTCAGTCTTAAGGAACATCTATTTCAAGTTCTTCAGACGGGTTGGCCTGGCTACAGTAAAATCAATTGAGAGAATTTGAAGTTAATACTTTCTAGGTAAGTTCAGTCTTTTGGGAAAGGAAGAGAGCCTTTTCAGAAAAAAAAAGTCCTAGGAAATGAAGCCTAGATTCTTCAAATATGCTGACATAGCAGGGACCTATCAGAGTCATGGAGTCCAAGTCCTGGCCTTGCACGGGACACCACAAGAATCATACCCTGTGCCCAAGATTGTTGTCCAAACAATTCTTGAGCTCTTGGTCCAGTCACCAGTGTGCTGGGGAGCCTGTTCCAGTGCTCAAGCACCCACTGGGGCAAGAACATTTCCTTGATATCCAGCCTAAATATCCCTCCATGCTGTTTCTTTGAGTCCTGACCTTTCCTCAGGGAAGGTCTGTTTCCCTGCAAGGAAAGAACTATGACAGTTGATGCTTAGGCCTTGTAACCTGAAATTTGGACCATCTTTGCAAAAAATCACCTCCATCTCAGAATGCCACTAGCACCAACCAAGTGTCATCTCCAGGACTTTTCTGAGACAGATGCTCCAGCAAAACCTGCTCAGGTATTCTGTCCATTTTTAACATTCTGGACTGTTAAAAACACCACTTGGTGGTGGTGTAAAAGCGGTGATGTGAATGTGCAGGACCAGGCCTAAGCATGTTTTGCCTCAGACATTCTGACTGCTGGGACAGGATGGTTGTGATCAGAGAGAGGGTCTGCAGGGTTGGATTGGCATTATCCTGAGCCAATTTGCTGCTCTGTCTGGAGACTTGAGCTCAGTCCCCACCTTCAACTCACTCCCTGGAGAAGGGCTCAAAGGATTGGTTCTGCATGCGTGACAAAACTGCGTGTAAAAACTACTGTATGTAAGAGTCTGCAACAGGGTGAGGCAGATGGAGCCCTCTTGCTCTCTGTTCCCTCTCTCTCTCTTTCACTCTCATTGTTTACTCCAGCCCTGGAATATCCACATGGCTGGACCAACAGAGGATCTATGGAATAGTAATATCCTCTCGCTTCTCTGCCTTCATGTCTCTCTTTCCTCACTCTGCCTGGGAACAGCACAGCTGTCCTGTTCTACTTCATCCTCAGTCCTGGAGTTTGCTGTGAGAGTGGGGAGCTTGTGTTGTGGCTTGTGAGCCAGCACCTTTGAGAAGGTCCACGTGAAGAGCTGAGAGATGAATGAAGAGCAAAAGTAAGGGCTCATTACTCACCACTTGCGAAACTGTCTTGTACGAATTTTAAGGGCTTGTTATCCAACAGCTTTTGAGTCTAGAGAATGGCTAGAAGGCTGTTGGCATGAAGACAACTGTACCTAAAAGCACAAGAGTTTCCTAACATGTGGCTGAAGCCTTTGTTTATCCTGATGAGAATTCACAATCAACCACACTCTGTACTCCTGGGTAGATAAAGTGAAGCACTGATCTTGTCTTAAATGCGTAAAACCCTAAAACAGCCAGGTGCCTCTTGAGTAAATCATGTGAGTGTGCGACAGCAAAAGTTGTGTCCTTTCCTGGTGTGTACAAGCAGGAATTGGGAACTAGACAAAACATACTGGACCTCCCTATTTTGGGGAGGCTTTGATGGAAGTGCCAAAGGGAGAGTCTACCTCCCAAAGCCTTTTAGCAATAGACTTGGAGGAGGACTTGGTAAGTCCTATGATAAGAAACTAGGAATGCAATAGAATAAGTATTTACCTGCAGGACTTCTGTGTTCGACAGCTATCTTAGTTAAGAAAGTTGTGTTCTAAAGCATTGCCAGTTCACAAATAGTACTTTTTTAGAATGGGAGCAAAACCTGATCCTGATTGTAGATTTATGAATTATTTTGTTATTTTTGCAAAAATGGCCTCTGGCTTCTGGCTTTATCAGCCCTGTGACAAGCAAGAAGCAGAGGATTGACCAGTAGACCAGTTGTCAATATGGGGTTAAAATGTTTCTGAAAATCATGGGAAATGAATGCTGTGCTTTGTTTTTTTAGTGGACCATGCCAAACTGCACCTGCGAAGATTATAGTTAAACATATTGATAAGAAACACAAACGATGTAATTATTATTTGGGGGTGAAATATTTGTTGCTTTGGGGATCATGAGAATCAGTGTTTAGAGTTTCCAGGGTACCCGTAGATGAGATCACGTTCATACAACGGGACAATATAAGTACAGTTATTGTAGTAATTGTGTTGCTTAAACAAATAAGGAGTTATATAATCATAACTAAAATGGTATAAATATGTGCATTCTGAACAAATGGACAGAGCTAGGTTTGGGTAGCTATACCCCTAGTTCCCGAGCGCTCTTAATAAAGCACCTGCATATAATCCACCTGTGCTTATGTGTTTCTGAACGCTAACACAGTCACATCCAACCAGCATCTGGTGGCCACTCTTCTTCCATATTTCAGCGTCAATAGTACAGACATAATATCATGGTAAATGTCAGGAATGTAGGTGTGATTCATGTCAAAGGCATATTTTTACACATGATAGTGTACAGATTGCAAATTAGCATTAAGGACCATAGAGGCAAAGAACTGTATTATAGAACCTGATGATTGAACAATATATGACTGTGTCCCATGTATTTGCTTTTACAAACTATTATAAATTTTAACCATTTTTGCGTGCATTTGCTATTGTAACCATTTTTGTAGCCAGAGTGCAAATTGTAATTGCTTTTGTGAATAATATAACTAAATTGTGCATGAGAAAGAGGTCCAAAAAAGGGTACTAAAAAGGGAAGGAGCTTCCAAGGAGCAGAAACTGACCTCAAACTCAAGAAATGAAAGAAGAGATTCCAAAGAAGTAAGAACTCTATGTCAAAACAAAGAAACAAAATGAGAAGGATCCAAAGAGATAGGAGCTTCATACTCCATAAATAGGGAGAACTTCTGTACTGAGATTGTGTGCTGGTGCTGGAGCAGTGACTCCCCGGTGCACCCAGCACTGCTTGCTTATCCTTTTTCTTAATAAAATCTTGATGCATAAAATTCAGACTGGCTGGAATTTGTAACAGTGAATTAAAAGAGAAAGCTAAAGGAGGAGATGGGCCAGGTGGGAGGGAAGTGCTGAGATGGACACCGTTGTGGGTTTGGCCCAGATGGGCCCTCACTTCCTGCAGTGCAGCTGCACAGGGTCAGCTACAGCAGTGGTGCTGTGTCCCCCCCCCCCTCATATTTGCAGCGCAGGAGGGGAGGGAGAAATGTGCATGTGTGTGGTGAAACACTGGAAATCACCCTCTTTTCAGCAGTCTACACAAGATGAATATGGATAGAGTGATATTCCTGTTGGGCTCAGCCATCGTTTTCAGCTGTCCTCGAACAAGAGGCTGTGAGCAGAGCAGAACTGAGAGAAGGGATGAATATCAGTTCTTGGCTTTTGTGTTGTTGCTGTGACCCCANGTCACATCCAACCAGCATCTGGTGGCCACTCTTCTTCCATATTTCAGCGTCAATAGTACAGACATAATATCATGGTAAATGTCAGGAATGTAGGTGTGATTCATGTCAAAGGCATATTTTTACACATGATAGTGTACAGATTGCAAATTAGCATTAAGGACCATAGAGGCAAAGAACTGTATTATAGAACCTGATGATTGAACAATATATGACTGTGTCCCATGTATTTGCTTTTACAAACTATTATAAATTTTAACCATTTTTGCGTGCATTTGCTATTGTAACCATTTTTGTAGCCAGAGTGCAAATTGTAATTGCTTTTGTGAATAATATAACTAAATTGTGCATGAGAAAGAGGTCCAAAAAAGGGTACTAAAAAGGGAAGGAGCTTCCAAGGAGCAGAAACTGACCTCAAACTCAAGAAATGAAAGAAGAGATTCCAAAGAAGTAAGAACTCTATGTCAAAACAAAGAAACAAAATGAGAAGGATCCAAAGAGATAGGAGCTTCATACTCCATAAATAGGGAGAACTTCTGTACTGAGATTGTGTGCTGGTGCTGGAGCAGTGACTCCCCGGTGCACCCAGCACTGCTTGCTTATCCTTTTTCTTAATAAAATCTTGATGCATAAAATTCAGACTGGCTGGAATTTGTAACAGTGAATTAAAAGAGAAAGCTAAAGGAGGAGATGGGCCAGGTGGGAGGGAAGTGCTGAGATGGACACCGTTGTGGGTTTGGCCCAGATGGGCCCTCACTTCCTGCAGTGCAGCTGCACAGGGTCAGCTACAGCAGTGGTGCTGTGTCCCCCCCCCCTCATATTTGCAGCGCAGGAGGGGAGGGAGAAATGTGCATGTGTGTGGTGAAACACTGGAAATCACCCTCTTTTCAGCAGTCTACACAAGATGAATATGGATAGAGTGATATTCCTGTTGGGCTCAGCCATCGTTTTCAGCTGTCCTCGAACAAGAGGCTGTGAGCAGAGCAGAACTGAGAGAAGGGATGAATATCAGTTCTTGGCTTTTGTGTTGTTGCTGTGACCCCACAATTGCTCAAAGGCACAGAAGAACAGCCCAAGATCTTTTTGTTCTCGTGTTCAAGGACTTGTTTATTGTTTGTTATCTAGTACATCATAGCTCTGGCTTGCAGAGGTCCAACTTGCAAGCTGAAACGAAGCAGACTGACACCCTCTGGGCAGTGTTTATCTTTTATACTAAAATCTATGTATTTGTTGTTTACAATAGTTTTCCAATACCTATCTACTTTATTAGACAGTGTACCTTTACTCTAAACCTATCAAAAGGTGCCACAATCACCAGAAGATGGAGGCTAAAAGACAAAGAAGCCCAGGGACACACCCAGGATTCTCCATCTTTGTCCCTTAAACCCCCATTATAAAACCCCTAAAAATCTACATTTTCACCCTGTGACAACTTAACTATCACTCTACTTAAACTAGGGTTTTGTAATTCTTCATACAAAGTTGGTAATTTTTCCCAAGGGCTCAAGTCAAATGCACAGGTGTTTTTGACTCCATGCCAGGGTCTTTGAGACCCCTGCCAGGGTCTCTGATCACCCAGGGCACTCAGAAGAACGTTCTGGGTTCCGACACTCAGTACTGGAGTGCTGAGGGGTTTTCCCCACCACTTCATCTGAATGTCCTCCTCCTTTCCAAATATGACAGGCACATATACAGGCTCAGAATGGCTTCAAGACTTAATGAGACACATACTTTCAAAATAGCCATTTTCATAATAATAACATTGAATGCAAAACATATGCAGTAAAAACATGCTGTAAGGAAGGACATCACTTTACTGGAAAGTCAGGTGTACTGACCTGGTGAGGAAGAACAACTGCAAATCTTTTAAAAAAAAAGCTTTGACCTCAATTCAGCCTTCCACCCCAAACCACCCTCTGTACTTGAGTGAAGTGTCACTTCCTTAGGAGTTTGTCTTCTCCTTCTTCAACCTGAGGCTTCCAGAGCAGACCTGGACTGGCTGATACATCTCTCTTCGTACTGACTGAACTTTTTGTTCTAAGGTTTCTAAGAGACACTGTGGACTTACAAACACAGCAAATATTGTGTTACTTGCTCTCTACTAGCAGAGCTTCCCCATGTACCACTGCAGTGAAGGGGGCACAAACAATCCCTGCTAACGCTTGATGACTGAATACCATGTCACCTGGAAACAAGACGCCATCTTCAGCAAAGTTAGTACCAATCCTCTGCATGATTTCTGATTATCCACCCATCCCATAGCAAATTTCTTGCAGTTCTGCACTTGCCACAGGATGGCAATAATTTCACCAGACAAGCTTTAGGAAAAAGATGAGCAGGTTCCCACAGTTTTACAGTAGTGTCAGTGAAGATAGGATAAGAGTCTTAATGGTGTCCTTGTTGCCTCTTGTTTTCAGAACCACCAGAAAAGTCTGACAGGTAACAGAAAAATGCAGGGAGGCTACATATTCTTACCTATTAAAAGGTACCCCCACAGAGCCTAGGTGGGAAGCTCAAAATACATTGGATACCCTTGGCTAGATCAATGCCGGACCCAAGACCAGTCATCCTCTCCTGTCTGATCCCCTCTTCCTTTTTGTCTTTCTTTCCTCTTTCTTCATTGCTTCATAAATCAAATTCTTCCTCCCTTCCTCCCAAGTTCTCCCACTGCTGCCTGAACACACTGGATTTTGGGACACTGCCATGCAGCTTCCAGCACTGCTCAGTGCTGCTGTTACGGCTCAGTGGGTGCTCAGCTGAGGAGCTGAGTGTCCAAGGGGAGGCTGTGTTGTGTTACACTAAGTAGTTAGTTGGTTTTGTTACAATCTCATGCTGGGTGACTTATATGTGGCATGTAAGTAGTTTGATTATACTGCATATGGTATATTCCATATCCCCTTTCTAACCTTATGGTGTGGGTTTTCCCACACTGACCCTTCCCCTCCAAATGCTTCCCACTGGCTGTTATTTCCCCTACTCTCCCCCCATCCTAGGTTTAAATCCTCACCGCCATGAGGCTGGGGTCACTTTGTCTTCCCTGGAATTGATTGCTGCATTAAAACTATGGGATCGTGGTCCCAGGAGATAAAAAGCACCTCCCTTTTATCTTTGTCAGGATTTTTGCTTCTTGGGTTCAGAGCTAGCCTGGTCAGAACCCCCGGACCAAGCCACGACAAGGCTGGGGCTCTGACCAACCTGGTACAGTAGTCATGACCCTAACTATGTCCAGGGGTGTTTGGACAAGGTTATCTTTAAGTCTCTTGCAACCCAAGGCAATGGCTTTACCCAAGCCAGTATGGTTCTATGATTCCAATAAGCTACAAAAACATCTTCAGTGGAACATTCAAGTATGCTAATACATATCAATAAGTAATCACATAAAACTGATTAGAATTTTTTTTAAAATTTTTGTATCAAAATTTTACATATTCAATCTAAAAATTCATAATTTAGTCAGGGTACACTAAAAGAAAAACATACAAGATTTTCAGGACATGCTTAATAAAATAGTTATTCTTTTTTCTAACAGGTTGGTTTGTTGGGTTTTTCCCAAATTAAACATACCATGTCCTAAGGACAATAGCAAAGATTTTGACTATCATGTGGAAAACCTTACTAGTGCAGAGAGCTTTTTTTAGTCTCTATAAAGCTTAGGACTAGTTTAGGACAAGAACACATGTATATAAGACAGCAAGAATTAAGAGTGTAATCCATTATTCAAAAATTATTTTCTAAAAGTTAATTTTGAGAGTTAGCTCTAATGAAGGACCCAGGAGATGCATCTCCACTTAAACTTAAGCCTAAATATGTAATTTCAAATGCTATAGGCACTGCCTAGGGACATCCAAATTCACCACTGACCTCTATCTTTGATCCTAATGCTGCCAGTACCAGGGGGTGTTGGACCTGGGGAAGCATTCCAGAAACATTTTATTTTTCAAAATCACTTCCATAAATAACTTCTTCTTTTTTTTTTTTTT
>VXBS01003081.1:34016-56664 GCA_013400255.1 Sitta europaea
TTTTTTTTCCAATTGGTTCCTGGTTTTTACTTTATACCATAGTATAAGGTGGGGGTTTATGTCAGAGCAGATTTTACTTTATGCCATACACAGTTATAAATAAATACCAAATTTAGTACTGCCCAAATTCCTGACTATCTGTGATGGATACAGTCCTAAAGCCTTCACTAAAACCAGCTAAGAATAGCAACTCACAAAGCATCATTATCTGCTTTCAGTCATGTTTCTAAATGCTAAACTATCAGGTGTAAAAATAGCTTTAGGATACATACATTTCTACAGAAAACCATTTTAGAGAACAAAAATAAGAATTTATAGTAGGATTTCTTCTAAGAATTAAAATTTATCAGATGGTCTGTGTCTGCAAGTATAGCACATCTGCACCCAATACAGGCAGCATTATGGGGTTACTCAGTAAAATGGAAATGTAGTTTATTGTCTGAATAATAGTAAGCATTAATCTTTGAACCTGAATAATAATAAATATTTTTATACTGCCTGACTTCTCTGTATAAAACCTGTGGCTATCACTGACTAAAATACATAATAGCAAAATATTTCTCTGGTTTGGAGATAAAGTGCTTATAATTCCATTGAGCTAATTTTTAAATACCTATAAAACATTTACAGAAAATTAAAACCATACTTTCTTATGTATCTATAAACAAATCATTGACAACAATAACTCCTAGTGAAAAAACTGGGAAAGTTTTCAAACTATTAAAAATGCAGGATTACATGAATCTTAGACTAACATTCAGAGAGCTTTTGTATCACTTTTGCACAGGATGTCAGGATGAAGCGTTTAATCCCCACTTCTGATAATTAAGCTCTTTTCTGGTAGAAGCACCCAAGGATACTATCAGATGTCTAGACTAGCTGTAGTTTAGCTATATGCAGAAATTTTCCCATTACTTTAAGCCTCAAAAACTTACATTTTTATTCATATCTATCCAGTAATTTAATTTTTGCATAAATTTTCTATAACCATATGACAATAAAAACTAATTTTGTGACATGTAACTTCCATATATATTACTTTTTAACTAATTTTTTTGTTTAATAATTTCAGGTTTTTTAATGATGCTGAAAAACCAATGTAATACTTTATATTTTAGACTCCCTATATGCAAGACCTAGATAAGTATATTCATTTTTTAAAGAACTTTAGGATCTGCAGGTGCAGAGTTGTTTTTTGTTTTTTTTTAATCATTCTTGCACAAAACTAACCTTGGAATTTTGAGTCTGCAGCAGCCAGCTGAGTTATAAACTCTTTTTTACTTTGTGTGTATACAAAAATAGGGAAGGAAACACCCTCTCAAATTCTGCAAAGTATCAGCAGAAAAAACCCAAACTCTATGACTCTAGAATGGAATTTGAAAAGAATAATTTACCTATAAAAAGGTATTGAAGAATATAAGAGTTCTTATACCTTTAAAAAAATAGATTCAGCTCCAGAAGTTTGTTTTTCCACCTTCTTGTCACAAGTGCAGTTTCCAGGTACATTTGATGTGGTAGACATGCCACAGTGTCAGGCTACATACCAAATAACAGAGGCAGATGAAAAAACAGAATTGAAAGTACAAGAATGATAATGAGGCATTTAGTTCCTTGATTAGATTTTGTCTCTAGAAAAGCACCTATGCTCAGATAAAGGCTAAATTTTGGCATTAGCACATATTATATACACACAAGTCAGCAGCATGACAAGTTATTTTGGTCAAGAAAATGCTAAATAGGATCTGCAAGGATCACGTCAGTCATAATATTCTGGCATATTCATAATATACTCCTGTGTCTCAGAAAGGATCCATAGATAGGTTTGTCTCATCGTGTAGCTTATGAGCACACGATGATGACTCAACTTGAACTAAGTCCCTGCTGGTGAGGTTTGAGCCCCACCACAAAAGCTGACATCCCTGGCAGCACTTGGAAATCTGTGAGGGTCATCTCCTCCATGACTAGCTCATCTAACATTTATGTTGCCAGCAGTTGTGGGGACCTACAATTACAAGACACACTTTTCCCAAAAAAGTGATTTCTGCTAGTGAGTTGTTTTGCTCAAACTCCATGAAAGGCTGGTGACCCCTCTGCCTTTCTTTCCTATCTGCCAGTACCATACGGATGTGCTCTGAGCATAAGTAGTTTTCCCTCTCTTTATTCCTCATGGGGCAAAATACAATATGACCACACTAACAAAGGTATTTTGCAGATTGTTAAAACAGGCTTTCTTCTCCTACTTACTGGCAAGAAAGTGTATGCAAGTTTTTAGATATTTGGGAGGCACTAGAGAATACAGTCATGCGTAGGCATTCCTCTGGAATTAAATTATCTACTCATAGGGTTGTAACAGAACTACAGGCTTTCTCTACAGTAATACATTAATAGTAACTACAAGGCTTCTTAAGCTTACCCTTTATACTGTGAACTAACAAATGCCACAGAAAATTTTTTCATCCTGAAGTATATGAAGAACTTATGACCTGGCTTTTCAGCTTCCCTGTACTCCTATGCTTCTATTACACACAGATTTACAAAACCAGTCCATTTTCAACATATTCAGTTTAGCATCCACAAACAACCATGAAAAGCAATTAAATAGACAGAGAGGAAATTAGAAGGGGGAAGAGATGCCAGTCATAGCACTGTCCTGTAATACATTTAATCCCCATGAATATGAACTCCTTGTGCTTAAAATAAATCTTCAACATACATTTCTCAATGTTTCAATGTAAAAATCAGAGTGATTTGTTAGCAAAACAAAGAATGTCTATAATTTCCAGAGGAGGTAAGCATCAGGTTTTACTCTTGACACAGTTTTTATATTCTATATAATCCCCAATCCAAAATTTTGCAGTTGAGATGCACTTGTGTGTATCAGTCTCTTTACATTACTGTGCAGTGACATTTCTGAGAGTGGACATAGTTCCTGTAATCAGCAAGCTGCTTCAGGTACAAGTTTGAAGGCCATCGGTGCATCTCTACAAAATTGCGCTCTTCCACTAGAAAAAGAAATAAAGGAATTAAATGTAATATATAGACATAGAGCACACATGCATAGGCTGCAAAAAGTCTTTTAAAGTACATTTAAAAACACTGAAGATAGTAATACAAATACAAAAGTAAAGATGAGTGCTGCCTGTTTTGCAGTGAGTTCTGCTATGGCACAGATGTAAGAGTTACCACACAATGCTTCCTTGTGATTACATTAGTAACAAACAAAGGTTTTTTTTTTAAATGGATAGAATGCTCATTAAAGAGAGCAGAGAGGTATTCTTAAAGATGAGCATACTTTATCTCTAGAGGATAGCCATATGTGGTATGCAAGGATTTTTTTATGCAGCAGAACTATAAAGCAGGGTATATCAATTCCTATGCCAGTAGTTTATCTCAAGACCAGTACAGAAAGCAAGGCAAGGACTGCAGCTAAGAATTCAGCAAGATGTTAATCTCCTATTGCATGTGGTTTTTATCACTGACAAAGTCATATAAGAGTCTTTTACTGATATTATTTATATGAATCCCCTCTGCTTTTGCAGAAAGAAGCATTTCATCCCCATATTCATTCCCCTTATTCACCCCAGATATTCCAGAGTCATCTTTCAGCCATGGTTCCTGGATCCTTAAGGGCCTCAGCCAAGGCACAGCAGAGAGGTGCACAGCCTGGGGAGCCTGAGGGCAGGCAAATTGCACTCAGCTGGGGACAAGGCAGGGCTTCATTCTTCAGGGAAATATCCTGCTAATCAAATCCGACTTCCTCTATGGCAAGGTAACCCACCTAGTTGATCAAGGGCAGCCAGTTGATGTAATGTCTTTGGATGTCAGTGAAGCTTTTGATATTGTTTCGCACAGGATCCTTCTTGACAAAATGTCCAGCCCACAGCTGGATAAACACATCACGTGAAGGGTGAGCAACTGGCTTACAGGTCAGGCACAAAGGCTTACAGTGACTGGGGTGATATTAGATGGGTGACCTGTCACTAGCGGGGTTCCAAAGGCCTTTGTCCTTGGCCCTGTGCTCTTCAACAGCTTCATAAATGACCTGGATGGAGGACTGGGAAGGACACTGAGTGAGTTTGCAGATGCTACAAGTCTGGGAGGAGCTCTTGACTTCCTCAAAGGCAGGGAGGTGCTACAGAGGGGCTTCAATGAATTAGAAGACTGGGTGATCACCTACCACAGGAAGATCAAAGGGGAAAGTGCTGGACTCTGCATCTAGGATAGGGCAACCCCGGATGTATGGACAGACTGAGGAATTAGATGTTGGAGAGCAGTGCCCTGGAAAGTGATCTGGGAGTCCTGGTAAATGCAAGTTGAGCATGAGTCAGCAGTGTCCTGGGAGCCAGGAGGGACATCCCTGTTGTGGGAGGCACCAGGCCCAGCATCACCAGCCAGGCAAAGAGAGGTGATTGTCCTGCTCTGCTGTCCACTGGGATGGCTCCACCTCAAGTCCTGGGGCAGACTGGGGCACTACAGTATAAGAATCATATTAAAATATTAGAGAGTGTCTAAAGGAGGAGAGTAAAGGGCCTTGAGGGGAAGCTGTGCGAGAAGCTTCTGAGGGCTCTTGGTCTGTTCAGCCTGGAGAAGACTAAGGGGAGACCTCATTAGGGTCCACAACTTCATTGTATGGGAAAGAAGAGAGACAGAGGGGAAAAGGAGGGGCAGACACTGATCTTTTCTCAGTGGTAACCAGTAACAGGATCAAAGAGCATGGCTTGAAGTTGTGTCAGGAAGTTTTAGGCTGGATTAGAAAAAGGTTCTTCCCCAGANGAAGGACACTGAGTGAGTTTGCAGATGCTACAAGTCTGGGAGGAGCTCTTGACTTCCTCAAAGGCAGGGAGGTGCTACAGAGGGGCTTCAATGAATTAGAAGACTGGGTGATCACCTACCACAGGAAGATCAAAGGGGAAAGTGCTGGACTCTGCATCTAGGATAGGGCAACCCCGGATGTATGGACAGACTGAGGAATTAGATGTTGGAGAGCAGTGCCCTGGAAAGTGATCTGGGAGTCCTGGTAAATGCAAGTTGAGCATGAGTCAGCAGTGTCCTGGGAGCCAGGAGGGACATCCCTGTTGTGGGAGGCACCAGGCCCAGCATCACCAGCCAGGCAAAGAGAGGTGATTGTCCTGCTCTGCCATATTATGGGATGGCTCCACCTCAAGTCCTGGGGCAGACTGGGGCACTACAGTATAAGAATCATATTAAAATATTAGAGAGTGTCTAAAGGAGGAGAGTAAAGGGCCTTGAGGGGAAGCTGTGCGAGAAGCTTCTGAGGGCTCTTGGTCTGTTCAGCCTGGAGAAGACTAAGGGGAGACCTCATTAGGGTCCACAACTTCATTGTATGGGAAAGAAGAGAGACAGAGGGGAAAAGGAGGGGCAGACACTGATCTTTTCTCAGTGGTAACCAGTAACAGGATCAAAGAGCATGGCTTGAAGTTGTGTCAGGAAGTTTTAGGCTGGATTAGAAAAAGGTTCTTCCCCAGAGTGTGTTTGGACACTCGAACAGGCTCCCCTGTCCCAGCCTGACAGAGTTCATGAAGCTTTCTGACAATGCTCTCATGGTGTGACTCTTAGGGGTGGTGCCGTGCAGGGCCAGGAGCTGCACTCAGTGATCCTTGTGTGTTCTTCCAACTCAGTTGATTCTGTGATTCTGTGTAGGTCTCAGGTCTTGGAAAGCCCTTGGAGAGCCACTGCCTGCTGCTGTATTGCTGTCCTGAACCTCAAGATGATGAGGTGTCACAGGTTAAAGAGATGTATCTAGGTCAAAGGGATGCATCCCTCATCAGGGTGAAGGAAAATCACAATGGCAATGAGAAAAACTTTCTAGATACACAACCAAAAGCAAATACAAATGCTTGGAAAAATAAGTATCAGGTCCCTGGAGGAAGCTGGATTTATTTATTTGAATGGATCATAGTTCTTTCATTTTATGAGATCTGCTGAAGTGTACTATAAGAATCCTATTTTCTTCAAGAAAAATCCAGCACTTGAAGAAGTATATAAAATGACCCATTACCTTGATTTAAATTATCAAGATAACATGAAGGAGTCGATATACAATGATCAAATTGTTCCAGCAAATTCAGTTATGGGTGGGAACCTGGCCATCCCAATAGAAACCAAAAAAATGGTGATGCAGTGTCATGTGCTGATCCCACAGCAGGGTGGTGAAACATCCTGCTGGAATATCCTAAGGAAACCCTAATTATTTTCCCATGCAAAAATTATATTCTCCAGAACATCACTTTTCATCTCAGCAAAATAGAACTGTCAGAACCCAGGATGTCTCTGACAGCCCTGGATGATCCCAGCTCCAGCCAAGGGGCTTCTAAGCCCTGGCAGGGGGGGGTCGGAGACCCTGGCAGGCAGCCAGGGACTCCTGTGGCTTTGAGTTTGATCCATGGAACAAATTGCTACCTGTGAATGAAGAACTAAAAGTCACAAAATTTTAGATAGCATGATAGTAGAAGTTATAGAGTGAAAAGGGAATTTTTGGGGATCTTACCACAGGGGCTTAGGGGGCAAGATGGAGGGATTTGGGCGTTGTCCTGTCCTCCTTCCTTCTTCCTAACCCCCATCTTTTTGGTGATGTTGGCACTTGGGGATTGGATTAGAGTAGAATGTAACTGTCTAACATAGGTGATAGGCATTGGATCATAACTGTAAATAACTAACACATAGTTTGTAGTATAAAAGTCAGTGCCTGCCCCTGGGGCAGAGTGTGTGCCTCAGGCTGACCTGCTGAACAGACCTCGGCAGCCCAGACAGAAAATATCTTAGATAAGAAACAATAAAGCAACCTTGAGAGCATCAGCTGAAGACTTCTGACTCATTCTTTGACAACTGGGTTGGGAAACAGAGATTTCTAATATCTCTCAGTGTCATCTCCACCAAAGCAAATCCGGAGACAGAACAATATTTGTCTCTTCAAAATGAATAGAAAAATACCTGAAAGTTCTTGAAATTCAGGCTTTTGACTGAAGATGAGGTAGTTAGTGGCAATAAAATGAAGAAGCCAGGTCGAAAGGCAATCAGAATTGTGAAACTATGGGAAGAAAGAAAAGACAAACACTTAATGCTATCTTGTGTAAAACATAGCCACATCTCACTTATCAAAATATTTCAAGCTTCCCAGTGGAAAGAAATTTACTAAATAAAGTTTTGACTATGGAAGATAATGAAGGAAAAGTCATTTAATGGAAAGATGTAAACAGGTGAACCCAAGAACAATTTACAAAAGTCCATCTCCTAGAGGTAGAGAAAACCCCAGAGGAATCATGAATCTTGGAATTTTGTCATCTGCACAGAGGCAGAGGTTCACAGAAATAGAGGGAAGGAATGTGGCATGTTGTTTTTGTGGTTTTCTCTTTCTGCATAAAATCCTATTTGATTAAGGCAATATCCTGCAATACAGTTTTTATTTTCGTCTTCTGTTTTCTAACCCTGCATTTACTTTTTCTTTTTTTTTCAGCCTCTAATATTTTCTTTTCATGCTTTTATGCATTTCTCTCAATATTCTATCCAGTTGGAACACCTTTGTCACCTGCATACCACATAATTTTCCTTTTTGACTAAAAGAGTAATGACTACATCTTTACTTGCCTAAAACACATCTTTTCTGTAGAAGAAGCTGTAGTTAAGCTGAATTACTGCAGTGTGTCCATAAAGGAAATTCCACAGATGAGGGTGTAACTAGAGGGTCTGAGCCCATATTTTATGGAGAGTGGCTGAAGGAGGTGGGGCTTTTTATCCTGGGAAAAAAGAGGCCCTGGGGGACCTTACCACTCTCTACAACTCCCAGAAAGGGGGTTGTGAACAGGTAGGGTTCAGTCTCTGCTCCCAGAAAAAAAGTGACAGGACAAGAGGAAATGGACTCAGGTTGTGGCAGGGAGGCTTAGGTTGAATAGTAAGCACAATTTCTTTGTGGCAAGGCTTGTCAATCTCTGGAGCAGGCTGCCCTGGCTACAATGGTAGAGGCAATTCTATGATTCTGTGACTGCACATTTGGCAATTAAAGGCTGAAGGATTTCTTCTATCCAGCCTTATGTCACTAGTTATCCCTAATAAACAGATTTTATACCAACACATTTCTTTGGGAACAGAAATTGCTCTTAAGATTTTAAAAATCTTAAAAAGCAAACAACTTATCAAAGTCAACATATATATTCTCATTTGACATATACAATAAGTACCTTAGCTTTTTTGAGCAAGCTAACAATGCTGAGGCTTGTGGAAGCCAGTTCCCTGCTAGGCATGCTCTGAAGTTGCGTGATGATGTAAAGTTCACAAATATGCTGGAGTCTCATTACTTGATACATCTCTGCACAGATCAGCAGAGACATTGCTTGGAGAATACTGGCTGAAAAACAACAAGACACAAGTTATTCATATTTTACCTTTTGGACAAGATGATCAAAGATACTTTTCACCAAGTCATCTTTTAAATACCTAACGACAAACACAAAATCAGACTGCTGTGATCACCTTGTTTTATTTTTCATTATTATAAATTTTTGTTTGCTGTAGCACCTTATTTTTCCAGATAAATTATTTAATTAAGAAAAACAAATGTGTTTAGAACTTTTTGGCATATGGGTGTAAAGAATTATTGTCAATATCGTGGATCTTGAAGATGATGAATCAAGTGCTGCTGATCTATTTAAAGTAAGTGATAATAAGTGGATTTAGCTAAGTTCTCTTTCAGAAAACCACTTTTATGATAGAAAAATTATTGCCAAAAGTCCAAAGACAAAAACCAAGAGACTTTTTAAAAAAAATATAGCAAGGTGGTTGAATTTTTAAATTGATAAGCAAGGAGATGATAGGTGAAGTGTAAAGAGAAATATGGAATATCTAAGAATAAGGTAGAATAAATATTTAAAAAGAAAACAAAAGCAAAAATACATATCACATAACATCATTTATTCATTATATCAAGGAAGAATTAGCTGCATTTAAACCATGTTTTAGATTTAGTCTGCAGATTTTCTTCTCATAAAGAACATAAAGGTGGAGACATAAAGAATATTTTAGCTCAGTTTTCCTTGCCAAACACTCCTGTTGACATATTTTTTCTGGGTTTATGTACACATAAGATAACCATGTGTATAACTAAGGTATTCCTTCAGTTTTTATAAACTCAGCATGTTCAAGAAATGACAGCTTTTAAGTAAAACACAGAATCCAGACTAGAAAGCAATATTACTGTAATTCAAAAAGAAAATCCCAAATATTATAATGCATTAGAAATGAAAATGCGGGTTCTTTGAGCCTTTTATGTAAGCACAAAGCAAATACATAATTTTATTAGAAATATTTCTTCTAGTTTACTCGTATAGGGCAGATTTCTTTTTTTATTGCACAATACAAATTCTCGAGATATTTCACTTTCAAATATTGGTGTTTTTCAATTACATAGATGCTGCTACATTACTCTCTACCAAGGCCCTGCTGTGAAAAAATGAGTCACAGATATAGAACTGTATTTTACAGTTTCCTTACCTGGGCAGCAGGAGTCAGTGTAAAGGTACTCTAGGAAGGACAGGAAAGTGTCTTTGGAAACCCCGTAAACTGGAACCAGAATGCTGCTGGCTTCTAGATAATTACCATTAAACATTGCTGCCATAACCTCGCAGCGGGCCACCAGAACTGCTCTGTGGGCTGGTACAGTTGCACCTGCAAGATGCAAGATAAAAATAAATATGCAATGACTTTATAAAACACAGAAAGATCTTAATTTTAAAGCTTGCATCTTCTTAGGAGGTCATCACTCCATTGAACATGATTAAAGTGTTGAAAGTTGACAATAACTAAAAACACACTACATCTTAACTGCAGTTAAGATGAATAACAAATAGTAGAATAAAGCAAAACCAACAAACAAAAATTATTTAAACCAAAATGAAATAGACTAAACCAACAGAGAACTGATAAAATAAAATAAATCTGTTCACACAATGTCCAGCCCATTGCATAAATATTCAGTGCTATGAATTGTTAAGCAAACGGTTAATGGTTGGACTTGATTATCTTAGGGGTCTTTTCCAACCTGGATGATTTTATGAAGAGTCATTTATGTTTACCAGGAACCCTACTGGTAATTAATATTTGAACCAAAATAATAACACAAAGCAGAGCAAGGCAAATTTTTCCAGATGAAATTCCATTAAGTCCAGTAAGTATAAATTTAACTAGATTAAATATTGTGCCTAAGAGAATTTCCAGAATGGTTATCTTATGAAAAAAACACTGATGATTTTTTCCAGAAATTTATAAATTTTCTATTATTTGCAAGTGAATCCTTTGCTTTACTACAGCATTTGGAAGACCTGGAGAGGCCAACAGACCCCAGGGTGTTATTAGCCTTTCAGGCTGCAGAGTCCAGCTGGACTGAGCAGTCCAGTTCTGTGTGCAAGGAAGTGCCAAGCAAGTGTCAGTCAGGACAGCAGCCAAAACCAAAAGGAGCACTGAGAGTTGAGTGTAAATGTTTTAATCAAAATTATAATATGCAGATCAACTGCTATGCAAGATAAATATACTGTATATTCTTACAAAGAAGTTACAGTTATAATTATGTCTTTAATCACAGCATTGTCACCTAATTCTTTGAAGCCTTCTGGCTTTTTTTGTCTTTTGTTCTATTTCTACCCCTTGTACTTCTACTTTCAAAATGTCTAAGCTGCACACTAAAATGTCCTGTATGTGCTTGTGAATGGACATTTATCTACTAATTAAGAAGTTCAGTCACATTCTGTGTCTTTACACAGACATAATGGGCTCCGATTTTTCCTGGCTCCTGTACTTCTGTAAGCTAGAAAGCTCAAAGCAAAAGTATCCAGGGAATTGCTCAAAAACTTAGAAATTTGTTTGTCTGGTTAAGGTTAGGGCCTTCAATTTCTCTTAGTAGTTATTTAATTTTGATACAGTTATTCTGGTTGATGAATTGGAGAAAAAAGTTTGGAAGATGTATCAATTATTAGGGAAAACAGTTCACATTTTATTAGTGGATAAGCATGCTTTTTTAAAATACTTGTCAACTTATTCAGAGATTTGGGTCAACTCATTCAGAGATTTGGGGTTTATTTCTGTAAAATATACAGTGTTCTGGTTTCATCAGCTTCCCACAAAGACTCTCTTAGGAGTGTGACACTGAGGTAAAATTCATGTCATTGAGCTGAAAATCAGTATTTTCCTCTCCTTTCCAAAGATATTTTTGTGGTGTTTTTTTCTGTGTGTTAAACAGAACATCTAGAAAGAGTCCTCTTGTTCTTCTGTGCTTATGTTCGAGGAGTGAATGCTTCATATTTGTCCCTGAGATTTACATGTGAAATAATTAAACACGTATCTAATTTTATAAGGCCATTTCTGCATGAAGGGTGAATATGGACAAACTGAGAATAGTGTTAGCTTTTAAAAGCTATCACATTATTCTTACAAAAGCATGCAACACATTTCTCCCACTGCATCTTTTATTGTAAAGATGAACACATTTAATTTCCAGACAAAAACTGCAGCACATCGGGCAGTAAAATGTGGTGGGTGTCAGTGGCACCAGATCTGCAGGTCACCAAACCCTGGTGGCAAGGACAGTGAAGCCAGTCCCTGTCAGCTTCTGGGGGGATAAGATGGGCTTCCACAGCCAGCACCTGTCTGAGATGGACAGGGGGATATCGGCCAGGAGTCAATAACCACCATCTCTGGTATTTTCACCAAGGGCAACAAGCATAGAGGTGAAGCCCTTGCCTTCCAAGGCATGGTGTTGGGCAGAGCCCTTGAGTATGTCCTAGTGCTTGGGCAGGTGGGAACAGGAGTAAGATTAAACTAAACTTAACTAAACTAAACTAAAATAATGCAAAACAAATGGAGCAAACCAAAATAGAATAAAAAATTATGCAAATCAGAGAGGCACAGTGTGCCATGACATGGAGACGGAATTCCTGTAGGCTCAGCCCAGACAAGCCATGCTGGAAGTGGACATTGCTACAGAGCATCCAAAGGGACAAGCTTTCCTTGCTTTCTGCAGTGACAGCAAAGCACTTATATTTTCAAAGTTTTGATGCCATGGAACATGTTCACCTCTATGACCCACATTCCTGAAGGGGGAAAAAGTATAAAGGCTGGAGGCCAAGGGAGCAGAGGTACTGTACCTTGTATTTTGAAGATTACATCAGCCAGAACAGGGGTATTAAAGAATAGCCTGAGAGAAGTATTATACAGCCGTTTTATCTGGTGAGACTTGTAGTCCTTTACAGAGTTCAGCTGAAAAAAAATTGGTGATAAAGCACTGTCATGTGCACTGTTCAGAGAAGTAAATATTATGGAACAACATTTATATGGGAAAACAAAAAACAGATTCTCACATGTGCATTCCTCTGCAATCACCTTTTATCTTTTAATTTCCTATTCCCTACAGTGCAGCAGCTCTGAGGGGTCTCTTGTCCCCCACGGTCACACATCGGCTCTCTCCTTGGTATTCTTGACCTTCAAGGAAACTCCCCCACCCAGCCCCTACAGGCAGGTTGGGCTTCATCAAGTTTCTGGAGTCCAGACTTTTTCATACATTCCCTGTCCAGCCCCAGTGCTGCAGGAAAACGAGGTATGAGGGTACTGGAGGGAAGAGGGGTGGGACACACATCCACGCCCCAAGCGTGATGCTGTGTACAGAGGTAAGGCAGCTCAAAGTTTTGTGTTTCTTTTCATTGCCTTGGAGTTGCCTCCACCGAGGCACGGGGAGCTCACAGGCTGGAGCACAGACTCTTCTTACAATAAGCTGGTAGTGTCAAGACCCGTCCAAACCCAGTACCCTCAGTTAGTTTTCAGTTTTGGTTTTCTTACCTTATATATGTAATCTAAAGCTGCCAAAAGGAACAACGTCAAAATCATGTTGCTAGATTGTGACTAGTGAAATTCAGATGAGGTTGAATTCATAATAAAAATCTTAAATTTGTAATTTTTTAAATTTTACTAAGAAAAATCACAATTCCTTCTTTTTGGCCTCAAAAGAAAAATGCTTAAATGGAAAATAAGAGTAGCCTGAAGGCATAAAAAAAATAATAAAAGAAATTGCAACAGCTCAGGCTCACTAACTTAAAAGTCTTCAGGCTTTTCAAGGCCAAACCTATAAATGTTTTAGCTGTGGGTACTAAGGGCTGGTAAGCCTAACACAGAACAGTCAAGGCTTAAAACAGCTCAGTAACTTTTTGATCTCTACATTATGTTGTTCCAAGAGAATCTGAGATCTAAATCAATAGAAATCATTAGATCAAAGTCTATATTATCAGGGAATGTATAAGTTCCAAGAGCAAACGTCTGTAAAAACAAATTCTATATTAAAACTAATTCTACATTTTGACTTTTTATTAACTTAATAATATGATATGCATTACATTTTTTTGTGTGGTCTTCTACTGAATTAAATATATTGAGTTACAGACAGCTTTCCACATCGCAACTTTTATACAAGAAATCACCCCTCTGGATCTGCTGCAGAAGCCCAACTTTTGGCATATGTTCAGGAGCGGATCTTTCCTGGACAGCCTCTATTACATGGGAATTAGTAACCCATAATCATATTGCCTGACAATGTTCAAAGCTGTGAATATGAGTAATCCTTTTAGAATACCCGCTTGTGTGATTTTTACCAATTACATTAATTCTGTATGTTGTGTCAGGATCTCTGGGTGCATGCCTGCAAACAACTTCACTGAAAATATGAAAAACTACAGGCTGTGTAATCCAAAATTACTTTAAAAAAAAGACTGACAAGAAAACCTTGCCTACAAATCAATTTCTTGTAAATTTAAGTAACCAATGGTGACCCAAGGGAGTTAGATGTACCTTCCCCGGAGTTTTCAGGATGCATTTAACTTTCTCAAGCACATGTTCTGTTTTATCTGGATCCTTCAACTTCTTTTTTATGTCCTCTTCTAATCGTTCCCACTGGAAAGCACCTATCACAAAACCAGGGGGAGAGGGATTATAAATCAGCCAGGCACAGGCCTCAGCAGGCAGAGGAAAGATGACATCAGCACCAAATACATCCTACAGAAATGATAGGGGTTTGTGTATAAATCAGCAGATCTTTGGTTTTAGGACGGGCAAGATGCAAATTTTGCACATTAAATTTCCATGGTACTATTTATAGTGCAACCAAGTACCAACAGACCAGAGCATCTAACTTGCTTTCACACTCAATCTATTAATTCCTCCCAGTTCAGTCACTACACATTGCAGGTAGGGATTCAGAAAAAACAATTCCTTACAATCCTTAGAAATTCCTGAGAATTTCTAAGCAACATCTGAAAAGTTAAAAAAATATCAATTCCATTTTAATTGGCATTATGAGGTGACAGTCTGTACCTACTGGTAGCAAAACTCATACAACACATCAGAGGTCTCCACACTCCAGCCACTTATCACTGTTTTTTCTTCAGCTGCACCCTACTCAGAATAAAAATTACTTGAGTTTTCTTAAGTAACTGCACTCTTGCCCTTGTGTGAAGGTGTAACCGTTTACAATATTTTAAAAGCCTAGGATCTGAAAGTGACTCAAACTCCAATTTTTTTTGGCATAATTTTGAATGCTATTGATGTTAGCCTATGGACTAATCTAATTTATGCCCATTAGATCTGGGATGACAACTAATTTAATTTTTGTTAATTATAGGTGATGGTCTCATTGTGCATAGTAGTCACAAGGCATAGGTGTGGAAACATGGTGAGACATCATCTCACAACAACAAAGTCACGTTCTTTACGGTAATGTATGTATTCCTTCATGAGACAATAGGAAATGAGTAGCCAGATCTGTTCCCAGCAGGTACCTGAGTAAATGAAGTGGAGGATGTCTGGGAGACAAGAGCAGAATACAGAATCCTTCACCACCACCCTGACTGGTGGGACATAGGGTGGGACACCACGGGGGGACAAGGGAAAGGGATCCCCCACCTCCACCGCAAAGAGATTCTGTGCCAGCTGCATGATGGAGGCATCGTGGGCGTCGGTCGGGCTCTTCACCCCAAACAGCAGCATGAAGAGGTGGCTGACAGAGCAGAGGATGATTTTGTGAGCCTCCACTGCTGTGCTGAGATCCTCAGAGTAGAAGGCCACATCTGCACACTGGCAGCAGCAGAGCAAATTGTGCAGGTCTGTGTTGTAGTGCGAGGTTTCGCCCTTCAGGATCGGCATCTTTTCTGCAAAAGAAGTTAGGCTGTAAAACTTAGGCAAATGCTGACCACAGGACAACTGACCTTACTAGGTTGGTTTAATTTTTAAAAGAGGTATTCAATATGAATATATAATTATAATATATAATTTTTATATGATGTTTGAATATCTTGAGTAAAGTACTCTAAAAATGGAAATACTTAGTAGAGTAAGTTAAGAAATACTTAGTTTAATAGAGTCTGTCCTTTCATGAACCCTCCATAGGAAGTTACATTATAAAGAAACTTTTACTTGCATTCCAAATCTAAGAGGTCTGAGAAAATTTTTAGAACACAGAAGAAGAGGAGACTACACATTTAGAGGGAACTACTTGTCAGTAATTTTTTCACTGAACAAACACATCATGCTCAGAAATGCTCATAAAGGTATATTCTTCACTCCCTTGCTTTATCTGCAACAAAAACATTACTTGATGATACTGTAGAATAATAATTCATGCTCTAACAACTTTCTTTTGTAATGTCTGTTAAGATTTTATGTAAATCTTTTATCAATTCATGGTTTCATTATTTCATAAGTTCACCAGAAAAAACACTCCTATTAGTTATATCTAAAATAAACTAGAAATCCATTCCCATGTTATATATTGCCATACAATTTTCTTCATGTAAATTAATAGATGATGCAACAGAACCAGAATAGCTGACAATAGATAGCATAGCTCACAGTAACAATTGTTAGCAAAAAATGTAGTAAAAATATTAATTGTGCAAAGAAAGTGACGCACATAAGGAATTATACTAGAGACCAGATATCAATAAGCACCTGGCTGTTCAAGCTGAGGTGGTTGGACTCGATGGCACTTCTGTGACTTTTTCCTTTTCTTCATTTTTTCAGATGACTTCTGATTCAAACTTTGGATCATAAAATATTCCAGCTAGAGACAAGAAATATATATTTTTTAAAATCCTTGTTATTTAGTAACAACCTAGACATCAAATCAAGGGGTAAAACAGATTCTGTATGCAGAGTTACTGACACTATTACCAGTCATCCAGGAGAGTCCCAAAACTCCTTTACGAGAAGCTGCCATATTTAGATAGAATTAGCACAATTTAAAAAACTATCTATTCAAATGACTGTGGTTAATTATTGTGTATTTAACCTTCCTAGAATTGACAGACAGAAAGATATTCAATTTACCAACCTTTTTAGATACTAATTGTATCTTGGGGAGCGGCCTCATTCAGCTTGGTGTTATCCGGCAAGATAAATGGACAAGAATACAAGTGGAAAACTTACTGCAGTGTGTCATGTGGCTTTCCTAAACCTTCCTACTTAAAACCAGAACAACCTTGGTACTGCTAATTCAGATAGTATCATAAAATCATAGAATGGTCTGCCTTGCAAAGTACCTTGAAGACCATTGAGTTCCAATGCCTATGGACACTTTCCACTAGACCAGGTTGCTCCAAGCCCCATCTAACTCAACCAAGAACATTACCACGGACGGTATTCATGGCTTCCCTGATCATTCTGTTCCAGTGCCTGACCATCCTCACAATGAAGAATTTCTTTCTAATATCTAACTTGAATCTTGCATGGGTGGGAACTTGGCACTTGATGGAAGGGCTCATGGTGCACCTTCCCTGGTTCTCTGAAGCCCTCACATCAGTCATATATCTCCTGCATGTTCCACCCTGCTTCCAAAACAGCAAATTCTCACTCACCACTCCTCCAAAATATTTTTGTATGTAGAAGTCATTAAGAGTGTGCAGTTCAAGGTAAGTGGCTCCAAATTCCTTTGCAAGCTGAACTCCTTCAGAGGTTGTGACATAGCTCCTCCTGTCTGAAGTGCACAGGGGACAGGTGCAAGGCACTCCTGGGGTAAAAAGTGATGAAAAAAAAAATTGGCCAAATACTGCAGAATTCTTAGATTCCTAAATAACTGTAAAGGTATCTTACTTAAAGGAGAACAAAGAGGGAGAAGAAAACATAGTAATTTTATAGTAAGAAATCTGTAATTACAGAAAAAACCCAACTTCTTATTAATCAGTTCAAAATACTGGTCACACTGCAAACCTCTGTATACATCACATTAGCATTACTTTATTTGTTTTGTTAAGATGGAGAAGTCCAGCCAGACTTCTGGATGCCAGATTTGGCTTTGGCTCAATACCTTTGCATGTGTGGGTCTTGAACTAGCCTATAGGTGTTATTATTCATGAATGTTACCCTTAAGCCTGTTGAATTATTGTGGCCTATCCATGCAGGAAGTCCACACAGTAATGAAAGAAGAAAATTTCCACTCCAGACCAAGCTTTGATAGGTATGTACATACGGTAGGATCTGATTCATTTACATGTATTTTACATATATTTTTTAAAAAACAAATTAGGTACTTTTAAGATTATGCCATTTAAATGTTCAAAATCTTTTAGCCACACTGGGTCAGCTTTGTTTAATGACAGTAAGAACCTGTCAGCCATGGATGTGCTTTCAAATGTGCTGTGCATGCTCCATGTTAATGTACTCTTCCTAGGCCTATGGATAATGTAATAAAAGAGATTTTTCTGGGTTTTTTAAATAATTTGTTTTGGCAGCAACATTTACCACTACAGAGGATTAAGATCTTAGTAATCTGTATGAGCAAACTGCTGTGTTCACAAATATCTCCTAGAAACAGAAGGGCTCTGTGTGTGCACAGCAGTTTGCTCTGACAGGTTTCAGGGTAAACCCAGAGGTCCAGCCTGATGCCTCCCATGGCCACATTATCTGGGGAGGAAGACAGAAATAAACTAAGTGGAAAAGAAAAAAAAAACTACTAGAGTCACTCAGTATGGTGATATCCTATTCTTAAATACAAAGTGTAAGAAAATGCTTGGGGAAGACAAACAATTTACCAAGACCTCGCCTTTAGAATGGGATATTTATTACTCCTGTATAAATCAGAACATAAAAGCTTTTGGTCATGATCAGTGAATTACTAAATGGAAGAAAATAAATATTTAACTGTTATGGAGCTTTTTAGCTGTCAGTTATCTGCCACTGAGCTAAAAGATTTATAACTAGACCTTGGCAACACTGAGCATTTCATGCACAGAGGATATACTTCATATAGATTAATATTTCTATGTACATTACAAAATAAATGTTTACATCTACACTTATCATGTCTCTTATTCATTAAAAGGAGGGATCCTCAGAAATACTTGTTTTAGTAAAGTGTCATGGAGGAAAGACAAGATAGGGTTGTGTTTTTCATTCATTGCTCTAGGGAAAAAAATCCCAGAGAATTTCAGGGCTTTTCCCACTCACTCTCCAGTGTTTTGAGACTGCTGGATATAATTTTACTCTCATACACTAGAGATACTTTATACACAAATGTGTGTTACTTAATCCAAATTACTGGATTTAATCCCTGTGTGTGATGGCTCCACTAGAAGAGTCATTGCAGAGGTCAAAGAAGGGTAGGTTGCCTTTCATCACTGGGGTTAATTAAGAACAATGTTCTTACCAGTACATCAGTTTAGAGAACCAAAATACATGTGCATATTACTGTCATGACAGACTAATTGTTTCTGTTAGCAGCTTGGAAAAACAGCCAGCTTCTACTGAAATTACACTATACTCAACTTCCAAATGAGGTTTTATCTGTTGTTAGAGAAGATCGGATACATACCGTTTTTTCTTGCACCAACAGCAGAAATTATTACTGGAACTGAGCAGTGATTTAGTGCTTTTTTTACCATTGGCACATAGCTGTCCTTTAGTTCTTGAAATGAAGTCTTGTCATTGACTGAGTATTTAATCACAATAATATCAGCTCCTCCAACGAGCCTGGAGGAAGTGTACCAGTCACTGTAAAATATATCCTAAAAAGAAAAAAAACACTGATCAAGAATTTACTACCTATAAAGAAAAAGATGAAATATCCTATATTCTTAATGCAAAACTTTACATAAGAGTTTTTGTCTGATTAGATCTTATTTGAAGACATGCAACAATGAACAGACCTCCTGCTTTGTAATTTCCTTGTTTGGAGAGCAAGTTGTTTGTTATTAAAAAACATATATATTTTCCATAAATTCAGGACTTCTGCAAGAATTAAATATAGGGTTTATCAGGGAATATTTTTTTCAGGAAGAAACTTTGCTGGTTTAATTACTTAACATTAAAATTGTTCCCTTTAGGAAATAAAAGCACCTTCAGTGGTAGAGGTTTTCAGGAATGCATACAAAAACATTATTAATCACACCATTTTATGGAAAGAGTTACACAGAACTATCCTATATACCTACGAACTTTTAAATACAAACTTAATAATTCAGTGTGATTTTTATCTGCTTCACAAAAGCTTCCACATAGCTTTACTAAGGGCTAATATCTTCAGGATAAGGACTTCAATTACATGCCTACTTTTTCAACTTCATATTCAGATTTTCATTGCTCTGTGTTGAAGACTTAAGCTCCAAAATTGTTTGATATTCTTTTAATTTATAGCTGTGCTGTAACCACATGCCATATACAGTTATTATTTGTGCATTTATCATAGAACTGTGATTCTGCAATTTCTGCTTCACCTGAAGGTAGCTCATAAACACCGAGGGAAACCTTGGCTTTGAATGTATGCTGAATTGGAAACTCTTGAGCGAAGTCTGGAACTAGTCCAGAGAATTCAAAAAAACACCTGATAACTTGAAATACTATTTCTTCTTAGAACAGAGAGACTTTTTTTTGTCCTTTATGTATTTAAAGGGGAATTATAAGAAAGATAGAGACAAGCTCTTGAGCAGGGCTTGTTATGATAGGACAAGGGACAGTGGTTTTAAACTAAAAGAGGGTACATTTAGGTTGGACATAAGGCAGACATTTTTTTACCCAGAGGATGGTGAGGCCTTGGCACAGTTTGCTCCTAGAAGCTGTGGATACCCCATCCCTGGCAGTGCTCAGGGCCAAGGTGAATGAGGCTCTGAGCAATCTGGTCTAGTGGAAGGTGTTCCTGCCCATGGCAGGAAAACTAACAATTCTCAAGCACATGTTTGTGCAACCCCGCACCATGGCAGGGGGATTGGAATGAGATGATCTCTAAGGTTCCTTCCAAACCAAATAATTCAGGGATTCTGTGATTCTGGAGCAGCACTGCCTATCATGAGGCAAAACTAGAAGAAGTCAGGATCTTGAGGAAAAGAAACGGAAATTAGCAATAATGAAATAAAGACAACGTGAAAACAGGAAAAAATGAGCACAGAAGAAGTAATAAAAGGGCAGAACTTGAAGTTTGGGTTGGGGGGAACAATGTGAGTTTTGAAGAGCAAGTCACATAAATAAGAGCATTACAAATGGGAGTCAAGTACATACAAGATTAGTAATATCAACAAGTGGGGTGGCTTGCATTGTCAATATAACTATTTTTATCCACTTCAAAAGGGTCATTGTTTGAAATCTGGTGAGGTGGCTGCAATGCTCTTAACTACAAGAATAGCATGATCTTGATGGGAGTTGAAGTCAGCAAGTGTTTGCCTAAACTGTCAGTGTACATCAGTCTCAATTCAGGTCTTGACCTTACAAAGAAGTAAGTCAGGAAATAAATTATAGTAGGTATTCCCATTGATCTCTGTAACAGAAGCTTTTGTTCTTCAATAAGTAAACCACAATTAACAATTTATCAGGAATAAATCGCTGTCACATGATTAACCATGTTGACAAGAGAGGAGGTCAAGTACACTGCTCTTGATATTTTTTTTTCTGAGACAACTTAGTTAGAGATGATTATAATCCCAGGCTAAGGACTGTCTCAATTAGCAATTTTTACAATCATTGAGGCCTAGATAATAATAAAACATTAATACATAAGTGCACATTTAGCACCACTAGCAGTTGGACTACTAGCTACAGTGCTTAAGATGGCCACCCACATGCACATTTGGAGAACTTGATCACACAAGGAGTCAAAAATCGAGAATTTTCAAGGGACAGCTTTAGTACACTTTAGTTGATGAAAATCTCAATGGAGAATTTTTAACAGTTGTATATATTTAACACAACAAAGGTTTAAAGGAAAAATATAATACAACTTATCAAAATATACCATGGAATATTTATCTATTCTGTTCTGTTGGCAGACAGAAAGCACATCTGTTCCTTTGTAATTTCCATCCAGCTGACTGTCTTCAAGATCAGCCCAGATTTGCACCTGCCTATCTTCAAGACTGGAGACAATGGGTGATATCGTAAGCAAAGTGTAGAGCACAGGTGCACAAATACACTGTAAATGCACAGCTTTAAGCATGAGTAATAAAAAATTCTTATGGAAACTTCATCTGGAATTTAACGTGCATTTTTATATGGTTTGTATATTAATTTTGTGATATGTTTTTATATTGTTTTTTACTCACTCCAGTGTACAACAGAGCTAAATCTCATGTGCCAGGAAAATCCTCCAAAATTATCTCTGACAATTGGTTATTTGCACAAGGCATCCCTGAGACAGAGCATCTAGAGCCTCCTTCTTTGTCACTTTTAGAGAACCTTTCATGCAAAAATGACTGAGGGAATATCTTCAGATGATGAACAGCTGTTCAAATTCAGGAATAACCTTAATTTCTGTTTCCCTCTATGAAATTTTTATAACAGCTACTCCTTGTCATGCTTTCTGCTCCATTTCATAAGTCAGACATTGGCAAAGGGAAGAAGTATCTGCACAGCTAAGGTTATTTTAATATTACCTTATTAATTATAATTATTATACTTCTTATGCCATTCCACTCAGGACATATTAGGAAAAATCTTCATTCCTTCCTTGCGTGTTAAGGACATGTTCTAAGTGTCTCATAACTTATTCTTGCCATTACAAAATTATACTTCTCAAGATTCAATGTTGAAAATAAAACTTTCAGAGGCATTGAAGATACAATTTTTCTACAAAATCACATGATCCCTCATGACAACAATACTTGCTTTGTTAAAAATTATTTATGAATGCCTTTCTGAATGGCAGTGAAATTCCTCACACAAGTGAGTGCCCACGCTCTTTCTGAAAGCTGCTCATAAGTGTCCCCATGTCCAGCCAGCCCAGCCCTGGATCTGAGGCAGCAGCAATGCCAACCACTCTTCGTGAAGAAACGGGTGTCTGGACATCCTGTAGGAAAGCTCCCCTGGGATTTCCCTGGGATTCAAGAGAGCTCTATTGGGAACACTGAAGAGTTATCCCTCTCTATGATCCATTTACAGAACCAGTCTCCACTACCAAAACTTTCTTTACACTGATGTTCTCCACACCACATACCAGAGCCTTCCCCGCTTTTTTTCAAGATTCCTCTGCAATTTCTTACCAGATCTGTAGCAGGGCAAATTTTATAGGTATACTCTCCATAACTTACTAGTCCCCTGAACTTACTCAGTTAAGTAATCTGCAACACAGATGGAAGTATCTCCTTCAGAAATCCCCCTAAACATCCCCCACAACAAAAAAAAAAAA
>VXBS01003081.1:56688-69380 GCA_013400255.1 Sitta europaea
GCTCATATTGGCTGTGTCATCCTTTCATAACTGAATTTGATAATATTTTTACCAGGATATGATTATTTGTTGTAAATTACCACTTCAGGCATTCAAGCTTAAAAATGAGAAGGGGATGACATATTGAAAAATGAAAAGTTACAAGATGTCATTTTTTTACTGAAGCAGTAATATGTCTAGATTTCCAAAAATAGTAAAGACTAGTTTACCTTTAGATATGATAAGGGCTGGCCCGCCTTGGCAGCACAAGGAACACAAGAATTCTGATAAAGAGGAAAAAGCTAGAGAACTACACTATAGATGAAACCATTGACATAAGAAAGCTCACAATGTTCGAGGGACTACTTCTGTTGGTGCAGTAAATAACAAAGAAAAATACAAAAAGACTCAGGGAATGAAATTGTCGTAAGGGAGAATTAGAAAAAAAATCATGGAACACCTTCTCAAAATTATAGTTAATATATATAAGTTGCAGTTAAGATATCTGTGTACTAGTGAGCCCCATGGAGGTCTGCAGCTCTGTGCAAGGCTCTGAGCAGACACAGTGGAGCATCCACGTCTCTGAAAGTATCTAATCCAGCAGCATAAGGCAATCTCCAAAACCCAGCTGCTCTATTTTCCCCTTCTGTAACATTTCTGTACTTGATGATGAGAGTAATTCTCTAGAAATTGAGCAGTTTTTTTGCAATAGGGGAAAGCAAAAAAATCCTGGGGATATTGTATCCCATGGGGAAAAATAAACCCAAACAAACAAAATAAAAGCAACAAAACCATCAAAACCAAAACCAGGTGTCTCTTCATAGAAAAAAGTAAAAAAGGGCAGCAAGACCCCCAGGCCAGGACAGAAACATTATCATATCCACAGAGTATTTGTCCAAGTAAGAGAGAGGAAAACAAGAGTTACTTCAAGTAGGGAACACTTACAGAGGACTTTTTATTTTGCCATTTATTTCCCAGCACTGTAGTTAAATGAATCAAAACATGAATTACAACTTCTATGCTATGTTTAATTCAGGACTTGAGGAAGATTCGCTTGCCATTAGATATTAAAAATTCTGCCTGCGTTTTTTCTGCACAAGCATAAAAAAATTCAGAGTAAGGTGGAATTGTAAAATACATGCAAGTCAATAAAATGGCATCTCTTTCCTGAAGACTGTCAAATCTAACACAGCGTTAATTGAAGCAGTCTTTTCCAAAGCAACTCTTAAAATTCATCTTGAAAATTCCTCCTTATGAGTTCCATACAGAGGTTTACTCCTCCAAAATTAGAAAAACTGTGACACTCTTATTCAATATGCCCTATTATAGAAGAGCTTAAGCATGCATTAGCAACTGATCAGCTATTAAAAAAATATTTAGCAGAGATGTTAGCACACATGTGTTTTCCCTAGTTCTTTATGTCTTCTCTAATACTAGGTTTGCATATTTTGAGAGAAAGTTTTGAAGTCACATGCTTTATAAGGATGTTGGTGCACTGTGTATCTGTCCCCTGCACATAGCACACTGCTCTGCCAGAGCAGCGCCACACACAGCAAGCCAGAGTGGTACACCCAGAGACTGGCACACAAAGAGAAACCTGCGCTTGGAAACTCTGACATTTTGCCCCAAATTTTGAAAAGTGTGATGTTCCACTACTGTCTGTACATCCCTGTGATATCTGCATGAATTATAAGGTCCCCAAAGTCAGCATTTTCATCCTGCACCCTGCAACTGCCAGGGGAAAGAGATCTCCTCACAACATGCTAATTTGCATGTTGGAAACATGAATTTATCTTTGTAATTTCCCAAAGACACCTGACCTGCTGACCCTCCTGCAGACTCAAAAGGTTGAGCAGTGTCCTGGGCTGACAGACAGGTGCAGTAGCAGACTGAAATTCAAGAAAATTAAGCTGCATCACCATACGCCATGTAAAAGGATCCCACCACTCGCTGTGGAGCTCTACTCAGTAAACCCACATCCACACTGCTTTTCCAGACTGATGGCTGTAGAAAATAAAGAGCAGCTGGGCACCCTTGAGTTTTGAGGCTCATAACTATCAGTATACTTGGTTGCCAAGTTCATGTCCAGGACTGTCTTGCCCTTAATTATATGGGTTTACTCTACATGAGGTACAAATCTCAGGTAAAATACAAATCTGCCTTGTGCTCAGATAGTAGAGGCTGAAATACTGCAAGGCCTGCTGTATCGCCAGCTCTGTGTTTTGGTTACATGAAACAAAGATCCTCTCCCATGCAGAATATGGCTTGAGGCAACTTCTGTCAATTTTTTAAATTTTTCTGTGCTGTTTCCCCAGGCTAGCAGAGGAGCAGCCCTGAACGAACCACTGTGACACAGTAAACCTCAAGCAGCTAGATTGTGGGAAATAGTCTTGGTCTGCCTTACCCTAGCAAGGATACTGCTTTATGCACGACAAATAACCTCCTGCTGAGTCCAGTCCTGCTATCTGAGGTGTCTACTATGAAGAGAAAAATGCTATTTGTCCTCAACAAATATCTCCTGCCTCCTTTAGCTGGTGGAGAGGAAAAAACCTGAGGCCTCAGAAATACAATGAGTGAAACAACAAGCTAGATTTTGAAGGCCAGAAATGATAAGGTCTCCTGAACTGAACAACCTTGTTTTGCAGAAGGCCAAATGCAATTAAAGCAATGTAAAAACACATCATGTAAAAACTCTGTCTCCAACCTATGTCCTTCCTTCCCCTTTTCCAACTACCCCCACTTGCCTTCCCATCCTCCATCCCTCTGAAGCAGCCTTTGAAGTCCTACAGACTTCATTTATATTCAGGAGATTTTACTCTTTGCTGCGCTCCAGTGACTCCAGCAAACTGCACGTGCAGGTCACATGCAGCTTCACAGATTAGAAATAGGATCCCCCTGTCCATCTGAACAGTAAACACAGCTGGCAAAAAGAGATAAAGAGCAAAAGGACAGCTAAACTGGATTGTTTAGTTTTAAAATTGTCAGCTTCTCATCATGTTTCATGGAGCTGTTATGATTCCTGCAGATTCTCCAAAATGGTTCCCTTACAGGAGTACAAAAATCACCCAAGGATAGAATTACAGAGCTGAAACTAATTATTGTTTTAATTTCTAAAAGCTGGTAAGCTAAGGGAGGTTTTTTAAGACTACTAAGTAGTTATTAAATATGTTTTAATTTAGATTATCAGTATCATTTCTTACATAATAATTTATCTTCTCACACTCAAAACTAAGTTTTCTCACTTACTAACAAAAGTGCTGACAGCTTGAATAGTGCCAAAATCTTTTATTTACCATCAGATAAAGGTAATAATGTTAAGACATCATTATTCTTTGTAAGAGAGCTAAAATTACTCCCTACATTGTATATTGCAAGTTATCAGATCTTTCAATCTGTCATTTTTTCACAGCTAGAAAACTTACTGCCTTTTTTTTACAGAAAAATAAAATTTCATTTTATTGTTGACAAATATCTGGAGAGAGAGCTTATGTTGCAGTGTCACAAAGAAGGCATTCTTATTTACTTCTGGATTACCTTTCACAAAATTTCCACTAAGCAATACAGTTGAAAAAACTACCTTCTTGCACGGGAGGCAGTCAGGGGCTTGTTTATAAGAACGTTTTTGCACCACCTTTGAGCTTTCCCAGCATTTGCCTGGTTACATTTTGTAACTTTTTACTATATGCAATAATAAAACTAGTGATAAAATCCCACAACAATGAAAACCACTTAAATTTAGGATATTATTTCATTTTACTAAAACAGCTTGCACGGTTAAGTGCAGTTTAAAAGACTGAGATGGACTTCTTACCCAGACAGGACAGTCATGTACCACCAGTCTGACATTTCCAAATACACAGGCTTGATACTCAGTAAAAACTGGGTTTCCAACGTGACTGGCAGACAAGCTGCTGTCAATCTGGGAAATGAGAGCGCTTCCTCCGAGATAGCTCCAGATCAGGCTGGGCTGCTGATTGTCCTCAGAAAAACAATCTCTTTCATTCCCAAAAGCCACAATATTAACCGACCTAAAATAAAAACAATGAAGTTGTGTTAACAAAGATGAAGGGCAGGGATAACGGGAAAGAAAATAAAATCCCCTTCAATCAAAACTAACATATTAATCCTTCCGAATCCTCTTCCCTCCCTAGATTTTAACACCCTCCCGTAATCAACTGCAAAACACATACATGATCTCAAATCCAACAGCAGGGTGGAAGCAAAGCGGAAAAGAAACCTGGAAAGGCTGCTTGCATTGCAAATCCCCAGCGGGTTTGGCTTGTTATTCCTTGGTGTCCACGCTCAGCCTCGCTGCAGTGACCTCGGGGACTCTTCCCGCATTCCCTCGGCCGCGGCCAGGCTGGATACCTTGGTGTCGGCTCTCCGGGCGGCAGAATGCAGCCGCCCGCGGGAGCTGCAGCAGCCGCAGGATAAGCAACAATCGCAGTAACAGCAGCAGCAGGGTCAGGACGAGCAGCAGCAGCGGCAGCGGCGGGATCAGCAGCGGCGGCAGCAGCCCAGGCTGCGGTGGCCGCGTTGCTCCGCCGCTGCCCGCGCAGGCGAAGCAGCGCCCGGGCGGGCGGTCGCGGCCATCGCCCCCTGACGTCAGGCGGCACGGCAGACACGGTGGGCAGAGCGAGATGACGTCCCGAGAGCAGGTGCAGCCAGGTGGGCAGGGGCAGGGAAAGGCGCTGGAGCAGAGCCGTGTCCCACCCTGCACGGCTTCTGCTGCCACCCGGCAGGAATAGGACCGATATCCCCACCCCAGGGAACGGTGCCACCACTTGTCTGCACCAGGGGAGAGACCTGGGACTGTCACAGCCAAAGGAGAGAGCAATGTAAATATCCTCTTTTAAAGTATTTAGACTATTTTATTTACTATTTAAATAATACCTGTCTTTTCAATATTAGGTTGATGATTTCTTAAATGCCATGTAGGCTTTTTAGCGTTCATGTAATGTTTAAAGCACAGTTTTCCAAAACTATGATCTCGCATTATAGCAAAACAAACATATCACAGAATCACAGAATGGTTTAGGTTTGCAAGGGACCTCTGAAGATGACCTAGTCCAGCCCCCAATGCAGGGTCACCTAGGGAGGTTATGGAAATATACCAAATCCATTCTAAAGATACCATTTGCTGTCACATATTACTGTATACACTAAAACAAACAAACAAACAAAACCCAAAAAAAACCACAAAAAAACCCCAGAGTAAAATTACTTTAGGCATACTAGATGATACACAATACTCTCTGTTATATGAACACATGCTGCTGTTAATCCCACAGGCAAGAACTCATTCAAAACAGGACTTGATACGATTATCAACAGAATAATGAATAGAGCTTTGCTTGCAACAATCCAAACTTTGAGAAAAGTACTATTCCATTATTTGCAAATGTAGGAGATGGCATTTGATATCACTACAAAAGTTTTATAATGATATAGTACTGAACAGCAAGACCATTTTAATAAAACATAAATATTATTATCTGCTAATGAATGCTAATTAATTATTTTTATTTTTATTATAAATTCTACAGGGACTACTGAAAAAGAAAAAACCTAAAGAAGAAAATAACAGATAATTCAGCTACCTGTTTGTTTTCATTCATTTTATTCCATTCTAGCTTCTGCTTTTCAATCTAGGTTTGCTCTGGAAAACTAAACAACAAACGACAAGTAGAAGTTGTGGTTTTGTTTCCCCCAGCAAAAAAGTTAGAATATATGTTTCTTAGGGAAGTTTTAAAAAGTATCACAGCAAACCACTTTTTTTTTTTTTTTTTTTTTTTTTTTTTTTTTTTTTTTTTTTTCCCCAGATGATCCTCTGACTGTGATGTATAACCCTCCACATCCAAAGCCTCTGGTGTACAAACACTGGGTATATAATGTTGCTAGTCAATAGACCACTCAAAATTTTGCAACCATGACTATTCGTGTACTTTTTAAAGGTCACTGAAGATCCCTTGGAATTCTTAAATTTGCACTTGTAGTGATCTACCCATTGAAAATGAGGAAACCTTTGGGAGAAAAGTTCTTCTCATCTGTAATGAGCCTGACCTGATATAGCTAAATGCATAAATAGCTAAACACATAAATAATTGTCCACATGCATATACAGACACAAATATGCATGCACAGATTTATATAAGCATATGTTTAAAAAACATGCAGGTATATTATAAATACAACACACGTACACATGCAGAAGTGGACACGCATATAGATAGTTGTAACACCAAGAAAAAACGGATTGGTGAATAAGGCAGTACTAATGAGGAGTGACCCAATTAATCCACACTCCATTTAATATAGATTTTTCATTGCTAGTCCTGCCCAGGGGTGCCAATGGTAGGAGTACCAACTGAGATGGAGGGTCACAGAAAACACTTTTGTTTTCCTCTCGCTTCTTCCTTCATCCACCTGGGAAACTACTTGGGTCTTGTAGAAGTGTCAGCTTTGGCAAAGTGTGCAGATGGTGGTTGTGAGATTCATCTCAGCTGATGAACAGCACTTCAAGCTTACATACCAAAATATATTGAGCTGTTTTAATAACTGTTTTCCAGCAGTCAGAAGACTGAAATCAATATTTTAAAAACAAGCATTACAATTGGATGAGAATGTTGGCTGTTCTCTTGTCAAAGTAAGTCCATAACCCTGTTTTTGCTTGCATTGCTCATGGATTGTGCAATACATTTCAAATAAACAAACAAAACAGGAAAAGAAATTAGTTTGCTTCGGCAGAGGAATAAATACCACAAATAGGGAAGTTCCTTGGTACCCCTATCCTTGATGAATTCTGTAAGTTACATAGGCACTGGAAGGGAAAGCCATAAAAGATTGTTTAACTGAGAGGATTACAGAGGATTGCTTGACTGTTCTCTGTTTGGCAATTGGAAAGTTGAATACCCTGTGATCAGCAAACCTTTCAGCCAGCAGGCATTTGCTATTGCTGAAAGACTAAACTGCAGAAAAGGGAGTCTTTGACAGGGTCTAGGAAACAATCGCGTATTTGGTCTTGTGTAGTTTGTGCTAGAACATTTTTTTTTTCAAACCATTTCCGTCGTAGCTTTCGTGTGAGTACCTCGGATAAAGCACTAAAAACAAAGCAAATACACAGTCGTTAATGGCAAAGGGGGATGATATTTGCCAGCACAAGGAGGTAAGTGCAGGCAAGTCAAGGAGGAGGATTTTTCCCTTGTGGAAACTGTAGCCTTACTGCACTGATCCATGCAGAATTATCCAGCCTATATTTTCTGGACAGTGGGGAGACTTAATGTACTTGAAGTCAAAGTCGTTGCCAACCTGCTCATTAGCTGAATATGCACACTGCACAAAGCAGCTGCTGCTGCTGCTACTGATGCTGGTATAAGCAGCTTCAGGTGCAAGAGAAAACAGTTGCTCTAGGAAAGGTAAATTTCCAGGGATTTTTTTTGTTTGTTTGTTTTGGTTTGGTTTGTTTTTTTGCAAAGATAGAATATAATTCCAAATAACAGTAATACACTTTGTTGTGTAGACCTGCTTCCTCCTAATACTGCAAAAAAATATCCTGATAGACTTGGCTTTATTGGTGCTTGACACAGTTAGACACAGCTGCTGCAGGATCTGCCAGCCAAGACCCCTGGCTCAGACAAAGCACCAGCAAACAAAAAGGAGGTTTTCTGTTGTTGTAGCCATCTGCCACATGCCCACCAACAAAAGCCATTTTTGTGTGGGAAATGAATGGAGGAACAGTGTTCAGGTCCAGTAGAATTTTTCAGCATAACCATGCCAGAAAAATAATGTAGTGTTGCTTAAACTTGGAATAAATTTTTTTAAAAATTTCCCCACATAAATCACAGAATGGTTTGAGTTGAACAAGTCCTTAAGGTCCACCAAGTTCAATCCCACCCTGCATATTCAAGTCTGTTTCAGGGATGACACAGGCACACAGAGCAAGAGCCCAATGTCTCTCCAGCCCAATAGGTTTCACTGTTCACTGCTTTCTAGAGGAAAATGTTTCTAGATGGAAGCATCAAGAAAAATATGGCTCAGATTCTTAGACTTTTGTATCACGTTGTGGAATGGCTATCCTTGGACATAGTAAAGTTTCACTGAGGAAGTCCTTGCATAACCATAGCCCTTTAGGCATGCTTGGAGAGGAGGCTGGGTTAGATGACCTCCAGAGGTCCCTTCTGACCTGAATTATCCCCTGACTGCATAAATCTCCTCCTTCCTGGAGAGTGACCACTAAGCCCTGTCCCTCACTTCCTCTTCTTATACCAGCTTTCAACTCCAAACACAACCTCTCATCCAATCTTGTGGCAACTTATTTTCTTTACAAAGTTTAATAAGCTTTGCAAAAAGCTTCTAAAAGGCTTTTCAAAAGTGCAAGAGGATTATTATACCCACACACCTCCTTAACTGGCATACTTACCACCCTTCCTCCAGAAGCCAGAGATGCTGGACTTCACTGGAGCCTCTCCAACAGCTTCCCAACAGACTGTGTTCATCCCTGGATCTCATTTTCCATCACAGGCTGTGTCATCTCACCAGGAGTCGTAGCAGCTCTCACTGCTTTGGCATTACCCAGGCCCTGCTAAAAGAGTTTTTGAATATATTGGTGGTCTCCTATGATATACATACCCCAGACGCAATTCTTTTTTTTTCTTGCCAGAGTTTCTGATGACTGTTCTCAAAAATTTTACCTAATCCTATCCATTTATTAATGCCTGTTTTGCTACTTCTTTATTCCAGTCTTGGTTTACCAGATCAAGTAATACCTGTGGTGATTCCATGATGATTTTTTGCCTTTCCTTTAATATACCTTTTGTGTATTCTCAGTGCCCTTACATGCATACTTGTAATTCCTTAAATCTGATAACCTGGCAATCTTGTTAATGGTATTCTGTTAGGCCAGAAGACCAAACATTCTAAGGACCTCACAGCTGGAGACTGGAAAGTCCTACACTATCTTGGGAAACTAAGGTACCCTCTAGAACACATCCTGTAAACTAGGATGAGGCCCATCTAAGGGGGAATACTTCAGGATAAGGATATATCATGCTATTCATTCAAACCTCTCATTAGAGCGCTAATATCTCATATATCTTATCTTTGTTAGATATGCTAATTTTCAAGGTCTATAAAAGATCAACTGTTGTGTGTACCTTGGCATATTCCACCTTGGCCAAATGTCACACTTTAAAAGTCCTTTTTAAATACCAAAGTAAAAACCCTTTATCCCTTAACCATATCTGGCTCTTACTTTTAGCATGAAGGAAAAGGCATCAGTGCAATATGAAATAAAAATATGAAGGGGTGGGAAATTTTCTGATGAGAGGAGAAGGGGAAAGAAAACTGTCTCTTTTAAATTTAAAACCAGAACTAGTTTGTGGCAGAGCAGAGCTGTGCAAGCAACTAGCAAGCCATGGAAAGATGCTAACTCTGTAAGGGTGAGATGCAGAAAACAAGAGCCAAGTCTGCTGCTGCAGATGTCCCACACAAGAATTGTCCAACAAGATTGCTGCCTTTGGCAGTAAAGGAAACAAGGTCCTGTACCATGTGGAGGGGACCCATCTGATGCCTAAATGCCCTTATCTGTTTCAGAGGTGAAGGGCTGAAAGTACAACATGCTGCAGAAGAAACCCCACTCACACTTGTGAAAATCCCCATCTGTAGATACAGAGTTACACCCTGTGATTCTTGTGTTGTAGTTTAACAAGCGTCAAAAATTACATTAGAATGAAGGTCAAAGGATCAAAAAGAAAGTAATTTACATGTTGTTTCTGCTGTTTTAGAAAGCAAAGCCATTGTCACGAGATAGACAAAAGACCATTGGGTCATGCAGAGGTGCATCACGCCCACCCTAGCCTGCCCTGGTTCTCCTCCCCAAGGCTTGTTGACTTGGACTTTTGCTGAAACTGAGCTGTAGGGAGAGGTGGGCATGGAGCAGGCACCACAAGAATGGGAAAGTGGCATATGATACTCACTAGAGAGCAGGGAAAATCCCTTCTGGGACTGCCTGGCCACACAAACTGATCAAACCCCTTCAACAAATCTCTGTCACTTGGTCTCCTACAAGGCACTCATAAAAGTACTGCCCTGGCCAGAGATGCTGCTGATATTTGGGGCCAAGGAAGGGATGGCATACACTCAGCATATTTTGAAAGTTCTGAGCTATTTTAATCCACCTTATGATGCCCTGGATAAGCACTTAATACTGAGTGACCCAGCACGTGAATTTTATACAGAGTGCCTCAAACTATTTAACGTGCTCCTGCACAAACTCTGCCCTTTGCCTGACCACATGTTTTTTCAGTAATGTATAAGTTTCTAGGTTTTGTTACTAAAATCATGTTTGCACTTTTTCTTACTAAAAACATGCAACAAGAGTGCAGAAAATGTTCATTAGCTATGGTAAATGAAAATTATCTAACAATATCAGCAAAACATAAGAGTTAATATCCATTTTAAGAAGAGAAAATTAAAGAACAAAGATTATATCTAGATATACAAATATCTACCATAACCTGTATGCATAAAAAAACCAGTTAATCATTTATCGGAGTTGTAAGGTCTCAAACAATCATAAATAGATCTTCCTCAGGACTAAGTTTCCTGTTGGAAGTTGCCATCTAGCCCTTTTTATACAACTGCATTTTTTCCAGAATCAAAAGACATAGGACATTGTTAATTAACTTTCATTATACAGGTGTTAAACATCTGCCATTAGCTGACCATTTCATATTTAAAAAATATATTTTAGATAATCCTACAATTTACTAAAATTCAGATCCAGTTCTGAGTTAGTCTTTCAATCAGCTGTTTCCTTTTTAATTTACTTCCCTGATTTCTATTTTCTTGTTTTCCATTCTGTTATGATTTAACTGCTATTTTCTAGTTTTCAGCCTCCTTTTCTGTCCCCATTCCTGTAAATACAGAATTATCAAGGCAGCAAGAGAGGATGAACAGTGTGTGATAATTGAATGTTCTTCATGAATTTGAATGTTGTCCTTCCTGCTTTGAGAAATTCACTTAATTTTAGCCTTTTAGTCTCTTGCATTATCCTGCACCCTCATATTATTTACTCCAGAGGGGAAGCTGCTCTCAGAGGTGTTGGGCTACTTAAAGCCTTTGCTGGAGCATAATTCTCTATGTGGTGTGAGAAATAGCTTCTGATAAAAGGATATAAATCAAGGTGTCTTTGCAAATAGGTTATTCATGCCCAGCCTTTCATCCACTAACATCCATCTTTTTCCACAGAGCTGCTCCCAAGGATTTCTTTCCAGGTCTGTGATCACACCTGGGATTGTCCTGACCCAGGTGCAGCACCAGCACCTGGCATTGTTGAACTTCATGAGGTTACCATGGGCCCGCCTCTCAAGTTTGTCCAGGCATCTCTGGACAGATCCCGTCCTTCTGTTGTGTTAACTGTACCAACCAGCTTGGTGCCATCTGCAAAAGTGCTGAGGATCCACTAAATCCCACTGTCTGTGTCATCAATAAAAATAGTAAAGAGCACCAGCCCCAAGTTCTCCCTGAGGAGAACTACTTGTCATCAGCCTCCACCTGGACACTGGGGCATTGACCACAACTCTTTGTCTGCACACACCCAGCCAATTCCTCATCCATCAAGCAGTCAGCCTTCAGTTGCATGTGTCTCTAATCTGGACACAAGGATGTTGTGTGGGACCATGTCAAGGGCCTTACAGGAGTTTAGGTAGATGACACCAGTCAGTCTTCTCTGTCAGTCATGGCAGTCACTACATCACAGAGGGCCACCAGATTGGTCAGTAGGCCCCTGTTTTTCCTTTGTCCCCTGTTTAAAAATGGGAATGATGCTTTCATTTTTACAGTCACTGGGGACTTTGCCTGACTGCTGTGGCTTTAGAAATATCACGAGTGTCCTGGCAGCAATATCATCCCTCAGGGCACTGGGATGCATCTTACCAGGTCCCATAAGCTTGTGCCCATTCAGTTCCATCAGGTGCTCTTCAAGCTGCTCTTCACTGATTATGGGGGTGATTTCACTTCTCCAACCCCCACCTGCAGCCTCAGGAAATCAAGAGACACAGGAAATCTGATGGCCACTGAAGTCTGAGGCAAAGAGTTCATTGAGTGCCTCAGTCTTCTCCCTACCTTCTGTTGACAGTTCTCTCATTTATCAGGGGTACACTGTCCTTGGCTATTTTTTCTAACTGATGTCCTTATAGAACCCTGTCTCATTAATTTTCATATCTCTTTCCAAGTCGTGTTTAATTTTTGCCTTGGCATTCTTGATCCCATCCTTACATATCCCAATAGTATCCCTGTAGTCTCCCCGGGTCACCAGCCCCTGCTCCCACTGGCAGTGTGATCCTCAGTTTCAGGAGCAGATCCCTACTTATCTGTGGTGGTTTCCTGTCCACCTTACTAGGTTCACTACACATCAGCTTGGAAAGGTCTCCTGCTCCAAGAAAAGTTTCTTTAAAGAGTTGCCAGCTCTGATCAGGTCCTCTGCTACAAGGACAGAGCCCAGCAGATCTCACCCACTAATTCTTTGTACACCTGTGTCCTAGTTCGACCAGCCCAAGGAAGTGGGCTGGCTAGGTAGGAGACTGACAGGACCAATGGAAAGCATTTTCTAGTTCTTATTCCCTTTGCCAGCAGCCCGGGCAGTGTCTGTGCTCCCGGCTGCCAGCACAGCCCTCTGCCCCCGGCCCTGCCCGGGCTGGGGGCGGCGGCGGGCC
>VXBS01003081.1:77628-90559 GCA_013400255.1 Sitta europaea
ACAACCATAAAAGCTTGCAGATAGTTATTATGCCTGAAGTACTGAAGTAAAAGGATTTACCTATGCCAGGACACACAGTTGCGTTTTTTCAATACAATTAAGCGTAAGCCCATGAATAAGCACTTTTCTGAATTTTAGCCAGCAAATGCAATTCTGCAAAATCCTGAGCACTCTTCCACTGGTATGAAAATTTCCATGAAGCTTTCAAATAAAACTTCCTATTTCCATCATTCTTCTAAATGTCATACAGATAATAGCATATTGTTCAGACTCAGTGCTTTCTTAAACTGTATTGTATCTTTATTAATTTAAAGAGACAATTTCTAGTAATGAAAGAAGAAATTTCTAGTAATGAAGAAAGTAACTTCAAGTAAAGTCAATAAAAATACTATCTTGGCAGTCACATGAGTTAATGCAGGTGGAGCTGAAGATCTTGCAATACTCTCCTTTAATGTGATCCATGTCTGTTACTAGGACACAATGTCTGTGGTCAAGTTTAATCACAGGTGCAGGTAGCTGGGTGAGGAGGGAGGGAAGGGCAGCAATTCTCCATCCCCCTGACACCACCCAAGCCCCTTGGGTCGTCAGCTGGGGTATATGGCAGGAAGACTACCATCTACTTGATGGCTTCAAGAGAAGTTGACATAATTATTTAAAAGCAAACAAATAGTAATAAAATCCCAACAAATCACAGAATTGGTTAGTACACAACAGCATTTTCTATCATGTAATCAAGATATGATTCCCCTGACAGCAGCAGATATTTGCAACTGATCATTGGCACTGGCTGGCTGAATGGTCAGGGAGATGAAGAGAAAGAGGGAGAAGAGGAGGACAACAAGAAAAGCATTTCTGTGCTGTAGTTCTTATAAAACAAAAAACTGGGATAAGTCAGCTTAACAGCACTTTTAAAATGCCTGTCAACTGCAAAAACCATGTCAAGGAGGCATGACCAGAGGAGGTTCTCTCAATTTAGATGTAGTGAAATTAATTGATTATTTACTTTGCTTTTTTCATTGTGATCAATGAGGCACAAATTTTCCTTTGAGTCTTCCTTCTGCCTCACTACTTCTAAACACATTTGTGTGAGCAACAGTGTTGACACAGGTGTAGTTAACCTGTGGCATGCATTAAAAGCAAGACCACCTGCTGCAAACATAAGAGAAACTTACAGATGAAGAGCAGGCATTTCAAACTGAACCTGACTATAAATGAACTTTGAAAAAAACCAACAAATCACACAAAACACCCACACTGAAGAATTGCAGCCATGCAGGATGGTATATTTGAAAGATATGTATATGTAGTACTTGGAGGCACAGTTTAGTGATGGGCTCAGCAGTACTGACTTAACAGTTGGACTCGATGGTCTTAGAGGTGTTCTCCAGTCTCAATGATTCTGTGATGGTCTGAGTTCACAGGATATCTCTGCACTCCACAGGCTGAACTGGCAGAACCCACCGTGTGGGTGGATTGCAGCAGAGCTCAGAAAGAGACTTCCTTGGAGGGGTTTATGGGACAGATCTGATATTGTACAATGAACACACAGAGAAAAACACAGGTTTCGCCTCTACACAGAAAGCACATTTTTTTTCAAAGGAATATGTAAAAAAGTGGTTACAATAAATGAAAACAAGTTCACATATCACACCAAACAGTTCCCTCTTTAACCACCATAATCAGGAAGAACAAGCTATACATAACAAATCCTTGCCACATTATTTGATGAACTAACCAGAGGAGTAAAATGAGAAGGAAAAGAAATACCTCTATGTACTCAAGGTAGTAATGCAGAAATAGGCTAAAGTTCTGTGCTTCACTAGGTGGCACTTAATAAATACCTAGAGATCACACAAATATCTTAGAAGTTAAAATTTCCGTGTAATCTTTACCAGAGGCATCAGAAATATAAACTGTTAAGTAAATAAAGATAACCTTTACTCCTGCCTATCTACTTTAAACTATGTAGTAAGTTTTATAAGCCGTAGTGTACTATATATCCTATATCCCCTCTTAAAATTTAAAGTAGTTCTAGCAAAATATCAAATATTGTGAGGCACTCTGCCTTAATTAAGTCTGTTTTGAAATGCAAGTGCAAAAAATATACTCAGCACAAGATCAGTCACATTTCTGACAATGCAGGGCTTCTTATCTTACTAATTTCTATGTATTTCAATGTTTTAACATAACATTAATGTTAGAATTTAATTTGAAGACACTCTTCATGGCACAGTACATTTTTATTTCCCAACAAAGATTCTTCGTTTGTGCACTCACCAGGACTCTGCTGTCTGGCCATGACCTACTCTGCAGCTTCTGAGTGGCTTTGTTTTCCCATAGCTAATTCACCACCATTTTTGTACTTGTCAGCAAAATAATCAGAGTCAAAGCTCACGGATAAATCTGGAGGACTCACATAAACATTTCCATTGTCTATTGTGACCTTATGAACCCTTTGTTTGACTCCTTTTGATTGCCACTTCGGTGTTGGTGATGGCTCTAGAGGATTTATTCCTTCATACAATCCTTCTCCTGTTTCCAGGGTAATTTTAAACTTGTGCCAAGGGCAAACAATACATGCTTGTCCATCAATATCCTGCAAGAAGAAGAAGATAGCAAGATATCTTCTAGGACTAAGGGTATGTATGGTAATTTGGCTGTATGGCTTTCTGCTGTTATATGTGTACAACCATTTTTTTCCAATATAATGTTCAAATAAAAGAATTAGAAAAAATCCCTTAGAGTTTTCACATGATTATATGCCTCTGCATTATTTTTAGTTTGTTTACATACCTCTATTTCTCCATTACATAAAGGGCCTCCTTCATCTGAAACATGGTAGAACATGGTATTAATTTATACAGCAGACTTTATGCTTAATTCTAACAACACTGAGATCACACAGTCAAATATCTTACGGTAGCAGCGAGAATCCAGAGCATGAAATTTCCCCTCATGGTAGAAAACAACAATTTCTCTGTCATTGATTTTGGCTGTTATTCTTTGGGACTTCTTTATGTCCTCTTCTTTGCCAATGAATATGAGACCATCTGGCTCCATTTCAGCTCCTCCTGTGCTTGAGCTCTGTGAATCCACATCCTTAAAACATTTGTACAAAAAATTAAAATTAAAATTTTCTCCCCCTCCCCACATGAAATCCAAATGCGAATTGCTTTATAAGTGATAAAGCAATTCACATTTGGATTTCATGTGGGGAGGGGGAGAAAAAGTTTCAGTGAAATACTATCAACATGCAGAGGTAGAAAAGCACAAGAGCTTGGTGATAATGTTCAGTTAGTGTGTTCACTAACAGAACTAACAGGACAAAGAAAACCAGCTGTTGTAAATCTGATCCCTGAGGCAAGATAAACTCTCAATCACTATACTCTGTACCTACACCACCTTCACCCCTCAAAACCCATGTGCAAACAAATATAAGGATGGCAAACGTAAGATACTATACAGTTCAGGTATGCAACAGGTAGCATTTACATGTAAATCCAATACTTTTACATATTATTGCTAGAAATATTAAGTGATTTAAATTAATAAAAAAATTACTCTCCAAAGGAAAGAAAACACTATTTTTTAAGAAGCTGTATTCACCTGACATTTTTAGCAAATGTGCCTGCCCTTCCTTCCTTCCTCTTGTATATTTCAAACATATAACAGACTCTTCCTCTCACAAGAGAGAATATAAGCACTTTTATGAAAGCAATGTTCCCATTAAATTTACTTCCAATTAGCTACTGTGTTCCAGTTCCTCCCAAATTCCCAATAAAACCTTGATTCCTCAGAAAAATAAGGCTTAAACAGGTCTTTATAAACACAGAAAGAGAACCATGGACGAAGCAGGGGGTGGGGGTGAGGTTGGGGTGTCTCTCTGGCTGCAGGGTGTGCAGAGCCACAGAGCGGCACTGTACCTTTGTTCCATACCAGATTGCAATGGAGATGAGAAAGCAGATGAAGAAATGAAGGCTGAGGATGATGATGTCCAGCATTGCCTCTCTTTAGGGTGTCTATCACCACTGCCTTGCCAAGTTCCCATATGTCACAAGGCACTTCGCAGCCCCTCTTTAGGTGCAAGCAGGAGGCAATGGGGCCAGGCCCTATAGCACTTTAGAGGCTCAACATGTCAGAAACCAGCTCTGCCAGGGCTGATAAGGACCAGGGACAAGCTGGGGCTGGCCTGATAAGAGATGAGCAGAGCTTCCTGCTCCCCTTGCTGTCCTTACCGTGAACCAACGCTCCTGCTACCTACTGTTTCCAAAACCCTGCTCAGAGCCACACGTAGCACATCCTCAGGATCAGCAACTGCAGGTTTCCTCATAAACCCTGCACTGGAAAGACCAGGTTAAGTGATAGCGTGGCATTTCCAAGACCAGTTGTTAACTGATCTGCACATGATCAACAGCTAAAACCAACTCCCTGTTTTCCAGTTCAAGAAGCCACCACCCAGCCTTACCCAGAAAGTGAAACGTCACTGGCAGACCCACAGGACGACCAGTAAGGCATTCAGTTTTTTCGGGAGATAAGCAAACTAATCACAGGAACCAGAGTAGGAAATCCCCAATTTTTGTTATCACCTTTTGGCTGACTCTCCCTATACTGGCAAAGATATTAAAATACAGAAGCCTGAAATTAAAACCTCGGTTATTAAGACGCCTATAAAAACCCCATGTATATAAATACATACATCTATAGAAACAGAAAAACACACACATACGTATTTGTGTGCACATATACCTATGTGTATCTCCCAACCAGTATTAGAATACACCTGTCACCTAACCTCCAGCTCATTTAGCAATGACTTCTTACACTCAGCTTGGATTTTGCATACATGTATTATCCAGGTTCCCATTTTGAAACCTGACTGAAGACCATAAGCACATCGTGGACCCTGAGTGACCTAAATTGCACAAGTAATCAGTAGCCAACAGGTTTTCTTCAGAGCTGATACTCACACGTTTATCTACACAGACCAAGGACTACACGGGTACATCAGGGGGCCTGCAAAAGAAAACCCTCAAGACAACAACTTTCTTCCCTTAGGTAAGAGGAAACGGGTCACTTCGCACCCTCACAGATATCAAGACAGAATCCTGAGTTACCAGAGCAACTCCAAGTCGTGAAAGTCAGCACGCTTCAATCAGTAAGAAGAAAAGTTATTTCCAGACTTATATACAGTAAATTAGCCTCCTAACAGTTTTCTTCCTGATATTTTCTTAAGAGTTTGACTGCTTTGATATTTTCTGAGTCGCTGCAGACAGCACGGATGGAATTGTCACTGCTGCCAAGTGCCACCTGGTGGGAACGACAAAGAGGTTTGTGAGCAGCAAAAAGGCTCCTTCTCCGTCTGGAAACAGCTGTGAATTGCGGCAATTCATTGCTGTACCCTGCTCTGAATAATTTTTCCCCATTTTGGGTAAAAGGAAAAATCCCCCCGCCGCGGGGGCCGTGGGGGATCCCTCGCCGCTCTTCGCGGCTCTCCTTCGGGGGATGCTCCGCTGTGGGTGAGGAGAGCGGTGGCGATGTTTCGAGATGGACGCTCCGCCTGGGCAGGGCAGCCAATATATGTATGTATGTGTGTGTGTNAGGACAGCAGTTGCTACACAAAGTGCCCAAACGTTATTTCGATTTCCAGCTTTTGTTATCATTACCAATATTTTGGTCGTATTTGTGGATTTCAATACCTCATCCAGATATAAAATTGGCCAGTCCTGGAATTTATTATTTTTTTGTAATGTTGTTGTCCTTGGTTTTTTTCTGGTGGTTGCTATTGTTTAACACACAATAGAGGAGGAGTGTGGATGTGGCCATTTCATTTCAGCCAGGCTGGTGCAATCCTTGCATTAGTTAATTAATGAGGTGAGCAAACTGACTAGGGGACTGTAACAGGCAGTTACACTGCAATGGGATGTATACGTCTAAAACCTGCCCTGCTTGTGGCAAAAGGCTTCTAAAACATTGTTACAGTTGTTCCTGCCTGATGTGTTTTAAGGCAGAGCAATAAAGAAATATTGCTCCAACTGTATCCTCCTCATTTAGGTCCGTTTCTGTTAATGAGATTTTTCACTACATTCACTGAACTAGTTGGTTTTTCTTTTTCTTTTTTTTTTTTATTTTATCTTTTTGACATTACAAATTCTGCCAAACCTATACTTCTCTGAGATGTGAGAGCTCTGTTTCTGTGCAATCCGGCANTTCGAGAGGGACGCGCCGCCTGGGCAGGACAGCCAATATATGTATGTATGTGTGTGTGTGTGTATAAATAAACAAATGACACACAAGCCTCCGCGGCGGCTCGGGGAGGGTCAACAGAGCGGCGGCTATCCTGTTGCAGATAGGGAGGGAGAGATGGAGAAGGGACCCCTCACCCCGCATCTTCAGCCGCACCACCTCCGGCGTCCCCCCGGGGTGGAGGGCGGACGCCGTCCTGCTGCTGGTGCCCGTATCTTCTGTCTCAGCCCTTAAACTTGGCTGAGCTTGGGGCGCTTTGCACTTNTGAGGTGAGCAAACTGACTAGGGGACTGTAACAGGCAGTTACACTGCAATGGGATGTATACGTCTAAAACCTGCCCTGCTTGTGGCAAAAGGCTTCTAAAACATTGTTACAGTTGTTCCTGCCTGATGTGTTTTAAGGCAGAGCAATAAAGAAATATTGCTCCAACTGTATCCTCCTCATTTAGGTCCGTTTCTGTTAATGAGATTTTTCACTACATTCACTGAACTAGTTGGTTTTTCTTTTTCTTTTTTTTTTTTATTTTATCTTTTTGACATTACAAATTCTGCCAAACCTATACTTCTCTGAGATGTGAGAGCTCTGTTTCTGTGCAATCCGGCAAGAGCAACCTGCAATGTTTACAGCTGGTTGTATTATTATATTATATTTTGTGTTACCAAAACTCTCAGTTCATGTGTATGAAAGCAATGGACAAAACAAAGCAGGTGGCATTGAAAGCTCGGTGGCTGATTTTAAGTAATAGTGGTGAAGCCTAAACCACCCCCCCGTGGACAGAAAGGGGCTGAAAAGCACATTCCCAAGGCACCTGTTCCAGCCCCTCAATCTCATGCAGGATCACATCTACTCTGGCTATTCCTGACAAATATTTTGAAATTAATCAAATCCAGTGGCAAAGTTTAGATGGCTTGGCAGGTTGTTTTCATGTTTAAACACTTGGAGTTCTTCATGTTTTTCCTCCAAATTGCTCATCAGAACAGGCCCACCTGAAAATCAAATAATTTCTTTTTCCTGCTCATGGTGGCAGCATTTTCCACACTGTGGAGTATTAGTCACTGCAGCGGGCTCCTCAAGGTTTCTCTGAGAGCTGATACCTAATACAATTCACAGGTCCCTTATTTATATTATTTTCCTCCAAATGCTCGCATCTCTTTATGATCCTTCTTAAAAGATAAAGTCACAAAGCAGAGTCAATACCCTGAGAATTCATTGCAGTTAATAAATATGCCTCTTGCATCTTACAAACAGCACTCTTTTAAATCATACTCGCATGTCACTCATTTCCTTTTTCACCACATTACGTGGTTGACTAATGCTCTGTTTCAATTTCCCTAAAATTTCTGGGGAAATTGCACTCTTTTTTAACTGCAAAAATGCAGCCTAGACAGCTTTTTGCTCACAATTTTGATGTTTTTCACTGTCCTTTTTACTTTGACTTCAAACTAGTCCATGATTATTTTACCTGATTGATTTCAGATCTTTTTTCCAGCTAATCAAGGCTTCTTTGGATTTTAGCCTATTCTCGGGAGCACTGGTAGCTCTTCCAGGTTGCATTTTCTCAGGCTTAACAAGAACAGAGTGCACACTCCTGCATATAGTTACTTCCCAAAAAAAAATACCAAGCAGCACTACATTGAATTCTTGCAGACCAATTATATTACTTGGGGAAAAGGCACAAAATGAAAAATAAGATTTTTAAAACTCATTATGTATATAAGTATTTGATATAAATAGGAAGACAAAGCTATTCAGATTTTATATCCTCCTTTCAACTGGATAACTGGTTCAACATATTTGAGAAGAGACAAGCAGATAAATATTTTGTTCTGTTTTTAGAAAATCAAAGTAAATCAATAGAGGATTTTTCACTGGCTTTCACTGCCAGAAGTTCAGTGTTATCTCCTTCACCATGTTCTCTCCAGAAACTGCAGTTTACACACAATAGTACTAACAAAGCAAGTTTTGCAGTCTGTATTGCAAAGAATGTTTTACTGAGCAGTAGCTGGAAAGATCCCAGATAAACCTTCAACAGTGACTTCATCTAATGTTAAGTTTCAATAAGATTCATCTCTTACATGTTTTATCACATGTCACTTCAAAAATCGTTATTAACATTATTTTCTATGTCTGTTTAGGTAATTTAATGTCAGTCTTATTTCTTTGATTCTCTGTCTTATTATGAGTGCCTGTATATCCAAGGAGGTAAGAACTATATCCATTACTGTATCTTATTATTATATTATTACATATATCATGCTTGTCCTGATCAATGCTACATTTCCTGTATGGAGTCTTTATCACATTTCTTCCACATGACCCTTCATAATGTAAGTTTCTTTGATAAGCTAATGAACCTCACATCCTTTCAGGTTTCATATTGTTTCTGAATGCATTTGCACTATCATTTCTATAGTAGACTGTTAGGCATGACTACTAGCAAAGATTGTTTGTATCTAAACCTCCTTTTTTTAACAACAAATAATTCTGTATCTAATCATTCCCTGTAGTTGTGTTGATGACAGAAACAGTAATATGGAAATTATTTTTGTAAGAAGCCAAATATAGAGCTGAAAAATTATCACATGCCACTAGAAAAAGATGCATTCAAAATATTCCTACTAACTTCTGTACCAGTGAGAGAGCATGCAAACCCCAGAGAATCCTGGTTTCCAACCCTAGAGGGTTGGAAATTATCCTCTCTGACACAGAAGGCAGAGCCCAAAGCCTTCAGCCCAGGTTAACATACAGTCACCAAGGAGATGGAAAGGTCTGGCTTCCAATGAAGTGAGATGAGGACTGAACAACAATCATAAAAAATGTCAAAGGAAGTGATGCACCATAGGTAAAGCTGTTATCATCACTTTTGTGTCATTTTTAGCATAACTATTGACAGTGATTCCAACAGCAGCAAAACAGAACATCAGAAGGCCTGACACTACATTCATGGTAAAGGACTTCAGGCAGTATCCACCTTATATATAATCAGTGGAAGCTTCTCCTTCCTGTGCCTACATCTGTACATCCTATAGAAGCCTTTAGTTCCTGTTAGGATCTTCATTTTTCTTTTTTCTTTTTCCCTCCAAAAAAATGTGAGAGAGTTTATTATTTTAAATTTATTTACTTTATCATTCTAACATTGCTAAAAAAACCTAGCTTTTTAATTCAAGAATCTCTAGAATGCAAAGAAGTTTTTGTTCTTTCAAATCAAGAAATAAAAGTACTCTGAATTAAGACCAATTTACATTATCAGTTTTATGCGAAGACCTTACTGCAAGCTAGGAAGAATTCTGAATGCCCAATTAATTCTTTCTTCAAAACTGTCAATATCTATGCTGCTAAGGAAGACTTCAAAAGTAACCTTACTGTTTAGTCTAGGCACAAGAGCATGTCATCCATGCCCTAAAATTTTTGTCTCCCTCCAGCTGTTCTTCGCCAGTCTGTCCCATTCAAAACAATTTCATAATTTCAGTCAATACTTGGTCCTCTTGTCAGTCCTTTAGCTTGTTCCTTAGTTAGTTCTCTAGTTCCTTTTGTACATGTGTCATGTAAGATATGCCATGTTTTACTGCAGTTACTATACCTCTGATTGCTTCTTGTGATTACGCCTCAGAGTGCCCTGACTTCATCTTGCAAAATATTCAAAAGCTGTCCAGTTGTTTGTCTTACAGACTGAGTAAGCAACTATGAATAAACAACATCCCTATGACTTATTCCCAGACCTTTTTCATTTCCCCAACCCCACCAAAAACCACCCTATCAGAATTTTCTTTAAAAAATTCAGAACACTACCTACCAAGCATGGTATCTGTCCCTGCACATACAGTATAATAAAATGCTTTCAGTTTTCTCACTTCTTGCTCTGAGAACTCTCCTATGCAATTCTTGGTGTACAACGAGTAATAATCTACTGAGTGCACCTCTGCAACCACTTAGGTATTCTAATATCTTCACAAGTTACATAAAGGTAAGAAGAAATTGCATCTAAATTTAACATAAAAAAAAGCCAACAACAACCAACCAACCAACCAACCAACCAACCAAAACTAAACAAAAAAGCAGATATAATCTAAAAGCTTTGACCATAAATTTACGATTTTCAGTCATTGGTCCAAGAAACATCAGGAGTTAATCTGTTACACCGCACTGCTACCTCCTCCATGTTCTCCCTCTGCTTCCACTGATAAAAAGCTATTTGAAAAGATGGCTGCAAAAATGAGATGGAAACAAAGCCTAGGAGACATAAGTATGTGCTTTATCAGGTCATGTCTTTTTTTAAGAGAGGTACTGCAGAATAATCTAGAATTTTACTGTACAGAAAGTACAGAAACGCTGGCATAGTATCTCGTTAACTGTAGCATAACTATAAACCATAAAGATGGGGCATTATGTGAGACTATGTAGGAATATGGAAATTCACTTAGTCTGGAAAGGTATTCAGGACAGTCCACGACAGGTATTGACACCTTGACAGAGAGAATTCAGTACATCAGAGCAATTTTATAGTATTCTTCTCTTTGTTTTTACAGGTGTCAATCCACTTAGTTATAAAGAAGTGCAATATAATCCTATTGTTTTTCTGCGGTAATTCAGGGCTATGAAAGAAGCCATATGCCCTGAAAAAGTGCCATCTTGTCCAAAATGCAGACAACCATCTGCTCAACAACACAAGGTTTCACAAGCATATTGTATTGGTACTCTGTTCTGTATTACCTCCCCAGCCGACTTACGATTTAATTCAAGTTCTTCATCAATGTTTTCATAAGAGAGCTTGATCTTTGTCATTTTCAAAACCCAATTGCACTCCAGAAGAATCAGCAAATGGTGGCATTCATCAGTAAATGGTGGTTCACATAATGGGAATGTGTAAGTAGTGGTGGAAAGGACCTCAGCAACCTGTGGAGTTTACATATTCTAACTGGATTAAGGGTGACAAAAATTTAACAGAGATGTTATAACTCTGTCTGTGACTTGAAAAAAAAAAAAAAAGAAACCCGGCTTTCTAAGACACATCTAACCTAACAACTAACAACTAGAAAGTTTTCCTTCCTGTCCAAGCTAGATTTTGCTTTTTGCAAATGTTTTCCCCCTATGTTCTCCTTATCCCCAAAAACTTCTCACCATTCCTAGAAGAAAATAACCACAACCCTGTTAAAAGGACATTCACATTTCTAAGCCTTCATTTGTAAATCCTTGTTTCCATGTATTTCTGTTTTTATTGCACTCAGAGATTTTACAGTCTGTACTGAAAAAGGCTATGAGTTGCATAAATTCCATAAGTTGTTTTTTTGTTTTAAGTAAACATAATTTGTTTTCAATCCTAGTATTCACTTAGTTCTTCAATAGCAGAGAATGCTGATTCATTTATGCAGTGAAAGCAGTTGTAAGCCATTTGCCTTTTTATGGTAGGTAGTGGTGCCCAGAGACACAACATGAGACAGAATACAAAATATCTACTTCTTTGGAATTTACTGCTTAGTATTATTTGTTAGTTTTCTATATTACAAGAGTTTTCTGTATTCTGAAAATATTGAAAAGCTACTGCAGCACAAAAGAGGTTAACAGAAAAGAGAGATTTCTCTTGTGTCTTATTACTTCATATTCAAGGTTCATATATTCACTCTACACCTCATACAGAACGATTGCATCAAGCATCACTTATAACAAGCACCATGCAGACTGTTCTAAACCATGAACTTCAGATCAGTACTGAAAAAAAAAATAGCTAAGTATAGCAACAATTTCCTTCTGTTTAATAACAGCAAAAAGCATTCACAGTACTGCACCTGTGGGGCTTTAGGAGAACATGAGGGCACAGGTTACAAGCAAAGAAGTGGCATTTGAGCACACATCACTGGTCCACATCTTCTTATTTGCTGCTTCACCATCTCTGTCTCTTCTTCTCTGCCGATACTTCCACGTCCTCTCTCACTTCACCTTTGTCCTGAAGTAGAGATGTACTAAATATTGGAAGCATCCTGCCACCCCTGCTCAAAGAAAGCATTTTGCTAGAAAACTTGTCCATCAAAGTTTTGGTCAAACTGACCATCCTTTAGGGGAAGTGGAGAGGGAAGTGCTGACCTCTTCTCCCTGGGATTCACAACAGGACACATGGAAATGACTCGGAGCTGTGGCAGGGGACATTCAGTCTTGCCCTGAGGAAACATTTCTTTACTGAGAGAGGGGTCAAACACTGGTGGAGGCTTCCCTGAGAGGTGTCAGATGCCCCAAGCCTGTCAGTGTCCCAGAGGCATTTGGACAAAGTCTTTAACATGGCTTTAACTTTGGGTCATCACTGAAGGGATCAGGGAGTTGGGAATGATAGTTCTTGTAGGTCTGTTCCAAACAAAATAATAGTTTCCTTGCTTCTCTTCTCTTCTCTTCTCTTCTCTTCNAGGTTAAGTTGTGGTGTTTTCTTTTTCTTTTCTTTCTCCTCTTCTCTTCTCTTCTCTTCTCTTCTCTTCTCTTCTCTTCTCTTCTCTTCTCTTCTCTTCTCTTCTCTTCTCTTCTCTTCTCTCTCTTTTCTTTTTTCTTTTCTCTATTCTAATTCATTCACATACTCTGTGCATGGAGGTTCTCAGATCATTTTTCCATTCTACTCAAGGGAATATGATGACTGATTATTGTGTAAGGTGTTGCAAAGTTTCTGTGAATAAAAAAATGAAATAAATCAGACCAGAAAAAGTCTCT
>VXBS01003082.1:0-40915 GCA_013400255.1 Sitta europaea
CTGTCTCCTCTCATTGCCATCTCAGGGGGACCCCACCCGCTCTGTCAGCAGGCCTGTGGAAGAAGAGCTCTCTCCTCTCAATACCCCTTGATCACTCAGCAAGTCCTGTGGACTCAGGTGCCTCTCCTCTCGCCACCTGAGGGATGTGTTAGCTCTTGGGACATTGCTCTCTTTCTCCCCTTCTCCTCACCCCTGATGCACTTTGGCTGCACCCTTTGCACCCTGACCTGGGGGACACACAAAGTCCTGCTCCCTTTTTCAGTGCACACTGTCAGTGCTGAGAACACCCCAGTGCTGCCAAGCAGGTCAGGCTGAGGGCAGTGGCCTTTGGGGCTGCCTGGAGCTGTGGTGTGTGGGGACAGCCCAGTGCTTGAGGTTTTCCTGGAAAAGGAGTGGAGTTGCCCAAAATATTGAGGCCTGGCAGGATCCTGCAGTGCCACGCACCTGGGGATGCTCAGAGAGGGGATGTGCTCAGAAAAGCCCTGGGTACAAAACCAGCTCTCAAAATACACCTAGGAGTGTTGCACTTCCCTGCCCTGCAGACATGGAGGCAGCTGGGATGCAGCCCAGGAGGGCAGGGAATGCCTTCAGTAGGCAAATCTCCAGCGAGAGACTCTCCCTACCTGTGGCAAGTCACACTCTAATTTTGGGCTGGCCATGTGTCAGGCTTTTGGTGTGAGGCCAATCCAGGAGGGTGTGATGTCTGCAGGCCTGTCCAGGACGGGGCTGAACCTCCCTCCAGCAAGGGCAGCTCCATCCTGGTCCTGGGAATAAAGGATGCTTGGCAGCTTTTCTATGGGTCAGGGATGCTTGCAGGAATAACAATGTGTATTGAAAATGTGGCCTGTGCTTGTGTGTCCTGCAGATTATGGTACAAAATGCTCAGGAAATTGCATAGTGGGGTGAGGAGAGAGGGGGAGAACGGTGCAATCCCGAGAGCCAACAGACTCCTCTGACAGAGAGGACAGTGAATCCCAACCCTAAAGGGCTCCTTCAGGACTCACAGGATTAGAGAGGGAAACAATCCCCTTCCACAGGCCTGCTGACAGCAGAGAGTGGGGTCCCCCAGAGATGGCAATGAGAGGAGACAGCTCTGCCAAATAAACCAGGGAATGTCTTCCCTGAAGGAGAAGATTTCCTTGGGCAAAGGCGTTTGAAAGCAGCAATGTAGCAGAGCTGCCTATGGAGGCAATGCCCAGTGCGTGGTCCCAACACTTCAAAAGATCCTCTGCGGCCTAATGGCTGTGTCAGCAATGAGGAAATGAAATGGCAGCGTTGGCAGAAACCAAGACACAACCTGGGGCATTTGAGAGGACAGTCTGCTTTGGAGATGAGTCTGTAGGAAAATTACTGCCCTAGTGCAGTGCCTGTGGGCCTGGGGCAGTGCAGGAGCTGTATAAAAGCAGGACCTTCTCCTCACTGTCCCATCCACTCCTTCATCTTCATCTTGTTGGGAACAAGGTGAGTTTTGAGCCCTTTCTTCTCTTCCTCTGGGTTCTCCATGTGCCCTTCCTCCTTCCCCTTCTCTTCCACCTCGTACTTCTCTGGGATTTGTAATCAAATACCTCCCTCCTTGTTCCATGCTGTGTCTTGAGGCTGTGTACCATGGGAGAGGGCAGATGGACCGTGGAGGAAGGCTGGACATAGATTGAGGTGTCTCCTGAGCTGTGGGCTGTCCCTGGCTGTGGCTTTCATGGTGGAGCTTCTAGGGGCTGAGAGAAAGGATTTCCCTCCTGGTGTGGTGTGGCTGCTCTTCAAACTCCCCTCACAGTCTGCTCCTCCTGCCCTCCCTGTCTCCCAGGTGCTGCTGCAGCCCCGAGCCATGTCCTGCTCCAGCCCCTGCCGGCCCTGCCAGCCCTGCGGCCCCACCCCGCTGGCCAACAGCTGCACTGAGCCCTGTGTCAGGCAGTGCCAGGACTCCACCGTGGCCATCCAGCCCTCCCCTGTGCTGGTCACCCTGCCCGGGCCCATCCTCAGCTCCTTCCCACAGAACACCGCCGTGGGATCCTCCACCTCTGCTGCCGTGGGCAGCATCCTCAGCTCTCAGGGAGTGCCCATCAGCTCCGGGGGCTTTGGCCTCTCTGCCTTGGGCAGTGGCCTCTGTGGCACCAGGGGCCTCCCCTGCTGAAGCTGCTCCCTGCACCGTGGCCTCCACCTGGATCCCCCTTTTCTCCCCCTTTTCACTCATTAAATTCTGCTGCATCCCAGCCTGTGCCTTTGTGTCCTCCTTTGGCCTGCAGACTCTGTCCCAAGGCAGAGATGTTGCCCCAGGGGTGTTTCTGGGAGGGGGTTCTTGGGGCTGGTTTTGCACTGCCTGTCAACACAGGCTGGCATTGGGTGTGCTCAGGGTGCACAAACCTCTGGGTTTGGAATTTCTCTGCCTCTTTGGGTCAGGGTAGAATTTCCCTACAGTGTCCAGGGACAAACATCCACTCTCTTTCCACATCTTTTCCTTTCTCAGCTCAACCCTGTGACACAAGTACTCAGCAGTGAATGTGTTACAGAGCAGAGAGAGGTCCTAGATTCCCATCAGACTCCAGCAGATCCCATGGATGTCAAAGGTTTCTGAAAGAGAGGGACACAGTGCCTTGTGCTGCCTTCCCACAGACCCCTGTTATCATGGGATCACAGAATGGGTTTGGGTGGAAGAGACCTTTAAGTTTTATCTAGTCCAAGCCTGCTGCCATGGACATGGATATCCTTCACTGCATCACATAAGGTTTGAGCAAACCTGACCTTGAACCTATCCCAAGATAGGACACCCAATTATTCTCTAGGCAACATTTCCCTGTGTCTTATCACACTCATCAAAATAAAATTCTTCCTCATGTCCTTTCTGTATTTATCTTATTTAAGTTTAAAACTCTATCTCCTTGTCCAATTATTGCAGGCCTTGACAAAACATCTCTCTCCAACTCCCTCATTCAGGCCCTTCACATATCAAAAGGCTGCAATAAGGATTCCCTGGAGCATGCTCTTCTCCTGCCTCAAAAACCTCCACTCCCTGCAGCCTTTCTCCACAGTAGGGACAATGCCCCTGTGTGATCATTCTTGCAGCCCTTGTCTGGAGCTCCTCTAACAGGTCTATGCCTACTTTGAACTGAGCATTCCAGACTGGATTCAGGGTTCCAGGTGAGGTTTTACAAGAGCAAATAAGAAGTGGAGAATCCCATCCTTTTACCTGTTGGTCATATTTCTGTTTGTGCAGCCCTGGACCTGATGGAATTTCTGAGCTGCAAACATACATTGCTGGCTCATGTCCAGTTTTCAATCTCCAGGGTCCCCATGTCTTCCTTAAAGGTTTGCTCTCAGTCCTTTCTTCTCCCAGACTCTTCTGATATTGTGGATTTCCAGAATGCAACTTTTCTGGGAGAGTTTCTGGAGAGAGGGAGGCAGGGAGAGGCATCAGGTGTGGGCTTAGGGTCTCAAAGGTCTGAGCAGGATTATCTGAGGGAGGGGAGAGCCTGAAATGCTGCAGGGCACAGGTGGACACGAGACACATGTCCTCAGAGAGTCCAGACTTGAAGTCAGCTTTGTAGTAGCCAACTCTGTCACATCCTTCAGTCTCTGAAAAGAAGGATCCAGATGAGATGCTTTTGTGGTAACACCATCAAAGCAGGAGGAACTGCCAGGAGTGTTCTTGGACACCAAGGATTGTCATCGACATCCTGGGTTATCAGAGCACGACTGTCAATGGGATGGGAGCAAATATCCCACTCTGCTCAGCACTCCCCAAATGGCATCAAGCATGCTGTGCTGACTGCTGGACTGTAACATAAAAAGATCTCCAGGGAAGTGAAATACATGAAGATTGACCAGGATGGTGAGTGAGGTGGGACATGAGCAGGCTGAGTTCACAGGCTTGCTGACAACAGAGAAGAGAAAGCTTTGATGGGAGAACCAAAAGTGCTCTTGGAGTATCTGAATGGTATCAGGTAATTCTTGCAGGTAGAGAGTGGTAGAGTAATTTAGAAAGGTGACACAATATGAGTAATCAATTCTGTATTAACATAATGGATGTGATGTTGACAACCATGGCAATAGCACTGCCAACAACGCCCTCCCTGAACCACACAGCAGCACTTCTTTCACTGGATATGTTGGGTGAGAATGCGCAGGGGAAAGGATGACACAGAGGCAAGGGTTGGGATGCAGCAGAACTTTAATGAGTGAAAAGATGAGAAAGTCACTCCGAGTGGTAGATGGAGAACCAATGCCCTGTCCCTGGGCTTGCACTGTCCTGTGTGTGCCTGGGTTCCTTGCCCAGGGCATGGCCAGCAGCTTCAGCAGGGGAGGCCCCTGGTGCCACAGAGGCCACTGCCCAAGGCAGAGAGGCCAAAGCCCCCGGAGCTGATGGGCACTCCCTGAGAGCTGAGGATGCTGCCCACGGCAGCAGAGGTGGAGGATCCCACGGCGGTGTTCTGTGGGAAGGAGCTGAGGATGGGCCCGGGCAGGGTGACCAGCACAGGGGAGGGCTGGATGGCCACGGTGGAGTCCTGGCACTGCCTGACACAGGGCTCAGTGCAGCTGTTGGCCAGCGGGGTGGGGCCGCAGGGCTGGCAGGGCCGGCACGGGCTGGAGCAGGACATGGCTCAGGGCTGCAGCAGCACCTGGCACAGAGAGCAGAGAGGAGAAGAGCACAGGGCTGGGTGAAGGGAGTCTGTTGGTCCAGCATGATGGAGAAAAGCCAGAAGTGCAAAACTGCACAATGCTGTTTAGAGAGGCCCACCAGCCTCACTTCCTACTCATCCCTGAGTAGGATGAGTCCCCCTAGGACCGAGGAAACCTGAGGTCTCCTTCACAGCTCAGGAGACACTTCAGACATAACCAAACCTCCCTCCATGCACAACTTCTGTCCCTTCCCTCTCCCATAACAATTAGGTCTCAACATCCCACATGGGACCACAAGGGTGCATAGGCTGAGGAAGCTTAAAGAAAGAATAAAAGAAAGGGCTTCACACTCACCTTGATCCCAAGGAAATGGAGGTGAGAGGAGTGAATGAGAGAGTGAGGAGAAGGTTCCCCTTTTATACAGCTCCTGCACTGCCCCAGGCCCACAGGCACTGCACCAGGACAGTAATTTTCCAACACATTCACCTCCAAAGCAAAATATCCGCCCTAACGCCACACACTGTGGTTTGATTTCCACCAGCTGCCGTTCCATTTCCTCGTTTCTGACGTGCCTGGGCTTTGTGGCAGCTCCGTTCACGTGTGCCCTGCGAGGCCCGGGCACAGCGGGCTCAGAGCGTGTCCCTGCAGGCACGGGCCGTGCCCCCCATGCCGGAGGGTCCCGTGCTGCAGGGCTTGCTGGCTCGGGCAGTGCCTTGCCACTGTTGGCAGCTGCCCCTGCAGGGACGGCTCCAGCTCTGCACAGAGCAGCACAGCACCCAAGGGCTCCTCTCCTCACCTCAGTCCTGCCTGCTGCTCTCTCCTCCCTCCCACCTCAGCCCAGCGCCCGCTGGACACTGCTTCTGCAGGGAAATGCTTTCCTCTCCCTTCCTCTGGATGCCCTTTGCTGGTGCACATCGATTGCCAGGCTGTCTGAGTCTCCCAGGGCTGGGGTTGGAAAGCCAAAGGCCACCTGGAGCTGAATCAGGAAAGCTTGTGGTGGGAAACAAGAAGATCTTTGACACAGGGCAACAGCCAGAGGGAGGCTTGAGCCAAGGCTGACTGGGGCAGCTTCACTGGGGGCAGGGGTTATAGGAAAGGGGAAGGTTCTCCAAGGCTTCTGGGCTTTGGTCTTCACTGTGACATTTCCTGTCACAGGATCAACCTCCTGATATTCCTCAGAAAGTCTGGAGCAGGGAGAACTTCCCCACAGCAGAGGAGGAGGATCAGCTGGGGGAACATTTAAACAGACTGGAGCAATGTAAGTGTGTGACCTGGTGATGGGCACACGAGTATTGCTGTCAAAGAAAGCACCTCTGAGCTCCCTTTGGGAGGTCCCAGCAGTCAGGGAATGCTGTGAGGACTGAGAGAAGGACAGTGGGCATCCTGAGTTCTAGAAGGCCATGGCTAGAATGTGTCTTGGCTGCAGATCTCCAAGGGTTGCAATGAGTGGGATGAAGTGCAGCTGGCAGAGACTCCCACTTGGTGCATCACAGGTCCCAGACTTGGACCAGCACTTTTGAACCCATTTTGGCAAAGTCCTGCGAGGCTGGAGGGAGAAACTCCTGACCCCACAAACTGGGGCTGTGGGGCAGCCAAAGAGCTTTGCAGGACAGAAAGGGGGCCCTGCAGACAACTCAGCCCCAGGCCTTTGTGGAGCTCCTGACAGCATCCAAGGCTGCGTTAGGAAGGGGTTTGCTCTCCAACTGTGGAACATGACCCCTCTCCTCTGCTCCACAGTGCTGAGAAACCAGAGCCACAAAGAGTGGTTGCCCAGTATAAGAGAGGCACAATCATACTGGTGCAGGTCCAGCAAAGGGCCTCAGAGCCCCTGGGACAGGAGGGGCTGCTTGAGGTGGGGTTGTCCACCCCAGAGGAGAGGGGGTGACTGGGCACACTTCTCTGCAATGGCTAAAAGAGCTGTGGGAGGAGTGCAGAACACAGAGCCAGGCTCTCCTGAGTCTTCTCCAGAGGAGGGACAAGAGGAAACCAGCAGACTGGCAATACAGTAAATTCTGGGGAAACGTAAGAAAAGGTGTTGTTAGTGTGAGGGTGATAAAGAACTTGCCTGCCTTTGAAATGGGTATGTTGGGGATTGTTCACACTTGTAGAAATTCAGGACTTGGCCCTGCGTATCCTCCAAGAGCTGATCATTCTGTGCAGAGGGGTGGTTGGACTAGGTGATCTCCAGAGGTTCCTTCCAATCTCATGGAGTCTGTCATGGGGCAGAAGCAGTGATGCACAGCTTCCTCTGAGAAGAAGTGGTTGTGAACACTGGAGACAAGGGCAGCTGTGCTGTCACACCAAAGAAAATGGAGAGGAAGAGCTGGTGTCAGGGAGGAAACGAATAGCAAAGTACAGCCCCTGGACATCAAAAAATCTTACACCCAGTCAGGCATCTGGCAGGTTGGATAGCAGGGAGGCACCTGTGAAGAGTAAAAGAGGTCAGAAAAGTTGGCAGCAGTTTTGGCATCCTGTGGTCAAGGATTAAGAGAGGCCCAGGAGAAACACAGGAAACCAGGAGGAGACTGAGCATGGGGGATGTGCTCAGGAGGGCCCTGGGTACAAATCCAGGCTACATCAAGGAGTGCTGCACTTCCCTGCCCTGCAGACATGGAGGCAGCTGGGATGCAGCCCAGGAGGGCAGGGAATGCCTTCAGTAGGCAAATCTCCAGGGAGGGACTCCCTCCACCAGTGGCAAGTCACACTCTAATTTTGGGCTGGCCATGTGTCAGGCTTTTGGTGTGAGGCCAATCCAGGAGGGTGTGCTGTCTGCAGGCTTTGTTCCAGGTCAGGATGGGTTCCCCTCCAGCAAGGGCAGCTCAATCTCTGCACAGAGAAAGCATCTCCAGTACTGGGCTGTAGCCAAGCCCTGAGCTCCAGGCAGCCACTTCACACTTTGCCCTAAGCAGGATCTTACCATCTGCCAAAGAGGGTGGAAATCAGTGTCACCATTTTTCCCTGGTCCCATGATGCCTTCCTTCCAGAGACGCCTCCAGCACATCTTCTGTCTCTGCTGATGAATCCCTGCCTGGGAAATTTTGGGTCTTTCATCTCGATACTTGAAAGGATCCTTGGATGCCTAATGTCATGTCAGGAATGAGGAAAAGAAATGGCAATGTTGGTGGAAATAAAAGCACAACCTGTGGCATTAGGGAGATATTTTGCTTTGGAGGTGAGTCTGTAGGAAAATTACTCCCCTTGTGCAGTAACTGTGGGCCTGGGGCAGTGCAGAGGCAATATAAGAGAGAGCTCATCCTCACTCTCTCATCCACTCCTCTTGCCTCAGTCTGCTTGGGATCAAGGTGAGTCGGGTCACTTTTCTCCTCTCCTTCTTCTTCCTCTTCCTTCTCCTATTTTCCAGTGCACAACTGTCACTTGGTCCTATGCTGCATCATGGGACTGCTCTCTGTGAGAGGTGAAATGTGAGAGAGGCTCATATGCAGGGAGGCTGGGGCTTTGCTGAAGTGAGTGGTGGTCTAGGCAGGAACCTTTTGAGGTTGGGTGATCTTGGCAGGGAACTTGTGAGCTAAAATTGAGGAAAAACCTGTGAGCATCCCTGCATCTCCAGCAGGTCTTGGCTTGAGTCATGGTGTGGTGTGGCTGCTCTTCAAACTCCCCTCACAGTCTGCTCCTCCCTGCTCTCTGTGCCAGGTGCTGCTGCAGCCCCGAGCCATGTCCTGCTACAGCCCGTGCCGGCCCTGCCAGCCCTGCGGCCCCACCCCGCTGGCCAACAGCTGCACTGAGCCCTGTGTCAGGCAGTGCCAGGACTCCACCGTGGCCATCCAGCCCTCCCCTGTGCTGGTCACCCTGCCCGGGCCCATCCTCAGCTCCTTCCCACAGAACACCGCCGTGGGATCCTCCACCTCTGCTGCCGTGGGCAGCATCCTCAGCTCTCAGGGAGTGCCCATCAGCTCTGGGGGCTTTGGCCTCTCTGCCTTGGGCAGTGGCCTCTGTGGCACCAGGAGATGTTTCCCCTGCTGAAGCTGCTGGCCAAGATTCCAGAGTATGAACCTGAGGACTCAACAAGATGGTACTTCACTGGGAATGGAGCATTGCCTTGTTGCTCCCTGAGGGGCTCAGCAGCCCCAGCAGCCCTGGCAGAAGGACGGGGCCAGCCCAGCCCAGCCCTGCCTCTGCCCTCTGCCCCTCTCTCCTTTCCCTCCTGTGTCCTTGCTGCCTTGTGCTCCCCGGGGCTGGGAGCCCCACACAGCCACCCTGGGCAGGAGCTGCTGGCCCTGCTCCTCTCAGGATCAGGCAGAGGGACTCCTCCCTGGGCACAGATTCCCTTCTGTCCCTTGTTTTCTCTGCACTGGGACCTCCAGACAGAACAACCTTTTGACTCATTAAATTTTTGTTGCATCCCAGCCCACGTGTCTGTGTCATTCTTTCCTGTGCAGGCTCATTCTCAATATGCCCAGGTTTATATGCCATGTTCAAGAGGTTTTTAAGGACTGTTTTTGTGAGGGTGTGCTTGGGATGAATACTCAGTGATGGATAACAGCATTGTGTATGGTCTACACAAGATGGATTTCAATTTCACCAAATTAACCCTTCTGCTTCTTCGCATTTGGAGCTAGAATGGTGCTGATAACACAGAAATATTTTGGGTTTTTCTGGGCAGTGCTTGCCCAGCATCAACCCTGTCTCTGCACCCTCCTCTGCAAAAGGCCATGAAGGTGGATTTGGTCAATCCACCAGCTGGGAGAGGACAGTGCCAGGCTGCCTGACACACACTGACCAAAGGGATATTCAATTCCACGTGACATCATGGTCAGCAAGAAATGCTGAGAGAAAGGAGGAGAGTGGCAGGGGAGTATTTGTTAACAGATTGTTTGTCAAGGAAGAAACTGCATAGTGTACTGTGTCCCTGCTTCCCAGGAGAGGCTGGACATTTTCATTGCCAAAAACTCTTGTGTGTTTTTTTTTTTTTTTTTTTTTAATGGTCTTTTCTTCCTTTTCTTCATTAAACTGCTTTTATCTCAGCACACAGTACTTTAATTTTATCTTCTCCCACCATACTTTCTGAGGAGAGGGAGTGATTGAGCATTTTGATGGGCACCTGAGGGCCAGGATAGATGAGACTGTGCTGGAGGAGTGTCTTGTGCAGGGGATGAGCAAATAGACCTCTCCATTCTCATCCATGAGTGATGCAGGTTGTTTTCTTGTGTGGGCTCACAAAGTCCTTTTTCATCTTAGTGTGAAGTGTTTAAAAATACTAATTAACTTAACTCTATTGACTTAATGTGGTGTTTGAGGTATCTGGTGTCAGGGTGGTGTATGAAGAGAGAATTTTTTGGTGTGGCAATAGTGAAACTTGTCCTGAGGTGGCTGGTGGCAGCTTTTAACACAACTCTGGAGCTTGAGCAGTACTGTCAGGGGACAGGGGTCCAGACAGGGACCCAAATCACTTCTGAGAATGTCACGAGTGAGTCAGGCATCTGACCTACTCTTAACACAGTAGTTGAGGCACTCCCAGGTCACACATGGGAACACCAGGGCTCAGACAGGGACCCAAACAACACCTGTGGTAATTGTCCCAGTAGTGGGGAAAAATTGTGGATAAGGAGGTGAATGGGACCATCTTATTAGTGGATTGAGTGAAAGGGAGAAAGGGTCTGATCAGGAATCCAGTCCTTCAGCAAAGAGGAAGCACTGTGTGTGGGAAAGCGTCTTCCTGGCACTGAAAGTTTGGAGAAAAGCTCTCACTGTCCTCACACGCCAGGGCCTCAGCTGGGAGGGGTGATGGAAGGGTGACCCATGGAGCTTGTCCTCTCCCACGAAGGTCACTGGGAAAGGGGGCTCCAGGACTGCACTGCACAGCCCCCTCTGGTTCTTCCTGCATGAGCAGCAGGAGGATGGAGGAGGTGGGGTGGTGAGACCCTGCCTCTGAGCTGGAAGTCAGTGTTCGTGAACTGAGGGAAGACAGCTGAAAGAAGTCTGTCAGTTTTCTTGCAGAAGTGTTTGGGAAGTGTAAAGTAATAATTCCATTTCTTCTGGAAGGTGAATTGCCCATGAAATGAAGCCAGGTTGCAGGACCTGCATAGGAGATGTGTTTTTTGGGAGTGAAACAGCAGAGGGGATGTTGTGGCATCCCTGTGGATGAGATAAATAAGTTAATAATTATGTCTCCACCACCTGGTAGTCAGACAAGACTAAACCACTCTAAGATTGATTGTTTACTGCCTCTTCTGTGGACATTGTAGGACCAGTGATGAGGAGAACATTGCCCTGGGGAAGGTAGGGGTGCGTGGTGAGCTTCCAACAGTCACCAAAGGAAGGGAGGATGGGGCTCAGTGCAGTGGATTTCCTTTGGGGGCTGTGATTTGGAGGTGTGGAGGTCATCCATGACCTCCAAAGGTAATGGGAGGCAAGGACCTGAGAGGAGAGAGATGAAGTAACAATTCCTCCTCCTCTAGCTGCCACTGTGCCAGGGGAGGAGAATTAAGTGGGAAATGTCCTCCCAGTGGTTTAGCTGAATTGATGCAAGGACTGTGCTGTGCCATATAACATGCTCAGCAAAAAATCTGTAGACCGTCTCTCCAAGAGCCTGGCTGGGCATTGGTCTGCTGGTGCAAGGTGGTGGGTGATGGCATTTGTACAACTTGTGGATTTTTTCTCTTTTGTCTGTTTGCTTCTCAAACAGCCCTTATCTTGACCTGAGGGTATTTCACTCTCTTGCTTCTCCAGTTCTTGGTTCTGTAACAGTGGAGTGAACACGAATGGCCAGTGGGAGCTTAGTGCTGACACACCACACAGACCCACGGGTAGCTCTTGTTCCTCTCACCTTCCTCCTTCCCTTTCTGTGCCTGGGGCTTCCTGGAAAAATACTCTGAGAGATGGATGCAGGGCAGGAAGACAGTCAGCAGATGTGTGCTGAGTGTCTCAAAGGGCTGTCCAGGAGCTCTCCAGAGCAGTGCAGTGGCAGAAGCAGAGGCTGCAGAGGGGAGCAGCTGCACTGCAGGACACAGCTGGGTGTGGTGACACGCATCCCCCCAGGGACCTCACCAGAAGCTGGCTAGGGAGCAGCCAGTTGCTCTTCTGCCTCTGAGTAATAGCAGCCCAAACACAAGACCAGGAAAAGATGCTTTTGTGGCAATGCCCTCAAAACAGGTGCCAGTGCCAGGACTGTCTCCAGACATTGGGACTATTTCCAGACACTGAAGACTGGCACCAGCATCCTGGAATATCTGAGCAAGAGCAAAGCCAGGAGATCAATGGGGTGATGATCCCACTCCACTCAGAACTCAGCTGACTCATCTAGGATTCTGTGCTGAGTTTTGGGGTCTAATGTGAGAAAGATGCATCTGCAAGAAGGGCTAGAAGAAGCATCCAGAGAACAACAGGCCTGTCTGTCTGACCTTGGCACCAGGGAAGGTTATGGAACACATCATTTTGAGAAACTTTGAAAATTAGAGGATTGCCCTCTAAGCATAGTCAAAGCAATCCTGTGATAATGGTCCCCATACAAGCACACCCAATAACCCCCCTGGTCATTTTGTGAGGGCATATACAGGGGAAATGATGACAAACAGGCAAGGGCTCAAATGCAGCAGAACTTTAATGAGTCAAAAGATGAAAATTAGGTAAGTCTGAGTCGAAGGAGCACCCGAGGCACATAGGAATTTACACCAAATAACTGATGGAGATCTCAGGAAATGTCCCTCTGCCTGATCCTGAGAGAAGCAGGGCCAGCAGCTCCTGCCCAGGGTGGCTGTGTGGGGCTCCCAGCCCCGGGGAGCACAAGGCAGCAAGGACACAGGAGGGAAAGGAGAGAGGGGCAGAGGGCAGAGGCAGGGCTGGGCTGGGCTGGCCCCGTCCTTCTGCCAGGGCTGCTGGGGCTGCTGAGCCCCTCAGGGAGCAACAAGGCAATGCTCCATTCCCAGTGAAGTACCATCTTGTTGAGTCCTCAGGTTCATACTCTGGAATCTTGGCCAGCAGCTTCAGCAGGGGAAACATCTCCTGGTGCCACAGAGGCCACTGCCCAAGGCAGAGAGGCCAAAGCCCCCGGAGCTGATGGGCACTCCCTGAGAGCTGAGGATGCTGCCCACGGCAGCAGAGGTGGAGGATCCCACGGCGGTGTTCTGTGGGAAGGAGCTGAGGATGGGCCCGGGCAGGGTGACCAGCACAGGGGAGGGCTGGATGGCCACGGTGGAGTCCTGGCACTGCCTGACACAGGGCTCAGTGCAGCTGTTGGCCAGCGGGGTGGGGCCACAGGGCTGGCAGGGCCGGCACGGGCTGGAGCAGGACATGGCTCGGGGCTGCAGCAGCACCTGGGAGACAGGGAGGGAGGAGCAGAACAGAAACTGTGGGTGAAGAGCAGTCTTTCACCCCACTAAAAGTGAAGTAAGTCACAAGTTGGAGAAAAGAGCTGGGGACTGAAGTGAGATCCACAGGTCTCACCTTCCTTTCTGCCCAAAAGAACCCTCTGGACATCAACCCAGCCCAAGGAGGTTCTGTCCTTTTCCATCTCTCATGAGACACTTAGCCAAGTTTCAGCCTCTGGTGATGGCAGAGCTTTCTCCCCTTCCCTCTCCCATGAGAGCAGTTTCAAGACCCCACATAGGACTGGGACAGGTATGAGCTGAGGTGCATTTGAGAAATTTGAAGAGAAAGAGGAGAAAAAGCTTCGGACTCACCTTGTACTGAAGGAGATGGAGGCAAGAGGAGTGGATGAGAGAGCGAGGAGAAGGACCTGCTTTTATACAGCTCTTTCACTGCCCCAGGCCCACAGACATTGCATGAAGGCAGTAATTTTCCAACAGACTCACCTCAAAACCAAAATGCTCTACCCAGTGGCGCAGGTGGTGTTTTGGTTTCTGTCAGCCTGTGCTGCCATTTCCTCATTTTCAGCATTCCTGCTCTGCTTTCATGTGCAGAGATGAGGCACCCAAGGGTATCCTGGGTGATGCTGTGTCAGTGAAGGCAGAAGATGTGTTGGAAGTGTGATGGGGTCCCGTGAACGCAGGGGATGTTGGCTTGGAGCAGTGAATTGCAATTGTAAACAGCTTCCCTTGTAGCAAGAAGTTTCAGCTCTCTTCCTATTCCTGAGCTTTTCTCTGGGCAGAATATTTGCCAGTTTGTCTGAGTATGCAGGACTAGGGACAACCAAAGCCTGCCTGGGTTTGCACCAGGCAAAATACACATGATGGGCACAAGAAATTCTTCCAGGTATATGGGAAGTCCAAAGGTTGACTGAAGCAGCTTCTCTGAGGATGAGGGTTACAGGAAAGGTGGAAGGTACTCAAGGGATTCCTGGCCTTGGTTTTTACTAGCAGGAATTGCTCTCAAGAGATTTGGCTCCTTGGAAAGGCATCAGCAGGAAAGGCTTACCTGCACTAGGGCAGGATCAGGGAACATATTAACAGATGGGATGAGTGTGTGTGACTTGATGTGCACCCCATGGGGGATGGTTGGTGTCTGGTTGCTCTCAACTCCCTCTGAAAGACAGCACTCACAGAATCCATCTCAGGACTGCAAGAAAGCCAGTGGACCTCTTGTCTTCAAGAAGGCCATGAAGAAAGAGTCATGTCCTCAATCCCTAAAAAAGTAATGGAGCAAATCAACCTGGAAGGAATTTCTCAGGATAAAATAAGTTGCCTGTGAGGTGTCAGCGTGGATTTCTGGAGGCTTGACAAATCTCATTACATTATCTGATTTTGTGTCTAGCTCTGTGGGTGAGGGAAGCTTGGCAAACGTTCATCTCAGCTAACTTAGGCCTTTGATGCTGTTGCCTGTAACAATCCTTAGAGACAAACTGACAAAATACAGGCTGGGGAAGGGCGTAGCAGAGAGGACTGAAATCTGTGAAAATTGTTGGTCTCCAGGGGTTGGGATGAGGGGCACAAGTCCAGCTGGCAGGCACTCACACCTGGTGCAGGGTCTAGGCTGGGGCCAGCACTGTTTAACTCCTTTAACCAAGATCCTGCACTGGCAGAAGAAAAATCTCCTGCCCCACTCCAGGCTGGAGCTGATGGGCTGCCAAGGAGCTTTGCAGCAGAGGACAGGGGCTCTGGAGGGCACCAGGAGACAGCCCCGTGGAAAGGGCAGCTGACAATATCCTGGGCTGCTCAGGAAGTGAGTGTCTTTCAGATGATGGAAGGTAATCTCAAAGTGTGGAGATGGAGGGGAAGATGCCTCTCTCAGTCTTCACTGTAGGAGTGTTGGGGCTGGACGGTCAGGACAGATGGAATTGAGAGATTTCTGAAGCCAGGACTTGGAATTTGTGGTTTATTGAAAAGGGTGTGGGTGCAGGGCCCTGCTTGGAGCTGCCAGCTGCAGCTTGGAGCAGGCTTGAAAGACAGCAAGGAAAGAGAGAGAGAGAGTTCATTACAATACAATAAATTCTTTTTTTGTGCTGAATATTTTTACTAACTAATCTAGTACAAGATACAAATTCTATAGCGTTTATATACGGCTTATAGGAATCATTACATTACTATATTGTGTTACATTTTAAACTCTAAAAACTGCTCTTTGGACTTCTTTTGTTAAGCTAGTGGAGTCTGCTCTGACCTTGGACTTGTCTGTAAGCAGAGGGTATTGTTAATTAAAAGGGGATTACTTTCAGTCAGCCATATTATTGTTTTCTAGTTTAACAACTAAGGCTTGGTATCTTAAAGCTTGCTTTCATTTTAATCTCGCTTATAGTTTCTATATTCTCAAAATATTTTGCCAGGCAATCATATTTATAAGGTTTTCCTGTTTTATTTTCCCCAACATTTCACCTACAAGACCTCTCAGGCTGCTAAAAGAGTTACAAGAATGTGTGGGAGCCTTCCCTGCAGTGGATGGGTGTCAAAAAAACACTGCCTGACAGGAGTTGAGCCAGTGAAAGCCTGCTAATGCATTCGGGGTCATGGTGGCTTCTGTAAAGTGAGTTCTCCAGATAGAACTTCTGTAAAGTGAGTTCTCCACAGGAGCCCTCCAGCCTTCAAGAACGACAACTGGCAAGATCTGCACATGGAAATGAAAAACCTCTTCCAGCAGTATGGGCTGGAGACTGAACTATGCTACAGTCTTAGAGCCCTCAGCTCTCTTTTCCCTTGTGAGAGGTGTGCCTTGGGGAGAGACTTGGAGGGTGTGCAGGACACACAAGCCTCATCCTCCTGGCCAAAAACACCATGCTGTGTTGAGGAGCTCTCCTCAATGTTCTGTGGAGGGTTAGAAGGAGTTGCGTAAAACATCTCCCCACTGGATGGGACTCATCAGTGGTCCCCTGCATCGAGTATTCTCTTGGCATTTGTGCTACAGCATACCTTGTTTCCCATGCTTGGAAAGCAACCTTGCACCCCTGGGGAAGCAGGAACTTGTCCAACTCCCCAGTGAGTGAGGATTGCCAGTGACAACCTGTGCAGTGCCACGTACCTGAGAACACTGAGGGAGGGGCTGTGATTGTATGGGCCCTGGGTACAAAACCAGCTCTCAAAATACACCAAGGACTGATGCACTTCCCTGCCTTGCAGACATGCAGGCAGCTGGGATGTGTCCCAGGAGGGCAAGGAATGCCTTCAGTAGGCAAATCTCCAGCGAGAGACTCTCCCCAGCAGTGGCAAGTCACGCTGTAATTTTGGGTTGGCTGTGTGTCAGCCTTTTGGTGTGAGGTCAGGCCAGGAGGGCGTGCTGTTTGCAGACCCATGTCCCTTGCAGGGACACAACTGCCCTCCAGCAAGGGCAGATCCATACATAACCCAGGAAAGCTGGTGCAAGCACTGGGCTGTACCCAAGTACTCAGCTTCAGGCAGCCACAACAGCCACTGCTGTCAGCATGACCTTCTTGCCAACACTCCTACAGCCTCGGGGGCTCACAGGACAGTCAACATGTTTTGGAAAAGTCTCTCCTGCTGGTCAGGGTTTAAGGCAAGCAGCCAAAGTTCATGGCACTGTGAGGAGAATGGGACAAACAAGGTGCTGTGCCCAGCCCCAGCACACCCCTCATGCAGTGAGCAGACCTGACTCCCCCAGAACTCTAAGCGTGGTCCTTAGGAAGGATGACATTTTCTTTCTTCATGGTGACTGAAGGCACTGAGATCCCCAGAGGCTGCCATGAGAGGGGATGACTCTTCCAAGTAAATCTGTAAAGGTTTGAGGGAGAAGTCACATCCTTAGGCACAGGAGCCTTTGTGTACCCAGGACAGGCTTCTGCATTGGTGGGAGGACAGTCAAATCTTTCTGTAATGGGGTTTGAAAGGAACATCACCAGATTTCCCAGTTCCATGTCCTACATCTGCACAGACCTGTCCTGCACTTGAGGGTACATCTTCTGCTGATAGTGACATGATCCATCTTGGGAAATCACTGGATCTGTCACCCTGGAACTTGAAAGGAGCCTACATAGCATAATGGGCACGTCAGAAATGAGGAAATGTACTGGCAATGGTGATGGAAAACAAAACACAACCTGGGGCATTAGGTGGGATATTTTGCTTTGGAGATGAGTCTGTAGGAAAATTACTGCCCTAGTGCAGTGCCTGTGGGCCTGGGGCAGCACTAGAGCAGTATAAAAGCAGGACCTTCTCCTCACTCTCTCATCCACTCCTCTCCTCCACACAGCCTCCTTGGGAACAAGGTAAGTCTGAAGCTCTTTTTTCTTCTTTTATTCATTCTCATCATTATCCTTCCATGGGATTTTTCAGCACAAAACTCTCTCTTAGTTCTATACCTGATTCTGGGGTTGCTTTCTATGTGAGAGGGGTGACACTGAGTGAGGTTGGAGCTCAGTTAGGTGTCTCCCGTGGTATGGGCTAGGAAGGGATCTCCTGGGGCTTGGTTGTGTTTTGCAGGTTTCTTCTGGGCTTTGTATAAGGGGAAGCCTCCCTATGATCCTTTCAGATGTCTCTGTGAGCTCACGTCTTCTCTCCCTTGTGGTGGTGTTACAGACTTCTACTCACTCCTTATGCTTTTCTACCCCCTGCTCTCTGTGCCAGGTGCTGCTGCAGCCCCGAGCCATGTCCTGCTACAGCCCCTGCCAGCCCTGCGGCCCCACCCCGCTGGCCAACAGCTGCACTGAGCCCTGTGTCAGGCAGTGCCAGGACTCCACCGTGGCCATCCAGCCCTCCCCTGTGCTGGTCACCCTGCCCGGGCCCATCCTCAGCTCCTTCCCACAGAACACCGCCGTGGGATCCTCCACCTCTGCTGCTGTGGGCAGCATCCTCAGCTCTCAGGGAGTGCCCATCAGCTCCGGGGGCTTTGGCCTCTCTGCCTTGGGCAGTGGCCTCTGTGGCACCAGGAGATGTTTCCCCTGCTGAAGCTGCTGGCCAAGATTCCAGGGTATGAAGCTAAGGACTCAACAAGATGGTACTTCACTGGGAATGGAGCATTGCCTTGTTGCTTCCTGAGGGGCTCAGCAGCCCCAGCAGCCCTGGCAGAAGGACGGGGCCAGCACAGCCCAGCCCTGCCTCTGCCCTCTGCCACTCTCTCCTTTCCCTCCTGTGTCCTTGCTGCCTTGTGCTCCCCGGGGCTGGGAGCCCCACACAGCCACCCTGGGCAGGAGCTGCTGGCCCTGCTCCTCTCAGGATCAGGCAGAGGGACTTCTAGAGGGTTCTCAGCAACAGCCATGGGGCACAATCTCTTATCTGTTCCTCGTGTTCGCTGCACCATGACCACTGCTCAAAATGACCTAATTTCACTCTCTTGACTCATTAAAGTTCTGCTGCATTTGAGCCATTGCCTCTGTGTCATTTCCTTTGCAGATGCTCTCCCAAGACAGCCAGGGAAGGAGGGGTTGCTCAGTCTTTGTTCTGGGAGAAGGTGTTTAGGGATGCCTCTATAGGAACTGGTAACACTGGCTCACATCAAACATTGGATTACTTTCTGCTTTCTAAATCTTGCAAAACCAGCAGGCTGATGATATTCCAGATGCCAAAGGGATTTTATTGCTAATGGCATCCATGGCCAACTTTAATCTCTGTGGACAGAAAGTTCATTGGGAGCACCACTCTTTCTCGAGTGCACCCAGGATAACTTGGTCCACATCTGCTAATCCTTTCCATGCCATGAAACTTCCAGTTCTTTGTGGCTAGAGGGTCTACTACACACAAAAACTGTATGCCAGAATTCCTTTTGCTATGCTTAAATACACCACCTGGGAACAGTTCCTTTTTTTTTTTTTTTTTTTTTTTTTGTGGGATAAAAACCTCTGCAAAGACCAAAAAGTTTCTGCCACTGAACTGCTGGACTTGGTGGAGCCTTTAACAATTTCTTTCATCCCTGTCTTGCTTTGGCCCCGAGTGTCCAATTTCTGATATTGATACAGGATTAAACCGATGAAAAGGCTGGATATGCCTTTACAAATACACATTTAAGGACAGGGAGGCCCAAGTGTGGCGGTGTCAGCATGATTTCTGCCTTGGCCAGCCCTGGCACCGCGGCAGCGAGGGCACGGCTCAGCAGCGGAACGGACTTTGCCAAACCTGTGGGTCTTGGCTTGTCTGTGGGCAGTGAGCGACGATGGCAGGACAGAAAGAGGGAGACTCCACTTGAGCTTAAACCACTGACTTTCTATGTCCTGCAGCGGGGACACCTCAGTCAAGGTGGCAGCTCAGGCAAAGCCCCCGCGCACCTGAATTCAGGAGCTTATAAAGGGGGGAGGAATTCACAGGAGGGTCTAACTTGGAACCAGTTAGGGATAGGTGGGGGACGGCTCTCTAACTTAGTGACATGTAGGGGAACAAACCCGAATACAGTGGGGGGGGAAACAGGAATTCTGTCCAATCACTCTGTGATCCTGTTAGAACTTTCCAGGCTGAAGGCGAGGTCCCAGAGTGACAGACAGGGTCTGGGAGTTACATTACTTACGACTGACAAACCACAGTAACCGGGATGGAGCAAATAGGGCAAGAACATAGGGGGTACATGGAACGAACCATATAACAATATAATAATGCCAAAAACTTAAAAACACACTGCTACACCCAAGAGTAGCTCTCTTGACTTCTGCCCTTTGAGGAAGCTGTGGGGCACAGGCTGTCCCTGCTCAGCACCCATGGCCAGGCCTGGGTGGGCCCCCATGGCCCGGGTGATTCCCTGTCCCTGGAGGGTGGTGAGCAGGTGTGGGTGAGCAGGTGTGGTGAGCAGGGTGGTGAGCAGGGTGGTGATGGTGAGCAGGGTGGTGAGTGGCCACCAAGCTTCTCCCCAGGGAGCTGCAGGGCCCTGTCCCAGCGGGGCCAGGCCTCTTCCCAGTGGAGCTGGCCAGTCTTTTGTTTCAGCAGAGCCACAGGCCATGCCAGCCAGAGGCTTCCTCGGCACCAGGAGCATCTCTGTAGAGAGGATCAGCACTGGTGGTCCCCGTGGTTGGTGCTGGGGGCAGCCCCAAAACCAAGAGCAGCTGGCACAGTTCACATGGTGCCAGCAGAGAAACAGAGTGAGCCATGTTCCTAATGCAGAGCTTGGACTAAGTTAATTATTCAGCATTGCAGGGCTCTGTAAAAACTGTTTCAATTGATACAGCTTGAGAACAAATGAACATCAGTGAACACCAAGTCTCTCCTGAACCAGGAAGAAGGAAAAGGTGAAACTATGTAGAGACAACAACATGGGACTCTGAGGTCAGTAAAGGAGTCAAATTCTAGATTGAAGGGATTGAACAGTTTTGCCTTAAGCTTGGGCTGTGAAATTCTTTTGTGAGGCTATGATAAAGATATATTTGATATATCAGACTTTAGTTTTTCCCCTGTAAGTTCATGGACTGCTTTGGGGGGATGTCATGTTCTAACCACAATTATGAGAGAGGCACCAGTGTTAGAAGCTTGATGAGAAACCTTGCCCCAGGGATAAAAGAGGAAGACCTCTGTTCCCAGAGATGGATGAAAGGAACTTTTACTTTATGCTAGAATGGCTCATCCTTAAAAAAATAGCACCCCAATGAGTTGACATGGACCAGAAGCACAGCTGTGAGAAGAGCTGTGAAAGATGGGAAGAACTTCACAAATAGAGATCTCGGGCGGCTGTTGTTTATGAAAATTAAAGCCACAAGAACTTCTTTTCTTGTGGGGAGTTTTCCATAGCATTAGCAAAAGATGCTTTACTCCCTAAGTGAACTGAAGAAAGATTATTTTAGAGGTGAAGAACTGACTGAGATTTCTGAGTGTTGTTTTTCTGTGCATTGTCGGTTGAAGGGAAAGAAAGTGTGGGGAGGGAGGAGGGAAAGTGTTCTGAAAGTTTTATTCTGATTTCTTGCTATTTGTTTTTTTGTGTTCTGTTAATACAGTTTTCTTTATATCCTTTCAAGTTTAGGCCTGCTTTGTTTTTGCTGATGATTTTTTGAGCAATCTCAAGCACACTCGTTCAGGACACTCTGGGAGCCCACACAAAGCCAACATAGATTGAGTGGGAAATCCCATTTGTGGAGTCCTGAAACAAAAGTGATCATTCAGTGTTTCAACAGCACACCCTGCCAGCACAGCTATGCCAAAGTTATATTTCCTAACTGGGGCAATCAACACCTTCATGACAAATGGGGTGGCATCTCTGACTGCTGGAGCACCTTAGCTTGGAGCGTGGGGGTGGAACTGCCCCCAAGGCACAGGTCTGGGAAGTCTCTTCAGGAGGAGTAACATCACCATGGAATGTGGTAACCTTTGCACCTGTGTCCAGCAGAACTGATGCATGAAGAGTTCTTCCAGTTGCCCCTTCATGGTCAGAGGAACATGGGGGCATCACTGTCGGAACCCAGGATGTCTCTGACAGTGCTGGCTGATCCCAGCTCCAGCCAAGGGGCTCCAAAGCCCTGGCAGGGGGGTCACAGACCCTGGCATGCAGCCAGGGACTCCTGGGCTTTGAGTTTGATCCATGGAACAAATTAAACTGTGAATGAAGAACTAAAAGTCACAAAAATTTAGATAGCATGATAGTAGTATTTGTAGAGTGAAAAAGGAAATTTTGTGGATTTTACCATGGGGGCTTAGGGGGCAAGGTGGAGAGATTTGGGCATTGTCCTGTCCTCCTTCCTTGTTCTTCCTAACCCCATCTTTTTGGTTATGGTGGCACTTGGGGATTGGATTAGAGTAGAATGTAACTGTCTAACATTGGTGATAGGCATTGGATCATAATTATAAATAACTAACACATAGTTTGTAGTATAAAAGTCAGTGCCTGCCCCAGGGGCAGGGTGTGTGCCTGGGGCTGCCCTGCTGAACAGACCTGGGCAACCCAGACAGAAAATATCTGAGAGATAAGAAACAATAAAGCAACCTTGAGAGCATCAGTGGAAAACTTTTGACTCATTCTTCGAGAGCTGGGTAAAAGTGTAAAGGGCAGAAAGATTCCATCCCCATGCTGGCAAGATGGGGAGACAGACACTGCAGAGCTTATTCCATTTTATAAAGAACAGAAGAGTGTGCAATAGGCCCATGCCCTGCTTCACTCAGAGCCTGGTGCAAGCCCATTCTTTCACAAGGCTGTGTTTTAATAACCTCTGAGCTTCTTAACTCACTTTCCCTGCTAGAAAGAGACCCAAACCTATAGGAAAAATGCTGTGAAGTCTTTAACATCCTGTTATCTTTTCTGAAAGAATATAATTTCTTTCAGCAGACAGAAAATAATCCAGAGCAAACATGAGTGAGTGAAATTTCACACTGAGTATTTTTAGCATCTCTCAGGTGCAAGTTTGGCCTTTGAGTGAAAAGAACTCAACTTATTTTCTTTCTCCTTGCCATTCTTCCATTTTAACACTTTCCTCCCAACAACTACCCACCATGCAGCTGGGGACATGGCACCTCACGAGACGACTGGTTGGGCTTCCCATCATCTGCAGGGTGTTCTCAAAGGCTGAGAGGGAATTTGCATTTGGGGTGCAGTAAGGCAGGGCCCCACGGCTCCTGGCTCTGCAGGACACAGGAACATCTTCCTCAGCTACCAGGGACAGTCTTTTGGCAAGAGCCTGTGTCTTGCCCTTCCTTCTTTCCAGGAAGGGCCAAAGTTCTGATCTGTGCCTGCCACATCTCCCCAGAGCAACACCTTTCTCTCTGGCAGCTGGAGACAGTGTGGGGAGAGAGAACGACCACACAGAGGCACAGGCTGGGATGCAGCAAAACTTTAATGAGTTGGAAGAGGCAGAGGAGGTGCTCTGAGTGGGCACTGTAGTGCAGGGAGCACCGGGGGATACAGGAGACTCTGCCCCTTGGCCAGGGGGCAGTTCACACCTTGGATGGGACTTAGCCAGTGATCACAGCCATGGGGAGGACATGAGAGCAGAGACAAGAAAGAAGAGCTTGAGAAACAGGCAAGCTAGACAAGGACCATGGTTGCAGAGAGCCCAGGCACCCCTGCCCCAGCACAGGTGGAGTCACGGATGCTCAGAGCCCCTGAAGCAGTGGTCAGGATCTCCATGCCCAGTCCATTTCCATCTTCTGGGTTCCAGGGTCCTTCCGTGGGGCTGCCACCAGCAGCTTCAGCAGATCCTGCTGCGGTAGCGGTTGGTGATGCAGGAGAGGTCAAAGCCCCCAGAGTTGATGGGCACTCCACCACAGCTGAGGACACTGCCCACAGAAGCAGAGGTGGAGGATCCCACCACGGAGTTCTGGGGGAAGGTGCTGAGGATGGGGCCAGGCAGGGTCACCAGCACGGGCGAGGGTTCAATGACGATGTGGGAGCTCTGGCACTGCCTGACACAGCACTCAGTGCAGCTGTTGGCCAGCGGGCAGGGGCCACAGGGCTGGCAGCAGGGGTCACAGGGCTGGTAGCAGGGGGGACAGGGCTGGTAGCAGGGGGGGCAGGGCTGGTAGCAGGGGGGACAGGGCTGGCAGTTGTACATGATTCTAAGTGACAGGTGCACCTGGAAGAGAAGAAAGGCACAAGACAGGGATGGTTGAGGAGCCACCTCTCCAGCCACCACAAGGGAGCCAAGACCCAGCCTGGCCTGGGACATGCAGCCAGTGCAGGGAGGACCACAGGACTCTTTGCCCGATCCCCACCACACAGCAAGGACAGCAGGCCCACAAAAGCACTTCCTTAGTCCAGAGAACAAGAGTCCCCCCAGCCCAGACACAGCCCCCTCCACACCAAACCCTCTCTCCTTCCCTCCCCAAACAGGCAGCCTCACGCCCAGTACAGGACACAGCTGCCAACTCACTTGCTTCCAAAGGAGAAGAAGGACAGTGAAGTGGATGAGAGAGTGAAAAGCTGAGACACCTTTTATACTGGTCCTGCACTGCCCCAGGTCCAGAGGAAGTCTCTCTGGAAACAGTAATTTTCTGAGAAGCTCATTTCAAGTGCAAAACACTCCAATTAATGAGATGGGCTGTGTTTTATTTTCCTGTGTGGCCGCATTTTCATTGCCTTCTTTGGCCACACGCGTTTCTCCCTGAAGGCTCCTTTTTAGAGCTGGGCTGGGGAGCCCATGGACTTCTGGGACAGGAGCTCATTGGGGCCAGCACAAGATGAGCCTCGAGTGCCAGAGGCACTGCCTGCAGTCTGGGGACATTGGCTTGGGGCACTGCCGTGGGCTTGTTTGCAGCCCTGTGGGCAGGAAGGGCCCTGCTGCTCCAAGCCCTGGAATGCTTGCTCAGATGCTAAAGGGTTACTGAACGTGTTGATGTGCCACGTCCCCTTCCTCCCACCCTCCAAAATCTCTCATGGACACTGGCCATTGCCTTTGCAGGTTGGTCACCAGCGCTGCTGCTCTTGTCTCTCTTCCTCTTCATGCTGCTCTTAGGAGTCCTTGGGGCACTTCTTGGGCCTCCTCACTCCGTGGGCTCTCTCTGACAGTCCCCTGATAACACAAACAACCTCATCATGTCCTCTCCCAGGATGCTCCAGCCTTGCCCTCCCAACAGGTTTCTCTGAGTCTCCTTTGCCACACAAGCACACAGCTGCTCAGGGGGAGGCAGGCTCTTTGCTCAGTGGTGCCTGCACAACATCAAGGCCTCTTCTGCTTCTCACATTGCTCCATCAGTTAGTGGGTCACAAGACTGTGGGTGCACAAGAAGTGGGGAGGGGACACAGCTGGGACAGCTAGTCACAACTGCCTAAAAACATGAACCATACCATGTGGCATCATTCTGAACACATTAAGCTGCAGGAAGAAGCAGCAAGGAATGTTTGGAGTAATGGCATTTGTCTTCCCATTTAACCATTATGATGGATGGATCCCTGCTGTCCTGGGAATGGCTGAACACCTGTCCAAGGAGAGAATGGTAGTGGGGTGAGTGAAGATCAAGACAAGTTTAAATGCCTTGTGTCTCTTTTCTCATATCTGCTGCCAGCCAGAGAGCTGAAACACCCGACTGCAGCCAAGCAAGGCTAGGAAGCACATGAAGAGATTGTTGCCACTGTTGGAAAAAAGGAACAAAAGAGTCCAGGAGGTCTTATCACAGGCAGCACCTCTCACAACAATCAGTGACAGTAGGCCTGCACTCAGGAGAATTTAGGGTGAGAATCACTGGTGACTAGAAAGTCAGAATGGCCTGAGCCCCCAGACCTGCCACAAAAATGGCACAGAGCTTTACTTGTATGAGGCTGGGGACCCCCAGGACTGGCACATGGCCACAGATAAGTGGTAAATCATGACTGCAGGCAGGAACAGCTCAGCCAAGGTGTAATGGTGAAGCACAAATTTGGCTGCATAGCTGAGAAATGACCTTGTCCTCACCTCTGAGAGGAAGTGAAGCAGCATCCTGAGTATCATAACAAATGAGAAGATAATCATCCAGAATCCCTGAATTGTCAACATTGAAAGGTGCCACTGGAGACGGTCAGGTTTGACACAACAAAAGCACATTGACCAGGATATTGTCCCATGCAGTTTTCAATGTCTCTAAGGACATTCAACAAGACTCCACAAGCTGCCTGGGCAACTCTCCCAGGCTTGGGCCCATTCTAAGAGAAGAGCAGTTTTTCCTCATGCCTCTTCAGGATTTTCTTTCCCATTGCCCCAGTACGTAAACATGATGCCACATGGTATGGTTCATGTTTTTAGGCAGTTGTGACCAGCTGTCCCAGCTGTGTCCCCTCCCCACTTCTTGTGCACCCACAGTCTTGTGACCCACTAACTGATGGAGCAATGTGAGAAGCAGAAGAGGCCTTGATGTTGTGCAGGCACCACTGAGCAAAGAGCCTGCCTCCCCCTGAGCAGCTGTGTGCTTGTGTGGCAAAGGAGACTCAGAGAAACCTGTTGGGAGGGCAAGGCTGGAGCATCCTGGGAGAGGACATGATGAGGTTGTTTGTGTTATCAGGGGACTGTCAGAGAGAGCCCACGGAGTGAGGAGGCCCAAGAAGTGCCCCAAGGACTCCTAAGAGCAGCATGAAGAGGAAGAGAGACAAGAGCAGCAGCGCTGGTGACCAACCTGCAAAGGCAATGGCCAGTGTCCATGAGAGATTTTGGAGGGTGGGAGGAAGGGGACGTGGCACATCAACACGTTCAGTAACCCTTTAGCATCTGAGCAAGCATTCCAGGGCTTGGAGCAGCAGGGCCCTTCCTGCCCACAGGGCTGCAAACAAGCCCACGGCAGTGCCCCAAGCCAATGTCCCCAGACTGCAGGCAGTGCCTCTGGCACTCGAGGCTCATCTTGTGCTGGCCCCAATGAGCTCCTGTCCCAGAAGTCCATGGGCTCCCCAGCCCAGCTCTAAAAAGGAGCCTTCAGGGAGAAACGCGTGTGGCCAAAGAAGGCAATGAAAATGCGGCCACACAGGAAAATAAAACACAGCCCATCTCATTAATTGGAGTGTTTTGCACTTGAAATGAGCTTCTCAGAAAATTACTGTTTCCAGAGAGACTTCCTCTGGACCTGGGGCAGTGCAGGACCAGTATAAAAGGTGTCTCAGCTTTTCACTCTCTCATCCACTTCACTGTCCTTCTTCTCCTTTGGAAGCAAGTGAGTTGGCAGCTGTGTCCTGTACTGGGCGTGAGGCTGCCTGTTTGGGGAGGGAAGGAGAGAGGGTTTGGTGTGGAGGGGGCTGTGTCTGGGCTGGGGGGACTCTTGTTCTCTGGACTAAGGAAGTGCTTTTGTGGGCCTGCTGTCCTTGCTGTGTGGTGGGGATCGGGCAAAGAGTCCTGTGGTCCTCCCTGCACTGGCTGCATGTCCCAGGCCAGGCTGGGTCTTGGCTCCCTTGTGGTGGCTGGAGAGGTGGCTCCTCAACCATCCCTGTCTTGTGCCTTTCTTCTCTTCCAGGTGCACCTGTCACTTAGAATCATGTACAACTGCCAGCCCTGTCCCCCCTGCTACCAGCCCTGCCCCCCCTGCTACCAGCCCTGTCCCCCCTGCTACCAGCCCTGTGACCCCTGCTGCCAGCCCTGTGGCCCCTGCCCGCTGGCCAACAGCTGCACTGAGTGCTGTGTCAGGCAGTGCCAGAGCTCCCACATCGTCATTGAACCCTCGCCCGTGCTGGTGACCCTGCCTGGCCCCATCCTCAGCACCTTCCCCCAGAACTCCGTGGTGGGATCCTCCACCTCTGCTTCTGTGGGCAGTGTCCTCAGCTGTGGTGGAGTGCCCATCAACTCTGGGGGCTTTGACCTCTCCTGCATCACCAACCGCTACCGCAGCAGGATCTGCTGAAGCTGCTGGTGGCAGCCCCACGGAAGGACCCTGGAACCCAGAAGATGGAAATGGACTGGGCATGGAGATCCTGACCACTGCTTCAGGGGCTCTGAGCATCCGTGACTCCACCTGTGCTGGGGCAGGGGTGCCTGGGCTCTCTGCAACCATGGTCCTTGTCTAGCTTGCCTGTTTCTCAAGCTCTTCTTTCTTGTCTCTGCTCTCATGTCCTCCCCATGGCTGTGATCACTGGCTAAGTCCCATCCAAGGTGTGAACTGCCCCCTGGCCAAGGGGCAGAGTCTCCTGTATCCCCCGGTGCTCCCTGCACTACGGTGCCCACTCAGAGCACCTCCTCTGCCTCTTCCAACTCATTAAAGTTTTGCTGCATCCCAGCCTGTGCCTCTGTGTGGTCGTTCTCTCTCCCCACACTGTCTCCAGCTGCCAGAGAGAAAGGTGTTGCTCTGGGGAGATGTGGCAGGCACAGATCAGAACTTTGGCCCTTCCTGGATTGATGAAAGGGTGAGATACTAACAAGATGCTCTGCCCTATAATATGGTCATGCAACTCTGAGATTGCTGTACTTGCCAGGCTGTCAGTAGTGGACTGAGGTGGGGACCTGTGTCTGGCTCACCAAACCCTAATCAACATCCTTACATTGCTGCAGCCACAGACACATGACTGAGCGTCAATCACTCTATGCTAGAGAAGTGCAGTCAAAGTTTATACAGTAGGTTCTTCCAGCATTTTCCTGCTTGGATGTGTGTATGAACTTTCCTGGCTTGGAATGGAAATGTTCCTTCAAGAATACTCCTTTACATCAAGTATGAGATCTGTCCACGAGCATTGGTATGCTGAGTTGCACCAAGATGTATTTTAATGGTTTATTTTTGCTAGCTTTAATATAATTGCTTTAATATAATTGATATAGTGCACTATCCTATTGTATTCTATACAGTAGTAATAGTTTTAGGTTTTATACTATGTAGTAAATAATTCTGATTATATTTTGTCTTATAATTTGTCATAATAATTAATTTTAAATATATGTGTGTGTGTGTATGTATCTAAAATTTCCCATAATTAATCCTTTGGACAAAGTTACTACACTGACAGCCTAGGGCTAAGATTGGATGCAGCCTAACCCAGACTTCTCTCTGAGGAGGAATTTAGAGAGCAAGTCAACAGGACTTCTCTAATAAAATGTTTGAAGCTCCCTCTCCACCAGTGACAATTTTGTGTAGTTGGCAGTATGGCAAATTTTGAGAAACAGACAAAACAGAATATTTACAAAGGCACAGTATAGTCAAGAAAACCAGGGACATGGTAATAGAAAAGGAAAAGCACACTGCCATTTTGGTCAGAGAAGTATGTTGCCAAGCAATGAAATAAGATATTTAATCTTTGTATTACTTAACTAAAACTTTGCACATTAGAAATTGAACACCTAGCTGGAGAGAAAGCTGAAAAAGAATTGAATGCTAAAAAGAGATTGGCTGAAAAGCTGAGGAACCAGTTGTACAACTTCTTCCAAAGAGAAAGAGAATTAAATTTGCAAACTCCATTTCAGCAGGGAGCTGGAGAACAAGGCATTTTCCAGCCTTGTTAATGAGGTAGACAGGGAGGCTGATTTCATTCAATATGATCTCTCCATCCTTTATTCATTGCCAGAGGAGTTTCATGCAGTAAAGCCAAACTCCCCACCTCACCTTAAACTCTGCCAACTTGTAAAAACTGAATTAATTTATGAGGTAGGGCCCACTGTAACAATTAAAGATAAACCTGGCGCTGTGATGCAATTGGCTAAACTGCAAGATTCCAAGGAAATCAAACCAGGCCAGCTCCTCTATCAGAGCACACAGCCATGCCCAGCAGTGGGATGGCACACAGGGCTCTTTTATTAGGCCCATTTATGTAAGTCAGGTGTTTTGTAGGATGGCAAATGCAATCTCTGTCTTTAGGTCCCAAGCACTCTGCAAATAACAGCCATACCCATGAACATTCTGTCAAGCCCAGAGCACAGGATCCATTCATACAAATCCACAACCTGGCAGAGGAGAACAGGGGTCACATCTGACCTGTTGCAGCATGAAGGAAAAGGGAGTGAAGAGTGTCCTGGTTTAAAGGACAGATGTCTCTCAAGGAAGGCAGGAATCTCCATTGGAATGAGGATATGGCCCCTTCCCTCTGAATTATAACTTTGAAATTACCGGGCTTTCCTGCANGCGAGGGGCAACGGGAGCTTCAGCAGGAGCATTGGAGCAGCAGCTGGAACAGCAGAGACAGGCATACCCCAAGCTGGTGAAAGAAAAGGTAACATAAAACTCTGCAGCCTTAGCAGGAGCCGTGGGAGTCAGGCGAACGCGGGGTGTTGGGTTAGAGTGCAGCAAAAAAAACCCAAGGCAGCAGTAGAAAGGTGTGGGCTGGGCAGCAGCAGGGGGGCCATGCACCCTTGGGAAGGGGAAGGCGGTGTGCAGATCCCAGATTTTTCCCCTTGAATTATTAAAATATGAATATTGATCTAATATCAGTATTCAGTTATGACGGACAAAAACTCTCTAACAGTTTAAAGTTACAAAGTGTGTGTTTATTGTGTGGGATAACTCCCTAATGCGCACTGCGAAGAATACAGGTAAATACGAAGCTTACTTACAAAAGGGTTGAATATACAAAATACAAATACAAAATACAAATGCATATTCATACCCCTGTCACTTCATCTTTCCCGCTTCATATGCTAATTGGAAAGAAATCCACTAAGCATGTGCATTTTGTCCCCTGTAGAGTCGGGGGTCTGTTTTGGGGAGTGGTCTCCAGAAATGAGGAAGTGAAAGTGAGTTCCTTGTTCTGGCCTTTTGCCTTTTAAGCATACGTGACAAATGAATCTTAGGTAGAACCTATAGTTTCTTGTATTCAGTGGATCCTTCACACATAGGAAAAATGCACTATCTTGTGTTCTTGAGATCTATTTTGTTTTTCATTGCAAGCACAGCTACATAAAGCTGACAATGTAAATGTAAACTAACATGAGTTACTAGATCCAGCATAGCTTCTCTAAAATCCAGCAGACAAAGCTTATTCATCTACTTTAGCTAATTCAGCAACTTAAGAAAATCCTTAACTCTTCAAAATTACTGTCTCACCCTGAGTAGGTGGTGAGGGTCCTCTGCAGTCAGATCCAGTGTTTCTGCGGCCCCAGTTCACTGGCTGCTCCTACGAGCAGAGGCTTGCCCATGGTAAAGAAGCAGCAGTGCTGGGCTGGACTCCATGGTGCTGCTGAATCCTTCCCTCAGCAGAGAGAGAGGCAGGAGCCAAACACACTCCCTCACCCCCCAGCCAAAATTTCCTGGTATCTCTGCCCTTTGAAGAGAAAATCCATCATCTAAGTGAGTGCAGCTACATCCTTCCTCCACCTTGGCCACTTCTTTTGTCTCTTAAGTACTGGTTGTTATTATCTCTTTGGCAACAGATGGAGAAAATTCCCTGAGAGAAAAAAAAAAAATAAAAGAAAAATTCTAACCTCCAACAGATAGGTGGGAGAGTTGATAATTGGTCTGGTCCTGCACTGCTCCAGGCCTTGAGATTTTCTCTTGTGGAAGCAATAATTTCCTGAAATGAGTTGCAAAACATTCCAGCTAATGATATGGTCTGTTTCAGATTCCTGCATTGTTAACTGTTGATTCCTGTGTTTATGTTTATTCCCCTGTGGATATTCACTCTGAGGGCTGATGAGAATTCCAAGAATTTCCACTGCAGGAGTATGTCATTGCTACCATAATCTGCATGGGGAGTCCTGCAGGGTTCCCTTGCAGGCTGGAGTCACTGGCCCGGCCCTTCCCATGGGGTGTTTCCAGGCAAGATGCCAGGGCACACAAAGCCAAGCTCCTTCCAGCTGTGCCATCCTTGACCAGACAGCTGAGGATTCCTGTTGTTGGGACAGGTACACTCACCTGTGGGACTGCTCCTGTAGAAGAGGTGTTCTCACCTTGTTCCAGTGAGGGCAGAAAGATGCATCAGGGAATTAATCCTCGACTGGCCCTGAGGCTGAAGGCGTCTGGGATTCTCTACTGGGGTATGAGGTTGCCAGTTCCTGAGAGGTCCCCACTGTTGCCAATGCTCTGCTGCCAGGGTTGGCACCAGATTCTTATCCCAGGTGTCCCTGAATAGAAAGGAATCCCTGTGGACTGACTCAGTCTGGTTGTATCTGGGCCTTCTGGCAGAGCTGTAAGAGCAGCAGCAAGCACTGCCCAGAACATGGCCATGGGGCCAAGTCACTGCACACTAACTACTGCTTTTCTTTCCCCATTCTTCCCTTCCTTGCTCCCTCTCTGCCTCACCTTCTAATTCATTCAGGCCATGGTTTCTTACGTGTGTCTCTGAGGAAGTTTTCTACTGCTGTTTGAATTTGCTGCCCTCTAAACATGGAATCTGTATTTCAAAGATGCAGCTGTGCCCATTAACACTACAGGCAGCCCTACTCTCTTTTCTGTCTGGTACATACAGCTGTGGCTACTGATTTCTTCTTTTGTGTCAAAACTGCCAAAGACCCCTCTTCATTCTGGCTTTGGTTTGTGGACATTTGGACCCCAGAAAACAGGAAACTGGAGGAAGGATGTAGCTTTCTTACCTGCTCCATAGATCCCAGAACCAGGGCAACACAATAGACAGTTTCCTGGGAATTTTTTGGAACAAGAGAGCAGGAATCTGGGAGTGGAGCTCCATACAGTTGTCATGTACATAATAACCTTATGTGAGGTGAAGGACATTACTGCACTGTGGAACCACACTGAGCTGAGAACTGAGAGCTCTTGCCCTCACCATTTTGTGGTCCCCAGCCCTTGAGTTCTTGCTGATAAGCAAGGAATGGGGAAAATTCTTCTGTAGGAACTTGCATCAGACTTCCAGACTTGCTTCCTGGAGCCTTTCCTTGCACTTTTACTGTTTCTCATGTTTTTCTATACACCATGACCCAGAAAAAGAGCCAAGTCATGGTGGGACAGAATCACCTTGCAGATGACTCCCGCCTATCAGAGCTCTAACTTTTACACTATGATCTGGTGCCAGGAGAGGAGAGGAGAGGTTGTTGTCCCATCAAGCAGCAGCTGGCTCTAAGGAGAGGAGCCCATTCACCACATTGCTAAAGACCACATGCAGTACAGCTTCCTGTGCTACAGGAACTCAGGTGTATTATCAGCAGAGTTTTCAGAACAAATCCAAAACTCAGCCCCATATCAGCCACCCTAAAGAAATTTAACTCTATCCAAGCCAATCCCAGTATATTCTCCACCATCTCCATACCATCTTCATCATGCTTTGATTTGTGGTGGAAAAAATTTTGAAAAGACAGGGATGTTTTAATTATTGTTGACTGGTGTTTACACAGTCAAGGCTTTGTCTGCTCCTCATGTCATCCCACCTGCTGGGGATGCAAAGGAGTTGGGAGGGGACAGAGCTGGGACAGCTGACCCCAACTGACCAAAGGGATATTCCAGACCATATGGTGTCATGCTCTGCATATGAATATGTGGAAGAAGAAGGATGAGAGGATGTTTGGAGTTAAGGTGTTTGTCTTCCCCAGTCAGTGTTCCACATGTTGGAGCCCTCCCTTCCTGAGGCTAGCTAAACACCCACCCACCTTGGGAAATGGTGAATTAATTCCTTGGTCTGCTGTTCTTGTGTGCTGGGTTTTGTTGCACCTGTTAAACTGTTTTTATTGCAACTCAAGGATTTCCTCACCTTTACTGTTCTGATTTTCTCTCCCATCCTGCTGAGGCAGTGGGAGTGAGCAGCTCAGTCATGCTCAGTTGCTGGCTGAGGTTAAACCACAACACCTGTCCACTGAGTAATGGCTTCATTCTCTAGAGTAGGAGGAGGAAAAGGGACTGCAGACTCACCTAATTCTTAGGGAGAAAAAGGAGAGTGAAGTGGATGAGAGACCAAGGACCTGCATTGTTTTTTAAATGGGTCCTGCACTGCCTCAGGCTCAGAGGTTGCCCAGGTAGACGGAAAAAATTTTGACAAGCTCTTCTGAATGTAAGACATCCCAGATGATACAGGCTGTGTTTCAGGTTCCTGGTGCCTTTCACTTCCTTGTTTACACTATGATATTTCCCTCATGGATGTTTGTTTTGAGGTTGGAATGAGATTTTCTAAAATTTCTGGGACAGGAGTATGTAATTGTGTGCAGAACACTCACACCAATTGCTGGAGAAGTCCTCTACGGACCAGGACCAGTGGCCTGGAGAAGTCCTGGGATGGTGTTTTCAACCCCACTGACAAAAGGCCAAGCTCCTCTCAGCCCTGCAGTTCTTGTCTGGCCACCAAATGGATCCCATTTGTGAGGACACACCATGTCCTTTTTCCTCTCTCCCTCCCAGCACCTTCTGATTGCTACTGGTCCTTCTCTTCCAGGCAGCTGAACTGCACTGCTGAGCTTCAATACTTCTCCTTCATTCACCAGCCTTGGAAGAGATTTCCCAGGCTGCTTGGCTTCCTCCACTCTTCAGGCCATGACTGGGGATCCTCAGCCAATCCATGTTTTGGGCCCTGCTCCAGCCCAGCCAGGGTTGTGCCTGTTGAACCCACAGTGGTCACAAAAGGGCATTTTTGCTTGATGGATGCACTTAGGTGGATGATAAATTCCTTTGAATGCATGGCATGGGCAAATTTGCATGGAATGCTGTGCAGATGAGCAGAAATGAATCTGTACATCTCTGGCACTCCTCACAAGAGGATGTGATGGCCATCCCCATGGCTGGGGTTCCTCAGCACAGCCTGGCCCTGCAGGCTGGGTTTCCTCTTGCATCCTCCATGTTAAAGAGCTGAAAAGAGCATTAGCTTTATGACAAGGGAGAAGTGCCAAGAACCCCTGCCCAGCTTGTGCATGGAAACCCCGAGTGGACCTGCTTCCAGTGCTGAGTGGTGGGTGCCTGTCTCATGGAGTTGTTGGAGAGGAAGAAACAAGAAAGTCCTATAAATATGACTATTTAGCCAAAGATGCTCAGAATGTAGAAACTAGAAGAGACATTGAAATGAAAGCAGTGTTTGTCTGAATGTTTCTAGAACAGCTTTGGCTGACCAAGGGTCTTTCTCTCTTTGTTAGGAATGGAATTTCCAAGCAGACACACCAAAGCCAGAACAGACCCTTCTTCCCTGGCCTGGCAGGAAATGCCCCCGATGAGATTTAGTGATCAGAACGGAGTAAAACACAGGAATGGAGTGATTCCTATAGGATGTATGTAAATGTAGAAAATTTGTATTTGTTACTAGACTGGTTACTGTGAAAGTAGAATATTCAACATAGAAAGAGATATAAGTTATTGTAAAAGGAGGGCTCTCTCTCTTACTCTGGCTCTTATGCTCTTACTCTTGCTCTCCTGCTCTTGCTCTCCTGCTCTCTTGCTTTTACTCTTACCCTTGCTCTTACGCTGCTCTTCTCCACTTGCTCTCACTACTCTTACTCTCTTCATTCTCCTCTCTTATGCTCTTATGCTCTTATGCTCTTCACTCTCTTGCTCTCTTTGTTCTCTAATCTGCTCTGAGCTAACTCTGAGCTGGGCTCTTTCACCCACACCCTATGGAATAAACTTCAAAACTTAACATTAGAGATCTTGCTTGAGTACTGTCTCTACTGCTCATGGCATGTAAACTGCTCCCACATGGAGTCGAGAGCTTCAGCTGCCCAGAGCAGGGAAGGCAGGGCCATGGGCACCATGGCCAGCCAGGTCAGGGGGAGGAAGGCTGCAACCTGGTGAGTTTTGGCAATAAAAATAGGCTTCTGCTCCCCTGTGGACTTCTGAACAGGTTCTGCCACCTGCAAACTGGTGAGGATAAAAAGACACATTGGGGAATTTGCCAGAGGGACCTGTGCTCAAATAATTTTTTCTCCTTAAAGGAGAAAATACCTGTGACATCTTTAGGAGACTCCTTCTCTTAGGAATATTAAGCACCAGTCTCCTAACCTGGCCTGATGTCTCGAGAGGTTTCTTGTTGCAGAAGAAGGCTGCTGAGCTTGCCCTGCCTTTTCATCAACACCATTTGCTGCTCTTTGATGTGGGCTCCAGGGAAAATGTCAAAGTGTTTCTAGAGTGACTACATTGGTGTGAGGGCCCAAGTTGGAAGACTGAGCAGAAAAGAACTGATTCAGTGGGTGAACACCTGATTGCAGGTTTTGTGTTGCAGGTGGAGATTTGGTTTTGATTGTCAGAGAAGTGTCTGTGATGAGTGAGGGGTACTGACCAAGGATGGGAAATACTTGACAAAGTCATGCAAGTAATCTTTAGATCTCATAGGGAATCAACAATATCCTTTGCCTAGCTCTTTATTCATCCTTCCCTTGGGTGTTAAATTGGTATTGAATCTGTGCTGTTCACTGCATTCCTGAGGAGATATTTTATAGAAATGGCTCCCCTTGGCACAGACACCTAGAGTTCCCAGAGGAACAGTTTTTGTACAGTAGCAACAGACTCAGCTCCTGCTGCCTGGATTGCCTGCAATGGTTTTAAAATATGTGTGAGCCCCCTAAAGGCATCACATGGCCCTGCCCCTAATGAAGTGTGGAATGTTTCTCACCACTCATTAAGAACTGGAAGGCAAATCCTTCCCCTGTGGTTAATCAGGGAGCTTATCCAGTTTTGTTGGTTTGTTTGTTTTTACTGTGGTAGGAGATGTAAACATCTTTCAAGCTTTTAAGGCAGTGACATTTATTTCTGTATTCTTTTGTCTGAGCCTTTGCCCTTTGTTTCTGGTAAAATCAACATTCTGATGATGCAAATTTAGTGGATCAAGGTGCCTGTGTGGGAGATGCAGTATTTGGTGGAATCCTGAGCCCAGTCCTTTAGTGGAAGTTTCACCCACCTTAAACTCCACTTCTCCAGCTTGTATCTCCCCAGTTTGGCTATAAGGATTATTTGAGAGAGAGGACAGAAGGTTTTGGTAAATCCCATGTGAACAGGATGTCCACTGCTCTGGCTGGATGGTGGGAACCAATTGTGTGATCCACATGCATTTCCTTGTGTGCATGACTTGCTCCAGCAAATGATTAGATGAGAAACCCCCACCTGCCATTGGAGCCTGGTCAGCAGCTCTGATTCTGGCTCTGATTCTGATTGCTGAACCTCACACCCATGTCCAGAGGACTCCAAGGGAGAGAGGTGGCAGGGAGAGAGTTTTTGTGAACAGGAGAGGAGTTGGACTGGTTGCTCTAATCAGCTGCCTCTGTCACACAAAGCACAAGTAAATCAACCTCTTTTTAACCCCACTGAGCCTTTGGAGTTGACACAGGACTTGAAAAGGTGATTTTCTCTTGTCCAACATTTTCCTATTTTGTCTCTAGATGGTGTAGACAGTGTCTTTTTGGGTGGAAGTCTTCTCAATAAAACCTGGATATCTACTTTGATTTTTTTTTTTTTTTGCCTAGGTTATTTTTAGTCTTTAAACTCTCTTAAACACCACTGGTAGAAAATTTGATTCTGGTAGAATGTGGCTTACCTGACTGGTAGAGCAACTCTTGGAGGAGATAAGTTTAGGTCTGAAATTGCCTATTTCTCCCCACTGATGATCTGTGACAAATAGCTCAGGTGGAGACACCTGCTCTGGAGGTCAAGGAGATCAATTCTTTTCTATTTAGAATTATATCTCCAAATAAGTATCAGAACTGTGTCAATTAGCTCAGATGCTAATCTTGAAGCATGGTTTCTGCTCATTTATAATATGAAAAGGAGGTTTATGAGACTGATTCTTTTCAGATGTCCCCACTGGGATGGTAAAGTTACCTGTGGTATATCAAAGGCATTGACCTCAATCCTTTCCTTCATCCATGCAAAGAGTGACACTTCCCATGGGTGATTCATCACCTCCTACACCAGATCACCTGCAGAGATACCTGAAATCCCTCTCCCCACTGTCTTGAGTGAGGGCTGCAGATCAGTTGCCTGATGCACTGCTCAGCAGTTTGTTTAGATTTTTATGATTTAACTTTAGCTGTGATAGGTGCTCTGACATCTAAAATGAGGTTGGGAACACTTTGATAGGATCAAAGGCTGGGTGCTTTGCAATGCCCTGGCTGTGCTGGGGGACTGATGGAGTGGAGAGGAAGAGGGAATACACATCCCTCTTCCCATCTATGAGTGAAACGAGTTATTGGATTTGCAGGCTCCCCAAGTTCTTGTTTACCCTCACCTGAGCTGCTTAATTAACAGCTGTGCTAATTAACGCTGTCAGCTTATTGTCAGGTTTGTGGAATCCAGTGTCACCCTGGCGTGAGAGGAGACAACTTTTGGGTGAGACAACAGTGAAATGTGCCCTGAGGTGGCTGGTGCCTGAGTGACAGGGTGTGTGAAGGGGTTTGGGCAAGAGTCCAGAGCAGTTATCACCTCCCATCACCTGGGATTTTACACTTCAGCAGGCTAAAAACCCTGGTAAATTGGTGTCACAGCCGACAGAAGGGTGCCTTGCCTATTGTGGGAAATGACTGCTCACTTTAAAATTTCAAAGGTTTATTAAACCTCAACAAAACAAAGGACTGAACAAGGAAAAAGGGACAGTGCTGAGACCGTGGCCGACTGCCAGAGGCTCACCCGCAAAATGACTTCTCCCCCCTTTTATACCCCTGGGGTTGCATCAGCCAACCCTGGCCCCTCTCAAAGTCTCTGTCCACTCTTCTTCGCTGCCCATTGGAGTGAAGAGGAGTTGATTGGAGACTTCCTTGCACCTTGACTGGAGGCCAGCTGTGTCATGCTGTGCCTCCCCAGCACCAGGCATTCCCCATTCCGAGTGCCCCAGGCACTCACCCTCCCTCCACACAGCACTGACAACCAAGGCTGTCTGGCAGCAATACAGAGGGGAAAGGGGACTGTGGGGAGAACAGAGGGTGTCCAAACAACAAACAAAATAACATAACCACACATCATCAAAACCTCTTTTAATATACACACAATATTCATCCCTTAACTGCAAGAGCCAGTCATCATATTACCCATCTATAACACCTCCCCCAGTGAAACCCAGCAGCTTTTGGCACTGTGTTGGGGCTTGACCTGTGCTGGTCAAACCAAGCCTCTGTCTGAGGATTGTGGTTAGGGCAGGGATCAAACCACCTCTGGGAATGCCATGACTGAGCCAGGGATCCAAACTGCATCTGAGAATGCAGTGGTTGAGACAGAGACTTAAACCACATGTGAGGACACCACGACTGAGACAGGCACCCAAACAGCAACTCCAGTAAGCATCCCTTCCAACCTGAGTCCTGGGATGCTGGAGATGGATCAGGAGCTCGGCAGTGGTGGCTGGAGCTGCAGCACATGTCCCGGCAGGCACGGGGTGTGGGTACAGCCCGGAGAACACCAGAGCAGGAGCGAGGGGACAGTGGGTGCAGAAACTGCGGCGGCTCCCAGCGGGGCAGAGAGGGGCGAGGGTCAGAATTCCCGGGGCACACCTGGAGAGACCGTGGCAGGAAACCCCGAGCTGAGCGCCAGTGGTGCCAGTGGAAAATCTCCCCAATGTCTGGAAACCACAGCCTGGCTGTTCCCTGCCCGAGCCACGAACTCCCCAGAGAGAGGTGAATCCCAGGTACCCACCCTCTCCCCCGACTTCAGCCACTTCTTTTGTCTTTCATAAGTACCCATAAGTGCCCAGTAATTAGTTCCCTAGCAATTTATGGAGAAACATTCTATAAGAAACCCAACCCCTAACAGCCTGTCAGTGAAGATTAAGGCAAAAAAGGAGTCATTGAGTACCTCAGCTTTCTACATGTTCTAGGTAGATAGGTTCTCTGTTTCCTTCTGAACAGGGCCCATATTTTTACTGTCTTCCTTTTACCAGCAAAATACCCCCGGAAATGTTCCTATTGCCCTTGATGTCCCAGGCCAGTTTTATTTCTATCAGGGCTTTAATTTTCCAAATCCAATCCCTGACTGCTCAGGCAATTTCTTTGTCACTACAGCACCCAGTGAGGATGGAGGGATAACTGCTCTTGCAGTGAGCTGTTCCACAGCAGAGCTGGCATTTGGCAGTGGGGCAGACTTAAGAGGACCAAAAAGGCTGCCCCAGATTTGGAGGAAATAATGTACCACAGAGCAGCCACAGTTCTTTGGGCACTCTGGGAGCTGCAGTCCCCATGGGGATGTTGGGCTCACTGGGCCCTGACAGGTGCTGAGGGACCATATGGGGTACATCTACCTGTGCCTGTGTGCACTGGCCTTGGATCCTAGACCAGGTAATGGAGAAGTGGGAAAGCAAGAGGTTGTGGACTGCTCCCATATATTTTTGCCTCCCCACTCCTGCCACCCTTTGGTGTAATCCTCTATTTAAACTGCCTACCCCACAAAAAGCTCATGAGAGATCTGATCCCCAGGAGCAAAAGGGGTTGCTGACCTCATCCAGTGCCCTCCCACAACCATGGGCTCCTCACTCAAAGGCTGCTCCCCTTTCTCAGAGAGTGTTCCAGGGAACAGTGCTCCAGCCTGACCTGGGAAGAGATGCAGCAAGGCTGCATGGGCTGCTGGCCATTGGTTTGGAGTAGTCAGGAGTATCTCCTTCACCTCCAAGGGACAGGGCACAAAAGACAACCCAGTGAAGTGAGTCCTATGCTCTCCTTTCTCTGGGAATGAGGAAGGGTCCCTTTTGTGCCCAAATGAATCCTCTCCAAAAACGACCTTTCTCCCAGAGCTCACTGAAGAGTTACCATAGAATGAAGGACTCCGAGGTCAGGGCTTGGATGCAAAACAAATTTAATGAGTCCAAAGAAGAAAAGGAGATGGCTCAGGGGGAACACTAGGAGCAGCCATAAAGATGCAGTGGGAATGTCCATCTGTCTGTCAGGCAGGGGGAGGGAGGCCAGCAAGTCCCAATAGGCAGGCCTGGGGAGACATGGACAGCAAAGAGAGGAGAGAGAGGAAGATGAAAAATGGAAAAGTAGACAATGGGTATTGCAGGATGGATGCTTCCTGCCACCCTTTACAGAAGAAGCTAGAGATGAAGAGATATTTTAAATAGAAAGGTCTAAAGCTTTATCTCTTGTTTAGCAGCATGTACTCAGTCCTGGAGGTTCTTCATCAAGGACATTGCCAGCAGCTTTAGCAGGGAAGGCATCTGCTGCCACCATAGCAGTTGGTGATGCAGGAGATGTCAAAGCCCCCAGAGCTGATGGGCACTCCACCACAGCTGAGGATGCTGCCCACAGCAGCAGAGGTGGAGGATCCCACGGCGGTGTTCTGTGGGGAGGAGCTGAGGATGGGCCCGGGCAGGGTCACCAGCACAGCAGGCGGCTCAATGACCACGTGGGAGCTCTGGCACTGCCTGACACAGCACTCAGTGCAGCTGTTGGCCAGCGGGCAGGGGCCACAGGGCTGGCAGCAGGGGTCACAGGGCTTGCAGCAGGACATGGCTCGGGGTCACAGGAGCACCTGGCACAGAGGGCAGGGAGAAGCACAAAGTCAGCACACAGGAGCAGCAGCACTGCACCCAAAGAGCCTGCAGCCAAGGCACCTGCTGGCACACCTGCCACTGCCCACCTCCAAGCCCAGGAGCCTCCTCAGACAAGTCCCAGCCTCTCTGTGTCTGCACAAGACCTCCTCTCCCCTGCCCTCTCCCAGCACAAGCAGCTCCCAGCCCTGTGCTATGACAGCCCCTCTCAGCTGACACCTACAGCCAGGAAAGAGCTGCTCTGGAAGCACCAGCAGCAGCAGCAGCAGCTGGAGGAGGAGAAGAGTCTTTGCACTCACCTGATTGCTGAGGAGAAGGAGGTGAGAGAAGTGGATGAGAGAGCAGAGACTTGGGCTGCCTTTTATAGCAGTTCTGCACTGCCTTAGGCCCAGAGCCACCTTTGTGGAAGTCATAATTT
>VXBS01003083.1:0-54580 GCA_013400255.1 Sitta europaea
GGGATGTCAGTATTACACCATAGGTATGAGTGGCACCTATGATATTAACAGAAATGCATATTTGAGAGGCTCTTGCCTTGTCAGTGTTTTAACTATGCATCACTTTTCTTCCCAGGGACAAGTAAGATAAGATAAAAGGAATTTCTGAGCACTCTAGTGAATCCTGAAATAGCTTTATTCCATAGGGTACTTTTAATTTTTAGGACAATATTAGGACTAGATAAATATTAATAGTCCTATATTAAATTCTCTAGGGTACAGTGTAGCCCTATGCTTCACCTTACAACAAAAGCTTTACTCTTTTAATTCAGACTAAAACAAGGTCCCCAGCTGTGTATATTGCAAACAGTCCAATTCTCACAGTAAATATTATTCCAGGCCCAGAACAGTTCTGTTGAGCCAAGATGACCAAGGACTGATGCATTATTCAGCATGTTTGTGTGGTGTGGGACTCAGCCCTTAGCTGCAGAAGGATAGGAAGACATTTCCTCATCTAATAAGTTTAAGTCAGTCAAGAAAGACAAAGCTGAGAAGAGAATTTTTATTTGCTTATTGCTCCCTGTTATTTTAGTAAATAGCTTATTCCTTATTTACCTTGCAGTAAGGTTAATAATTCCTACTAATTTCAATTGGGTTAACGAGCCCTACTCATATTGTCCTAAAAATTAACCTCATTGATATTCCAATTTACTCAATTATGTAATTTAAATTACCTTGTTATTCTGCTATGCAAAATACAGTTTGTGCTACACTTTCTGAGGACTTAGGGACCTTAATTTCTGTTTATTTTCAAAATCGATCACCTGTAATCATAATTTTTGCCTTTGTCTATGTATCTTTTTTTAATGTTTTCCCTCTTTTCCTTTTTTTCCTCTTTTATTTCTTTTCCTAAGATGGTTTAAAAATTCCTTTTTGAAGTGCCATGAATTTGATGAAATTTATTTGTGTTTGAGATTTGTCTCGTGCATGTGTGTGCTTGATTTCTTGGACTTTTATATATGCTCAAAACTGTCCATTGTAAAATTTAATCTGGGATTTTATAGTCTAGGGTTTTATTTAATTTAGTTTTTTTATAATCAATTATTTCGATGATCTTAACTAAATTACCCTGGGGAAAAAAAAAAAAGTCACCTTCCTAACCATCCTGTAACTTTTTTTTTAAGCATCAGCTTTCTTGGAAATATGATGAATGCACTAGAATTATAACTTACTAAATTGCCAGTTTTTGGTAGGATGAATTTCATGATGTATTTTTTTTATCTTGGGTTCTGAAAAGCAATAGGGACTTCTTCCCAATAGGTAAGGTTGAATTTTTATGTTGGACAGACAAGAAAATATTAGTGAAATAAGATGACTACAGAAACTATACAGTAAATATATGGAAAGACATGAGAGTGAGGATATTATGTTTTGAACCTTGACAGATGAGTAAAGAATAAAAAAGTTGACCAAAAAAAGAGGATTAAAGAGGGGTTTGAAGCTATCTACAGGAGTCACTGAAGATTTTAGATTTTAGCAATTTGCATTTTGTATAGAAAATTTTCATTTTTTACAGAAAAAGTTAGAACAGGAAACTCATCTTATTGTAGCCAGTTTGAGTACAAAAATGCAGAGAGTTGGAGTCACCAACTTTTCAGAATGTCCCAATTCCTCATTAGGTTAGATTACACCAATTTAGGCTCTGAACTAGTAAAACTTTCTTTGTTTCAAGGTCATCTTTTCATGAGTTCCCTGCTAAGAAATGTTTTTCCCAAATGTGTGTGTGGCTTCTGATATTATTTACCTAAAAATGCTTCTCATGATCCCATAAAGTTCTGAACAATGTGAGGCAAAATGTCCAGTAATTTCCACCTGCATGTTTATCTCTAAAAAAAGCAATTCCAGCACAACTCTTCCAGATGCAGAGAAATGTCAGCTTCAAATAATGATCAAAGAGAGAGCCACTTTAATAGAGCTTCGGAAAGCATCAGTTTAAGATTTTTCTAGAGTGGACAATTTAACACATTCTACAGAAAACAGTGAAATCTCAGTACCCAACAGCTCGCTATATTTTTTACACTATATAATTTCAGACTGGCATAGCTCATTCTACTACAACCCTTAGACAGTTTCCTAGCAAAATCCAAATGAAATATATATTCTTCTCTGTGGAAAGAGCTGTTTTTCTCAGCAGCTCTATATAGAACAAGCAGTAGGTAGTTGATTGCACTCAACTGCTTTTCACGTGAAATTCAAATTAAGCCTTTGGATATATGGAGTTTATTGATGATTTCACTAGAAATTGAACGTATTTTCGAAGCCAAACACAAAAGCAGCAAGTTTATACAAATGTTTATGCAAGTTTATACACGTACATATGCTTAGATATATTTCTGTTTCCTTCCCAGGCAAACCTTTTCTAATCTGCTTAGAAAAAGCTTATACTAACACAGAGTGAAAGAGTTATTATTAAAAAAACCACAATCCCCAAAGTAATTAAAATCACGTTCGAACTAATAAATTTCATTGTGATAGACATATATACTAAGAAGTATGAAAAAACAAAACAAAATAAAACAAGATCAAAAAATCTGCAAATAAATAATAAACAATAAAAAAAAAAATACAAAAAGCCGGGCAATTTAGTTGCACCTAAAATTCCTTCAATGTTATTTTATTTCCTGTGCTTTGGAGGGTCAGTAGCAAACATGTTGAGGAGCCAAGGCATGCTCCAATTGTATCCATTAAATGACTGCAATTTGGGGTTTGTTCTAGATGAACACATGCAGGTTGTGAGAGAAAAAAAGCCGTGGTGAACATGACACAGTTACACCACACTGATAATATCTGGTTGTTGAGCTCTGCTAAATTGTCGTCCTTAGAACTATCATTTCAGTTAATTTACAGGCATGCCAGTGAATTGGAATCAGTTTTAACATGACAAAGGCAACAGATGTGCTTGAAAACCAGAGGGCTCATTTGCAGTCTGTCAGGCTCTGGGATTGCTGGCAAAGAGCAAGGATTTTAGTTGTTTGTTTGGTTTTTTGTTGGTTTTTTTTTTTAATGATGGGAAATGGCAGTTCAGATAACAAAGCTAATAGCGAGCTTCCTGCTACCAAGTGGATTTGCAGCACAGAAAAAAAAAATAAATTGACACACACATCAGTGTGATCTGAAAATATTTTCTGCAGTTGGAAGTGCTGAGGTCATTTGCTGAGAACATTTAAACCCTCTCCTTAGAGACCTTAGAGGACTCATAAACCAGCCATGGAAATCGTCATGTGAAAACCTTCAGTGATTTTTGACAGAAGTGAGTGGAGGGCAGACAAAGAAAGGAGCTGAGACCCCTTTAAGTGCTCTGTCACTCTGGCGGGCAGCTGAGGGTCTGCACAGAGCTGCCAAAGCTTGACTTGGCACGATTTTCAGGGAGGGCTGTTTCTCCCAGCTTTTCCTTTTGCCCTTTACTGATTTATAAATTTTTATTTTTCACTGGACCTTTTGTGCTAAGTGAATTGTAATTTCTCTTTTTTGTTTTTTCCATTTTTTATTCCTTCTCTCCATCTTTGACAGTAGTTATTCTGGTGTCAAGAGGTTGAGAAGATCTTTCTGTTTGCTCATAGTTTTAATCTCTAGAAAATATCCCTTTTTACCTTCTCTTCATGAACTCACCAATTTGTGTCTTACGACACCCATGAGACCCCAAAACAAAATCTGTGGAATAGTTCAGAAGAACAAAGTTTCTCTTGGGTTGCACTGCTATAAAGAAGCATTCATAGTTATTATTTGATTTGATGTGTTCAAATATTTCTCTGAAGGATTTTGTTAAGAAAAACATTTCTGGATTATCATGAGACCGCCAGCCCCAGAGGAGATTACCATGTAGGCAGAACTATTCCTTCCAAATCCTCTTATTTTTACATGTGTAAGTGGCTTTGTGTTTTCAGATATGGAAAATTAATTCAATAGCATCTGGTCCCATTAAGTAATGATACTAACACTTTTGTGGGGTCAAAGGGTGTTTTTTTGTGACAATGGCCACAAATTTGGAATAGCTGACCCCAGTTCTCTCCTGGGACAAAGGTTTTCCATTTGTCTGTAGTCAAGTCACTCATAACAAAATTTCAGAAGAACCTGGGCAACCTGGGCCTAGCAAACCCATTTTCAGAAACCACGTAAACAATCCAAAATGGACTTTCAAAGAGAAATAAGGTAAGTTTTCAGAATGGAACTCTGTGCTCTGTGGAGTAGCTCCACCCAAAATTCACATTACAAACTGACTGACCAAAAAATCCCTCTGCTCAACCACCCCCTTGCAGTACTGTTCTCTGTATATATCCAGATATGTGATATTTTAAAAAGAAACTGATCAGAATGGAAAACCATCCTTGCCCCAGCTTCATAAGAATATTGCTATTTAAGTAATCCAAGCAGAGTATTCAATAGGTCACTATTCTCAGTATAATTTATGACTTTTTGGTAAGAACTGTGCTTTAGCTTTTCACTGGGGACAGAACCTTTTCTTCTGAAGTGTGTCTTCATCCACAGTGCATTTATAGTTTTTTCAGGGTTTTTTTTCTATGTTTGAATCTCAGGTTTTAGTCCTGAGATTAATGCTTTTAAATACAGTACCAGTACATGATTAAAGGGCATTACAGAGCCAAAGCTTTTATTTCCATCAATAACTATTGTGCAGGATTTTAAGCAAAAGCTGGACAGCTCATTTCTGTCTACTAGATCTAGTTTTTGTATACTTTTTAAGGTTTGCCCATACAGAATAAAGAAGAATGGCAAAGGATGGAACAAGATGAGCTTTATGGTCCCTTCCAACCCAAACCATTCTGGGATTCTGTGAAATTCAATTGTATGGGACTCTGTGTTTCTACATCTCAAAAGAAAAAAGAAAAGAAAATATGACAATTGCACTTATTTCATGACTGGCAACAAAATGAAAATATTCTCTTATCTTCTATATTAGACAAATGTGGATAATATCCTGTGTTTCTCTGGACTCAGCTCACACTCACTGGGTGTGTCTGATATGATGAACATTATAAGCATTTCATCCCAAGTCCTGGCATTTGTCCATATTTATTTATTTATTAAGAGTATGTAACAGCTTTATTTTCTTTCTCTAAGTGCATTTATCCACTAAGCAGTTCACTTCCTGGTTCTCAGATTTTCCACACAGTTTCAGTGACTGAAATAATAAGAAACTTTACGTAATTATTATCAGGAATTGTCAATAAACATGCACTATTAGGTAATCCTCTCTTAACATTTAATTTTGCAATTTTCTCAGGTTTTTTTCTCTTACCATAGTTTTTTTTCTTGTTCTAGTCTGCCATTCTTAATGGAATTACATATATTCTCATATTAATTACCAAGTTTCATGATTTCAGGCATTTCAGGAAGGTTTGTGATACAGTTTTTATCCCTCTGGCAAGAAACCCTTTTTAAATTTACCTCTCCCTAGAACATAAGATAATCTGTTAGCACATGTTGTCCAGCCTAGCAGAGTTGGTGTCACAGCTTCCCTTTTTTCTGCCTATTCTATATGTAGGTTGTAGCTCTATTTGTTACTTGTGAGATGTCAGTGTCAATAGAAATATCAATATTAATCAATAAATTGTATTTTTCACTCCTATTCTGTGTCTCACAACTATCCTTTTCCTTGTTATAGCTTGCAAGGAAAGAAGAATATTTTTTCAGGAGCAGAAGTGCTGAATTAACCTTTAAAAAGGGTTTGCTCTTGGCACTTAGGAATGCAGAATACATAATCAAAATCACACAGGTCTTTATAAGGAATTAGAGCAAGGACCAGTTGTCCACTGGTGTTTTGCAGTTCTTGTTTGTTGCAAAAAATGATTGGACTACCTTACTTTTTATTAAAAAGAAAAGTTCCCCAAAGAAAAGTGATACTAAAATAATTTCTTTCAAACCTATGGAAGAATAACACACCAAAATTGCTATAATTACACTGATTACAGTTCATTTCAGCCTAAGAGTACTGAGAGTTTTAATTCCGTCTTCATTCTGGCAAAAATCCAGCATGTTTGTACAGTGCCAAGGGAGAGAGATGTATTGGTTATAGAGAAATGCACAAATCTGACAAGGAAACTCCAAAACCAGGGAATTATACAGGTGACTAGGAACATCAGCCAGATGAAGATGGTGACAGACATTAGGCAATTTTCCCAGGAAAAAATGTGCAGCAAAACACAGTAATCATATGCTACTGATATTGAGGCAGGAATATAAAATAATTTCAGTCATTAAGAGGGAAAAAAGTAAAAAGAGCCAACATGCTTATTTTTTTCCGTCCCACTCACACTTAGTTTGCTGATAAGTATTTTAATTTTAGGAGTTTTGTTTCAGTCACTGCTCTCAGATGTCATTTTCCATCATCAGCATTCTAAAAAGTTAAGATGATTCTTTTTAGATCCTGCTTCTTGTAAAATTTCTAACTAATTCTTCTTGTAAATTCTTGAAATTCCTTCCCCATTCTCCATTGATCCAAGCAGGCCTGTGGTCATGAACTTGGGCAGAGGGGAGAAAAGTTTGTTTTAGAGTAAATTTACCCAAATCCTGCCTTCTTTCAAGAGTGGTGGTATTTTTGCAGAGATTACTAGTGGAGTAAAGCTCCCTGTGAGGCTGAAACCATATTTTTGTCATTTGCATTAAAGTCACCATTTACCAAGAAGTTAAATCTGTACTTACTTAACACTCAGCCTTACCCTGTGGAGTTGAATTTATTTGGAATGCCTGAAAACAATTAGTTATTTAAACTTCTACTTGATAAAGCAGCTTACATGTTAATATATGCGTTGATAAGTGCATAATCTATATTTCAAAATTTATTTGGCATGCAGTTAAAGAGGCATTTATAATTCTATACCTTCATCGACATGTTAAAAATCAATTCTGACCTTGCTTTGACCTCAACATTTCACAACAGGGAAATGAATATTGGAGGGCAAAATTGGATTTGTGCACCTTTATTTTACAAGAGCCTATTTGGAGGCTCTCCTGCAGTCTACTCTGTGAGGCAGCAAGAACTTTCAAAAGGTGAAAAGTTAGCAAACAGCTACAGGGAGGAGGAGGGAGGGAAAAGAGAGTCTTAACACCAAATAATTTGCGAATAACAAAATGCATACAAGAGATATTACTTCAGCTGGAGCTTCTATTACAGAGTCACCATGATACATTTAAGGGGCATTCCACAAGAAAAGACAAAAAGGGAACCTTTTCTGCTTTCCTTTGGATTTTGCATGGCAGTGCTGATGCCACAAGAAGTCATGGAAATCTGACTACCAGTGAAACTTGAAGCAAAATTTTCAGGGTGTGTTGTCTTCATAATACTCAGGAAGAATTTCTTGGACCTTCCCTAAATAAACATCCCCTTCTTTTTTAAGATAGCAAGTGCAGTGTCTTTTGGAGGATCAGTTTGAACAAAATCCTCACATTGTGACAACCAATCTTTTCATGGACCCTATGAACAGAAAAATAAATAACCTTGTGGATTTTAGCAATTAAAGTCTTCTCTTCTTTTTGCTGAAAGAAAATGAGGATCAAACCAAGATGTGTCCTTTGGGTAAAGTCTAAAAACTTACATCATACTTCAGGACTCTTAGAAAAGAAAAAGGCAAAAGATTTAAAGATAAATCAGGAACAGCAGTGACTGGAGCAGTAATCCTCATCGCTACCTCTTCAAAGAAAGGACAGGTCACCATTTCATCTTGCCCTCCCTAGATAATTTCCTCCTCAATAAAATCCTGAGTCTATTAATTTCATTAATAATAATTGGTTGAGGTTTTTCCCATTCTCCAAAGTAAAAAATACTAAATACACATGTATGTCTTTTTGGATTCATCTGGGCAATCACATCCTCCAATTTTCCACTTTTATTTCCCAAGTTCCAAAATGTCACAGACAAGTATTTGCAGTTTGGAAGGGCAGGCCTTACACAAGTTTGGTATTATATTGCCATCAGAATCCGTGTTTTAGAATATATGCAAATATTTTCAGCACCTTGCAGCTGAAGATAAAAGTATATGCTGAAATTTATGTCATCTGAACTGTGGCAGTAACTCAATTTTGAAATCAAGATGAATACAGAGACAGAGTATTACATAGATACACATAAAGATACAAGAAGAGTAGAATTACTGTATTTTTTAGGAAAAGTTTATGTAGTCTAGGACTAGGGGTTTGTTTTCTGCTTTGGCCTTCTTTATATCTGTTGTTTCTCTTGAGAATTGTGTCTCACCATCTGCATGAAGACCTGTTTTGCTGTACTTACAAGTAAAAAAAATAAATTAATTAAGCATTACGTCCATGCAATTCTAGTTCTAATTTCAGCACACAGTTGAGTTCTGTTTTTACTTTCTAGCAAGGTTTTCCTTATACAGTTTCATGCAAAGGAGCCATGATTCCTCCTTGACTCATTCCCTCCTCACCTCAAGAACTCAGAAGAAAACAAAAATCACCCTTCCACTGAAAATCATCATTTGCAATTTCTACCTCACTGAGTTCCACACAGATTTATCTCTACAGGAGACAGAACAAATAATCAGAATTTACTTCTCAGGCACTTCAGACCTTAGCAAGAGTTGCAGCAGATGCTTTCCTCAGCCCTTCTTTTTTGGCCATATTTTGCTCTTTCTATATTTTCTGCATTCCAGTACAATTCAGGTCCTGAAGCAGTCATTTTGTAACAACCTTCACTCATATGTGAAGCAAGCCCTTCAGTACGTGAAGTTTAAACTAAGCCACTGTGGATTCTTCCTAAGCCTGGCATGCAAGCTAAAAATCTATACTCCAAAAACTGGATATTCACTTCTGCATCCATGTCCTTGTAGATGCAAGCTTGACAGTAACTTTTTTTGGTTTTTTTTGTTCTTTATATACCCCCTCTTCTTTCAGCTTTGAGAATTCTCCCTTTTAAACTAGCTGGTCAGATCTAGATTTGGCAGTGGAAAAAAAATCATGACATGTATCATAAGCTTCAGCTCAGTAGCAAAGGTTTATGCCAGAGGCAAAGCTGCAGGCACAAATAAATAAATAAATTCTTGCACAAATAAATAAATAAATTCAGGAGGCCTGAAGATTATGTTGGTGTGTAATGTCAGAGTTGCTGTGGAAACCATCTTACAACTTTTTTAATGCCTCAAAGAAAAAGGTAGTAAATCGGTAGTTTAAAATCATCTAAAATAGTGTTCTTGCCACTTTCTCTGCAGAGCAATGTTTCAGCCGATTTTAAAGTGCTGATGAATTACTTGAAGGGCTGTGAGGGCTTGGGGTGCTCAGCCTGGAGGCTCTGGGGAGCCCTTAGAGCCCCTTCCGCTGCCTAAAGGGGGCTAGAAGAAAGATGGGGACAGAATTTTTATCAGGGCCTGTAACCAAAGAGGCACCGGTTTAGAACTGAAAGAAGGAAGAGTTAAAACTGGGTGAGAGGAAGAAATTTTCTGTGGCGAAGGTGGTGAGACACTGGAACAGGCTCTTCAGAGAGGTGGTGGGTGCGTCTTCCCTTCGAGGTCAGGTTGGACAGGGCTGTGAGCACCCTGACCTTGTAGAAAATGTCTCTGCTCACTGCAGGGGTTGGACATGATGGACTTTAAATGTCCCTTCCACACACAAAAAAACATTCTTTGATTCCATGAATCACTTGACAGAATACAAAGAAGCTCAAAGACAGCATAAAGCTGCTGCACATTAGTGCGAGTTTGTTAGAAAGTTAAAGTTTTTTAGAAAATAAAAAGTTTTTTAGAAAATGACACACTTTTTCTTTCACAACCCATGTTCAACCTACTTGATGGAGTGACTCTGAGAACACATACATTTGAGTCTAGCTCTACAATCCCCGTGCAGGTTTTGTTTTGTTACGTTTTTTCAGGCTTCTGATCCTTACTAACAAGCAACACGATTTGTTCAAATGGCACTGCTTGTGCAGGGTAAGCTCTCTGGAATGCGTAAATTAGCAGAATCCTGCCTCAGCTGTGGATTCTCTGCTGTCCTTCTTTGAATCAGGTGGCTGTTTAGCAGTTTTGAGAAGGTGAAAAAGCTGTTAATGTATAAAACATGGCAGCTGAGTTGTATGATCTCTCTGTTAAAACATAAACAGAATAAACCATTTTAAATTAACGTGATTCATTAATAAAAATGTATATGACTGTTCTTGTATGCTTGTATATATCCTGGTCATTGTTAAAATTATAATATGCATTGTTACATATTTTTTATGGCAGCTCATTGCAATGAGTAAGAACACAATTCATACAATGCCAAAATAACAGCAAGTGAAACAAAATGGTGATAATGGCAAAAAGAATATGTTCAATAAAATACATATTTTGGCTTAAAAAACATCTGGAGAGTATCCACACTGCTTTATTTTTTCTTCTGGTAGATATAACTTCATAGAAACCAATGCTCACTGCAGAATCAGGATGTTATTCTTCCCCTTTTGGCTACTGAAAATAAGGGTGACCTCCCATTAACGGTTTCAGCTTGAGATTAAAGTATCATTCTACAACTCTTTTGTGATGGTAAGGCATTAAAATTGTGCTTACAGGGATTTCTGGATATTTTAATCCATTCTCACATGGCTTTTCACTGAAGACTAAACTTATGCATGAAATTGAGACAAATGGAATTTTAAAAGGATTTCAGAAAAATAATTAGCAAGTCCCCTTCAAAATTTACAATTAAAGTATGCTAAATGTAAATTATGATCAAGAGAAGCCTGAACAGAAGAAAATATATAAAAGAAGAGAAGGTTTGTTTTTTTCTGGGTTTTTTTTTCCTTTCTTTCTATGTGTTTTTATAAAGCATAGAATATTTTCATTATATCACACAGATTTAAAGAATATAAATCCCTGCTAATGAACCATTTTATGCCTTAAAACTTTCACAATATAATACAATATTTTGGAGTAGCCCTCTAAAATTTCACTTATGAGCATGGTAACATGACAAAATTTGAGATTTTTGAAAGGAAAGCAGTTGTAAACCTGTTACAGAAAAGCATTATTTTATGGTTAAATGTAAGATGATGCAGAGTGATGAGAACAGTAATTTTCACCTGTTCAAGGAGGATCGTATTCCTTCTGCAGTTTTACTCCTCTTTTCTGTATTTAGGCCATAAATAGTGCAGTGAGTGCTTTATCTTTCTATCCAAACCTGAGAGCTTTCCTGGTTTATTTTGCAGCAAGCAGTGGAGATGTTGGTTTGGGCAGTACTTGGTCAAGGATCCTGCTTCTTCTCATAAGTGGAATAAATCACATTCCTTTCAGAAGTGTTACTGTCATTCTGTACCAAACAAACCAATAATGGCTCCATTTTGGGGAAATTTCTGGGCTGATGACTGGAAGGATGGAATGTTCCGTGAGGTCTGGAAGACCTCCACATTATGGATAAGTCTTCCTGGACTCCCTGAGCTTGTCCATTCCTTGTACTGGTGCCTCAAGAGGTTGTGCTCAGCAGTCTTTCCTGAGAGGAAAACCCCTCCTAACACCTCTTATTTCCTGTAAAATTGTCCTCTGTCCACAGAACACAGGAATTTCTGGAGCAGCTGTTAAGGACAGACTAGCTCCAAACATTTCCAGCTATTCATGGCACCATAAATGGAAATGATTGGAAATGATCTTTAAGACCATTGAGCCCAACAATTAATCCAGCACCATCATGACCACCACTAATGTCCCCAAGTGCCTGATCTACATGGCTTTTAAATCCATCCTCACATGGGGACTCCACTTCCTCTCAGGCTGGACAGGAGGTAACTGGAGCAATTTTTCCTAATACCAGTCCTAAACCTCCCCTGGCCCAGCCTGAGGCCGTTCCCTCTGCTCCTGTGCCTGTCCCTGTTCCCAGATCCCAAATCCCCCCGGCTGTCCCCTCCTGTCAGGAGCTGTGCAGAGCCAGCAGGGCCCCCTGAGCCTCCTGTGCTCCAGGCTGAGCCCCTNTTCTACTCTAATCCAATCCCCAAGTGCCGCCATCACCAATAAGATGGGGTTAGGAAGAAGAAGGAAGAAGGACAGGACAATGCCCAAATTCCTCCATCTTACCCCCTAAGCCCCCATGGTAAAAATCCCCAAAATTTCCCTTTTCATTCTACAACTACTACTGTTATGCTATCTAAACTTTTGTGCCCTTTAGTTCTTCATTTGCAGGTGGTAATTTGTTCCACGGATCAAAATCAAAGCCCAGGAGTCCCTGGCTGCCTGCCAGGGTCTGTGACCCCCCTGCCAGGGCTTTGAAGCCCCTTGGCTGGAGCTGGGATCATCCAGGGCTGTCACAGAGACATCCTGGGTTCTGACGCTGCCCCACCCTGGAGCTGTGAATCAAGGGCAGGACTATCACCCTAATTTTTACAGGCCTTCTGATGTTTACGTATTTGTAATTCTAATCCAGATTCCTGTGGATTAGAACATAAACAAGTGATTATTTATGCATTCTTCTCTTATGAGAGACTTTTGATCACCTTCTAGTTTGACCAGTGGAGTTGGAGAGGTGACAACCTCACTCTTCAATCCCTGGTCACTGTCCAGAATCTATATATATCAAGGTCAAGAATAAACACACTTCTTTGTACTCTAACACTTAACTATATGAGTCTCATTCTTTTTGTGTCCTCTAACACAGGACTTTTACCTCATCCCATCAATCCAGCCTGCCCAAGTCATAATTAAAGATATTAAATACAACAGGCCCTTGCACTGGGGATCACCACTGGTGGCCTGAATTCCACTCGCCACTGGTCTTTGGGACCACCCATCCAGGCAGTGCTTTAACCAGGGAAGAGCACCCAAGCCACTAGCAGACAGTGTCTCCAGGAAAAAACTGTGGGGCACAATGTCCAGGTCTTTCCCCAAGTCCTCAAGGCCAGACAGGGATCATCCACATCCTCTCCCTTGTCCCCTCAGCCACTCACCATGGAGTACAATGAGGTCAGGTTGCTCTCAGGAGCAAAATATTCACCAGGTATATATATCTTTTACTTTATTGCACCAAAATCTGTTTATCCAGCAGAGCTACTTTGCTCATTGTCTTCTTTTGCACAGGCCATTTTCTCTCAGCCTTTGCTGGTTTTTGTTTCCTTTCTGCCATGAAAGCTTAGTGCACTTTTTTTTTTTTTTTTTGTTTGTTTTTTTTTGGTTTTTTTTGTTTTCTTTTTTAGGAATGAGAAAATGCCAGACAAAACCTCTGGGAATCTTTGTGTGTTGTGTGTGGAGACTGAGACAAGGAAGTGCTTTGCACTGATAGACTTGCACACTGCTTTGAAAGTGTCCTCCTTTTTCTCTTGTCTGTAATGGTTTTGGCAAGGGGCATTCAATATAACTTTTTTTTTCTTTATATCTTCTTCTAGAAAGAATTTTTTTAAAATTACATATATTTATTTGCATGCTTCAACAAGCCAGAAGAAAGTGTTTAATCCCCAGACACTCATGTCTGACTGTGTTTCCCCTGACAATTAAAAGCACTTCGGAACCCATGTTTTTCACATCATTTACCCTTGCTTTCTGCAGATTGAAGTGATTGAAATATCCACTTTTATGTCCTGAATGAAAACTTTGTCACATGTAGCTTTGCCAGTATTTAGACAAACAAGCATCCTAAGCTAAATGCCCTCACATTGCTTCAAACAAAATTATTTTATGCTGGTGTGCAGGTGTTTCTCTGTGTGTGCAAGCTTTTATCTCGCTGTCTGATTTCAAAATTTCTTTTGAAATAAATATTCTGGAATATAGGTTACACTTGGAAACACATTTCATAAATATATATATATGTGTGTTTGTAAACTATTTCAGATGTCTCAAAGGAGAACAAAAGGAGGCATTCCATAGATCCCCATGTTTAAGCATGTACATTTTACAATTTTGCTCATAGATCTTAATAGAAAATAGATATTTTCATTATCAGTCAAAGATGAAAATTATTCATTTGAGGGGAACATTTAGCCATGCTTCAGTGTGCTTTGGCTGGTTAATAGAGGTGCTTTTCTCAAACACTTAGTAAGTGGTAGAGGACACAGCAGCTGTACCAGGTGCTTGCAAAAAGGAATTCTGCTCCTGCTAAACCATCATTAACGGGGAAATATGAGAACAGAAAAGGAGCTACTAGGGTTATTAGGCTATATTAGGGATCCATTAATAAAGACCATAAAATCACAGAGCTATAGAAGGGTTTATGTTGGGGGACACTTTTAAGCTCATCTCATTCCACCCCTGCCATGGGCAGGGACACCTCCCGCTATCCAATATCCAGCCTGGTCTTGGGCACTACGAGGATCCAGGGGCAGCCACAGCTGCTCTGGGCACCCTGTGCCAGGCCTTCACTACCCTCCAGGGATCAATTCCTGCCCCAAATCCCACCCAGCCCTGCCCTCTGGCACTGACAGACATTCCCTGGGTGCTGCCCCTCCAGCCCTTGGCCATTGTCTCTCTCCATCTTCCCTGCAGCTCCTCCAGCCCTGCAAGGACACACTGAGGGCTCCCCAGAGCTTCAGAGTTTGAGCTTTTATAGTTTTTAGATTCTGTGCTGTTTCAGTGGGAAGTTTTGAGTTTCATATTCAGTGTAGGTGAGCTCTGTTCACGGAGTAGGGAGACAAAACAATTCCTTCTCCAGGCTGGGACCAAGGGCACTGATCCAACTGTCAGGGCCAAGAGCAAACACAAGGGTGAAGAGAGAAAAGCAAGGAGGATGGAGCTTCATTGTGGCAGTTCTTTGACTCCCAAGTGTCTCTCCCCTGATAGGGGAGGCACTTTTGCAGAAGTCCTCATTAAGAAAGAAGGCAGACTGGACTCTTGGCTGTTCTCCTTCTCCAGGTGGTTTATTTTTTTCTTATCAGCAATCTCAGCACTCCAGGCTTTACACCAGCTTAGTGTGAGGGAGAAAAGGCACCAAAAGGCCCAAACATATGGAATAGAGGTTTTCTTAAAGATAATTCACCCAATTATCACCAAGAATGTTTGTTATTTCTGCTTTTCTGCCAATAACCAACTCAATTTCTATTCACGTGGCTCTGCACTGTGGCAATTTCCAGCCAATCATCCTGTGTCCCAAACACTGCAGAACAGGGAGCAGGTGAAGAAGGAGAAGGAAGCTTAAAAACCAAAAGGATCCTCCACCTTATCTTCATCTACTTACCATACTAACGAACCCAAAACCCTAAATTTCTCACCCTGTGATAAATGACATACTGTGCTACTATCTAATTTACATTCTTGAGAATTCTGCTTTGTCCCAAAGCCTAGGAAGTCCTTTCCATGGATGAAGGTTAAAAATAGTGTTTGTCAGGGGGTTTGGACCCTTCAAAACATGCAGAGAAATGTTCTCTGCATTCTGGGTTCCAATACTTCATAACCTGAAGCTGTAATTGGACAATTAATTCCAATATGCTGATGGAGCAGAACTTATAAAAGTGTCAGACCTCCTGGTCTCTCATCTATTTTGTGCCCATTTTGGGAGCATCTTAGTTTTGGCCCAGCTGGGGTCTGGCACTGCCCAGGTGTGCCCAGTAAGGTCTTTTAATAAATCCCAGCTTTATCCTTCTGTCCTGCCCCAGGCCAGTCTGCAGCAACCTCCCTGCTGCCCAGGTGAACAGTGCCAGTGGTGCAGCCTCTGGATGCCATCCTGTCCCTCAGGGGTGTCACCTGTGTTGGAGTCTGACGGACACTATTTTTAACCTTTGCCCATGGAAAGGGCTTCCCAGGCTTTGGGATGAAACAGAATTCTCACGAATGTAGATTAGATGTCTAATTTATCACAGGGTGAGAAATTTAGATTGAGTTTGTTAGTAGGGTGCAGCATTAGGGTTTATGTAACAGTGGCAGAATGTGGCAGTAGGCTTTTAACTTTGTTGGTGTAGGGAATTAAAATGTTTATTTTAAAATGTCATTTTAAAAAATATCCAAAGGTCTAAATGTCTTTCCTGCATTGAATTTTTAATGAAATATTAATGAAAGGAACTCAATTTCTGGTTGTACCACATGTGATTTAGAATTTGAAACAATCCTGTAAATTACCTAAGCTGTTCATCATTCATTACAAGTCCAGTGGGTCAAGGATTATACTTTAATAATATTAACATTTTGTTTCTCAGATTTTATTGGGAAGTTCTTGTCCCTTTGTCACAGTCTTCACAACCTTGCCTATTCCTCACCCTTCTTACAAGCCTAACTAGGATTCAGGAATTTGCAATTAGCAAAGTTAGTACGTGATAAATTCTTCTATAACTTTTAAAGTATCAAAAGTCCTTGGGTTTGGAACAACGCTGTCCATACTTTATAATGAGAACAATATTCAAAATGAAGTCAGACCACTCTCCTCAATATAAAAACTTAACCTGAGTGCAGTCAAGGGGTTCTTTTCTACCTGAGAGTCCAAAGTCACATGTTTCTATAATGAAAGTTAAAAATCAAGGATATAGTCAAAAATATTGTGTCAGTGGAGATATTTTATTTATTCTAAAACACTCAAAAATGTATCTTATTTTTTGTTATGAAGCAGATTAAAAGAACATATATCAATGTTTTTATGATAAGAAAATTAAATTATATTCTATTTTTATTCAAGCATGTCTGAAATGTTAAAAATCACTGGAAGTTATGTGTTTCCTAATACAGATATTGCTGATTTTGGGAAGTTGTCTAGAAATCTGTTGTTGTTTCCTGAATTGGGTAGGAAAAACAAATTTTGAAGATCTTTTTGGTAAGATTTGAGTATTATCGGATTTAAACAAGAATTGTTTACTTAGTAGCTTTCTAAAACGCATTTACTGAAATAGTTAGAGGAAAATATATCATGTTGAATCCAACAAGGATCTGGTGAATGTGAGCTTTTCCTGATAATGTTTATCTTTGGATGTAGGCAAATGAGCATTATCACATAACCTGACTAAAATCTTGGATGAAACTATGCCAAATATCTCAAAATCATTAAAGACATACAATTGCTTTTGCAGACAAAGAAAGTTGGAAGACAGTACTGGATATGGAACAGAGAAACATTCTGAAAGCGGGAATAATTTCTTTTTTTAAATCATATTTGATTTTTTTATTTGAGTAGTTGCAAACTGAAGTAGTAACCAGAGTTCACTGCAGTAGCCAAATGTAATAAACTAAATAATTTGGAAATGACGTGGCCAAATGCAGATAGGTTTGCCTGTACCTCCACCAGTGTACAGGGCCATTACTCACGTGTCAGGAAACTCCAAATATTGAAGCTTGTAACTCTGACCAGAATCAGGACAAAAAGTTATATTCCTAACTGGTTATTTTAGGCCAAATTTCTCTAGTACTGTTTCTCCTTCCTCACTGTGATGATCATACTGCAGCTGCAAGTTAGGAAATCTCTCTGAACTGTACAATCTTCCTCTGATAATGTAAATCCTCAGAAACTGAGCCAGGGTCTGCAAACCAAACAAAATAAAACCTCCAGAACCACCAGGCAGTCAACCAAACAACCAAAAAACCCTGGCCAAACAGCCAATCAAAAAAACCCAAAATGCCACACCCCCAAACACCAAACACCAAAAACACCAACAAAAAGCAAAGCAAAGAACAAAAAACAACCAAAATCAACAAAAAAACACCCCCAAAATCACCAAAACACTAACAAACACAAAACCAAAAACTATTAAAAAAACCCCAAAGCCTAACAAAACAAAAAAAAAATCACAAAACAATAACAAAGCCCTGGAACTCAGCTGTCTCTGTTTTTTCAGCTTCTCCATTGCACATTACTCTTTTTTATTTTTTTCTGATTTTACAGGCATACATGACAGGAGATGGAGGAGGGAGGAGACATTGCAACAACCATGACTTTTCCAGTCTTCTTAATACCTGTATAAATAATTTCAAAGCATAAAAGGTTTGTAATTAGTTTTTAATTAATAATTTATGGTTGTATTCAATGCAAAAACATCCCCCCAAAAAATCAGAAAGGATCAAACTCTGTAGAAAGAAGAGGGGAAAAGAAAAGGAGGTGTTGAATACAGCCCTTAGAGCATGTGTTGCATATGGGTCAAGGAGTAAAGAAGGATGTCATGACAGACTGAAAGGTTCAGAGGGTCCCTGAGGATCCAGATATTAAGAAACATGTGAAAGAAACCAAGAAAATGTCAACAGAATGTATGTGCTTCAGGAGGAAATTGGCAAAGGGATAATTTATTTATTTCTCTGTCTTAAAGATTTGCCAGTGGAATGGTTCTGGTAGGGCTTGCTGTGGGGTGAGAATAAACCTGTCCCCCCCACCATAAATAATTAAAGCAATGCATGACACATGTGATATAGAATGAAACCAGCCCAGAAGTGAATGAAGCATTTTCTGCTGAAGTGTGTTGCTCAGATTTTCTGGTTTTCTTGGATCTATGAAGAGGATCCAGCACAGCCCCCATGCTCACAGCTCAGCAGAATGCCACTGAGAAGAGGTGCCTGCAGGAAAAAATCCATCCTGTGATAAACTGACAGTCAGGGGAGAGGTATTGCAGAAGTTTGGGGCTGTTTAGTTCAGGTTTTGCCAATAGCTGAGCACTGGATGAACTGAACAGAGAGAAGTTTAATGTCTCCACAAAGCATTGCTCTAGTCAGCAGCCCACCAGAAAAGTCAAGCATCAAATACATTTGCTTCCTGAGAAATGGTGACAACATTTTGTGTGAGTATAAAGGAAATATATTAATAATATTGGCTCCTGAATGCATGCTGACATTCGTATTCCCAGAACACACCAAAAGCAATGATTATTAATTTTCTAGTCAGAGCAATGTAACCTGATACAGCAACAAAAACTTGGAGGCATTCACACTCCCCCTTTCCTGTCTGCTTTCTAATGCTTTTATTTTGAAAATTACCTTTCTTTGTACATCTCAAAGTCATTACACATCTGGCCAGACACCAGCTGAACCAATATGAAGCTCTAGTGACTGAGAAACCAGAGCTTCAGCAGCCCATCAATGAGAGCTCACCAAATGTTTGTGAATTGCCTTGCCCAGTGGCAATGTCTGAATTAGAACCAGTAAACCGGCCAGAGGTTGTGGGAAAGTCCCCTGCTGACAGAAAATGACATCTATTAGATAGGTAAGAGCAGAGGCAATGCAATCAGAGTGCTGCCAGCACAGCACTTGCACTCAGCTCAGTCTGGCATGATATTGTGATTAGTTGTATCACTCAGAGGTGGTTCTTAAAGATTTTTTTCTCTATCCTAAAGATGCATCTTCCTAAAAAGTGCCCACATTTATTGTCTCCAGATGACTGCAGGTCAAAATTGCACATTATACAGGATTTCTCCTCCTTTGTGCCCACAGCTGTCTCTTGTGTATGTCAACTACAAGGATCTGAAAGCTAAGCTCAGATTTTATTTATTGATTTCAGTAATAGGCGACTCCTGTTTTCAGGTGAAAGAGCTTTGGATCTGGTTATCTGGAAGGTTTCCATTATGACTGCTGCCTTTTCAATGCAAGCACTCGTCATGTGTTTAGAATTTCTGGGCAGTAAGTGTGAGAATGGAAATGGCTTGAGAAACAGCATCACCAGTGATTCTGAACATAGACCAAAACAGAAACCTTGCCCTGCACAGCCCTTTCTGCTGGTACGGCCATGGTCTCTAAAAGAATTTGACTTCAAAGTTGCATTTGTTAAGCAAAACAAAAAAGGCGACAAAATCCTCCACAACAAAACAAAACAAAGAGAAAAAGGCACAAAAAATCCCAAACAAACAAAAAACCTCAAACCACAACACAAAATTAGATCCAAAACCATACTGTAATGGCCTCCCATAAGTGTTGAATACCTGGCATGAGTTGCGTGTACATCTTTAGGTAGGGAGGAAAATGTTTTGACATATTTTGGAAATATTTTGTGTTACTTGCCATTTCTTGTGTTCCACAGTGGGCTGAAGTGGTTGGAGAGGTGTTGCACAAGCAGCAAACTCCTCACAAACAGAGGAAATGGAAAATCAGGAGGAATTTCCCCATGGAAAGGGTGCTCAGGGCTTGGAGGTGCCCAGGGAGGGTTGCAGTGCCCATCCCTGGAGGTGAACCAGGAATTCCTGGAGGTGGCACTCAGGGTTCTGGGGACAAGGGGGGGACTGGGCACAGAGTGATCTTGGAGGGCTTTCCCAGCCTCAAGGATTCTGTGATTTTAATGTTAGGATTATACTCTTGGTCAGGCACTGAGGAGAAAAGAAGGACAGGTGATGAGGAAAGTGGAAATTGGTATTTCCTCTGTACCCACCAGCTTTTTTTCCAGGTGAACCTGGCCCTTCATACCCACATAAACACCAACTAAAAGGTTGGCCTGGATGATCTTGAAGGTCTTTTCCAACCTAAATGACTTTCCATGTATTTTCCTGATAAAATTGCATTTATAATGCAAACTTTTCACTCTTAGCACACAAATATTTTATTCTAATCCCAACAGAGCAACTGGAAAAAATGTTTAGGCAGCAGAGGGGTTCAACAAATGTACATAAAGGTTAATTTGCCTTCACTGTAACTCAACGGTTTCCCTCTCAGACTGTCTGCAGAATCTCTAGGATTAAGAGTGAGATCTTATGTCAAAAATAAGAATAGGCTAAGAGCAACAAATGAAACTATACTAGCCCAAAACACTGTGTTTGTGGTCTCTTAATAGGTAAAAACAAGTTACAAAGTTATGGCAATTCAAACAAGAATGGAAAAATTGCTAGTGAAAATTCCCATAACTCTGCAGAGAACTAAATTTGGTTTTGAAAAACATTGTAAAAAAATACGAAGTGCATAAAGTACTTTTACATAACCAAAAACTGCAGAAAAACTGGATTTTAACCAATATTTTAACAAATTGAAAAAAGAGGTGTTTATGTTTTTTCAGCTTCTCTGATTTTGGTGTTCATAGGAGGAGGGGTGAAGTAGTGGAGGAATAAGAGAAATTCTGTACATGGAGAAAATAATAGTTTTGCGGAAGATTTTTTTGAATATTCTATTTTGATATGCTTGGAGGTCTCAAATTTGAAATAGCTGTGGATTTACTTTTAACTCATCTCTTTATGCATGTTCTTTTTCTGTGTTGCTGCCTTAAGTTCCGAGTTATGAAAAATTGAAATTTTTATCAATGTGTCTGTTTACTGATTTAATATTTCTAAAAGTAAAGCTTTGCAGCACTCTTAAAAAAACAACAAAAAAACCCCCAGTATTTAAAACCCTGCTTTAATATTCATTTTGGTATAAATCAGGTTGCTATAACTACTGAAAAGAGAGAGACTTTAAGTGTTAGGTGTTAGAATCTGACATATTTAAACTGATTTCACAATGTAAAAGCTCCTGTAAAGATGGGACTAAAAAGAATTATTAGCATATTTATATTTACTTCTGATACGTGAAATATACACTTTAAAAATAAAATTATATTAGAGGCAGAATTATGTTATTTGGTTAACCAACTACCTGCTGATTTGTTTGTGGGGGTTGTTTCTTCTCCTGAAAGACTCAGTGCAAGTACTTTCATGTGAAATAAAAATTGATTGTATAAAATTTTAATTTCTCTTTGTAATTCCAAAACAAGTAATAGCAGTTCAAGCAGTGGGCACATAAAGTGAGATTTTTTTCCTTGAGTCTGTGAGAGAAGTTTAGAGCTCACTAAAAATGTCAGCAGATTGTAGGAAACTAGGAGAATTAAAAAGCTGATTATTTTTGAGTCAAAGTTTAAAAAAATGCAGCCTATTTGCACTTGCAGCAGCACTTCTGTTTCCTATCAGTTTTTTTAACATAATATTAAATGGCTATTAAAACTGAAATTCAATAAACAATTTTCTTTTGACTGAATATCATGCTTATATTAGAGGTTCAGCGAGAACATCTGTCCCATGTATTCCTTACTAGCCAAATGTCTTCTGCTTTGGAAAACTGTTTATCAAGAATCTTCTTCAGTGAAGAAAAGAATTTTTTTTTTTTTTAAGGATTATAAGATTTTTCAAGGTCAGAAAAATAACTGCTTTAATTTCAATCACTGCTGATCACCCTTGACCCCTGTGAATTCATCATGAGCTGTCAGTTCTCATCATCAGTAAACATCTGCCACACAGGGTCTATAAACTTGTTACTTTGAGGATTGTTATGTAGCATTTCTGCTCCTAGTTTCACCATCCTCTGAATTTCTAATGACTTTTTCATGAACTACACAACTGCAATATTTTTTTCCAATTCAGAGACCATCTTCTGATAAGAAAATGATTTAAAAGACTATAAAATGGATAATATTTTAAACTGCTGCAATAAATAGCCTTGGGAGTGCTGGTGAGCCAGAGCCAAGAAACCCATTGAGCTAAACACAATCATTTATCTTAGCTGGATTACATGTGCAACTCATGATAAAAAAAAAGAGAAATCTTTTGCATTGTTCGGTTTGTTACAAATTGCCTGACATAAGTAATTTGCAGCCCCATATACTTTGCCATTCTGAGGGAAATTCAGCCGCAGATAAATTTTGAATCTGACTTATTTGGCACAGTTTTCATGCAGGAAAAGGAGTTTTTATTTGATTCAGAGCTACAGAATGGAGTTGGGAATGGAGCTTGGGAGGGTCTTGGAACCCCAGGAGGGGTGAGGGAGCTGGGCAGGGGCTCAGCCTGGAGAGAAGGGGGATCAGGGGGGCCCTTCTGGCTCTGCACAGCTCCTGACAGGAGAGGACAGCCGGGGGGATTTGGGATCTGGGAACAGGGACAGGAGCAGGAGCAGAGGGAACGGCCTCAGGCTGGGCCAGGGGAAGATTAAATTGGATATCAGTGAAAATTTCTCCATGGAAAGGGTGTCAGACATTGGAAGTGCCCAGGGAGGGTTGCAGTGCCCATCCCTGGAGGTGAACCAGGAATTCCTGGAGGTGGCACTCAGGGCTCTGGGGACAAGGTGGGCACAGGTTGGTCTCAAAAGTCTTTTCCAACCTCAATCATTCTGAAATAACCCCAGCACCTGAGCTGATCTTCAAAATACCCCAATGTATTCAGCTGGATTTTTCAGAGGAAACGTTTTGAAAGAGAGCAGTTTGTGAGTTTTGAGTGACAACACAGCAGCAGTCTCAGGAGAAATCCAGTGAAAGATCCAAGCGCTTTGCATGTGTCCAAACATTTTGTGTGAGACTATCATCTCCAGGTATCAAGTTAATTACTTCTGTCACAGCTGCTCCTTGCTCTTTTCCTTTTCCTCAGCCTCACAAACAAGGCATACTTGTTAACAGGCTTGTGGTTTTCATGGAAAAAACAAAAGTGGGATAATGGAAACAACAAGTTTACACAGGGTTGTCCCTGTATATTCAGTATGAGTGTAGGATTTGGCCCTAGAAATATGATCAGATTTGCAATGTTAGTGAAAACATAATGCTTTTTTATGATTATTAGCTAAAAGCATAGGAATGTTGCTTAAAATATCTTCAGATATCCTGCAGGAGTAGCTCTTCATAAAGAATGGAGGAACAGTTATTTTTTTTGTCATTAATGTTGGAGAGAATTCATTATGAATTATTGATAAATAACAGTCATAAAAACATATGACTCTCAGATTTTTAACAAGTATCCACCATCTTATATTGCTAATATCACCTTTTATCAGTTTTCCGGAAGGATTAAATTTATATTATGAAATTATTTGGGTAAAGGATGATAGTAACACTTCTTCATGATGTGCCTTTAATCTGAAGTTAGCATACTGATAAACAATTTCTGTTCTCAGTACTTGTTTATCAGATTAAGGTTGGCTGAGATAAGGGAAAACTGAAATTATGCCATCAACCAAAATTAGCACAAAACCACCATGAGGTACTGATTTTGTATGCAAAAATCATATACAAAAAAGAGGGGTTTATGTACAAATTTGATAACATTCTCATACATTAAATATAGATATAGTTTTAATAGTTTATATAATGTAATATATGCTTTAAATGCCAATAATTTAATACACCAGAAAGACTTATTCATCTTTTTATGTTACTTCTCAACCATGCAGCTTCGTGTCTTTGATACTTTTCTGCTGTAGATATCCCTTAAAAGACATGAAGAGATTTGTTCACTGTTTAACAGAGCATAAAGATTTAATCTTACTCCGGTTAAGTACAGAAAAGTAGTTACAGGTTCAGGAACCTCTTGCTTTTGGTACTGAAGAAATAAGTTTTCAACATCACCTATTGCTGGGATAACTATCAGGAGCAGAGTCCCACAGAGAATGAATTATTCAAATAATTTCTAGAATTCAGTGATTTAATCTGTGATATGATGTTTCAATTTCCCATTCTTTGCCGGGGTTATTTTGTGTGGCATTACTCATCTATTCCAAACAGTGAACATGGCTTTCAGTTCATTGCCTGCTGTGCTAGGGAAGAGGATGAAAATGTGATATTTTCTGCCCCTTTATCTATTCTTTCTTGAGGGCTTCCCTTCTGTTATTTTTATGGGTGCTGGGGGGCTGCGGGTGAGTGCTCTGGGGCTGGAATTGTGGTGTGCTTTCCCTGTGCTCACACAGCAAAGTGGCAGCAAGGCAGAGCAGGCAGCGTGGTGTCCCCAGTGCACAGACTGCCAGCCCAAGCTTTGACCTCTAAAGGGTTGGTTTACTCCCAATTTCTTCAGGAGCAGCTGGGTGGAAGGGCAGCTTCTCTGCAAAAATGGATTCTGAGTTAATGTGCAGATCGTTTTGCCCTTTTGGAAGTTTACCCTTTGTGAGTAAACTTTTGTGTCACTAGCTTTGTGTTTCTTTGGGAGTCAGTTACCCAGAAATTAATGTTTGGGGGGGTTTCCTTCTGCCAGCAGTGCTGTTTCAGAGGATCAAATAATTAGACTCCTAAGTAGTGTAAAGCAAGAGGAATAGCAGTTTCTCAGGAACTCACAGCCACAGTTTTGGAAGGAGGATGCTGTAGAGGAGCACAGAACACACCCCCACTTCCTGAGTTCTCATCTCTGTCTTAATCCACTGCAGGCTGCAGAGATGTCCATCTTTTAAATATCACCCAGAGGCACTGAGAAAGTCAAATAGACTGCTTCTCCATAAAAACGAGGTAGTGAAAACACAAAATCTGATGAAAACTGCTGACCAGAGCCCCACATGTGAGCGCAAGGGTTTTGTTTCCCTGCCTCCCCTCACACACCCGCGTGTACCCACGCAGTTTTTCTGACATTTAAGTATGCTCATAAACTGTTTGTAGAAATTTCAAACTGCTGCTCAGGGCAAGATTTACAAAGTTCAGGCTGCAAAGAGCAGCAGCAAAGCAGCCCACAACCCAAAGACTCAATTTAGGCAATGACCTTTCTGGTAGATCCCTCTTCTTTGATGAAAGCTTGGCATCTGAGACAACCCTGACTCATTAGGTAAGTTCTCCATGAAAGCTATCAAAAAAACCCAAGAACCAATAACTCAGCTGAATTTCCTTCACTTTAGTTTAATTTCCTTCCTTTTGGTTGCACAGAACTTTGTTTGGCTGAGTCTCTTTTAATTTAATTATACTGGCTATATCTAAACAACAAAATAAAACAAATGGTTAATACAAATTCTGTTCATTTGACTGATAATGTCAGTTTAATCCTATAATGGGACAAACCCCAGCACTGCTGTTTGAAATTCAGTTATGGAATACATTTATAACAATAAATCTTCAATGTGGTGCAATATTTTTGCAAATGGAATTAAGTAATGCTTTTGCAATGGATTAAATATCTATGATTGTAAAGATTTTCTAAATGTCTTCTTTTTTTAAGATTTTTTTGTCTCTTTACTTCATTCAGCCCACATGAATCAATGCAAAACAAGCACACATATACTTGTTCAGTTTAGCCACTGTGAGTATGGGGACATCTAAACTGACACAGACTATGAATTCCAAGAATTTTGTTGTAAAGCTTAATTTTTCCTAATTTGGAGAAGATGACCATGGCAAAGCGGTTGCTTGAAATTGATGCTATATTTTATTTATGCATTTTTATCTATTATTTACAAGGATTTACTTTCCTCTTGCATTGCTCTCCAAGGGGTTTTGTTTTTTTGGCTTGGAATTCATACCCTTTTTCATCTCTAGACTTTGCATCTGCTGTACATTGGAAGTGTTGCAGAAACCTAAACAAAAATGTAGATGTTTGAGTAAAACAGTAAAAATTGCCAGTTATTTCTCATGAACCAGACTTTAATACNCATTAAATAATGTAAATGTAAATATAATTATCTATATAAATAAATATATATAATTATGGATAAATATAATAATATAAATATAAATTACCACAGGAGTGGTCATTAAAATGTTTACTTAGTGATTTCTATTTCAATCCCAATGGCTGATGTTTTGAATTAGATTTTTGGGAGAGAGAGGGAGAAATAAGGAAAAGAGCAGCCCCAAACTGAGGAAGGAAAACTGACTAAAGGAACTGATGACAATGTCAGTAGTACCAAGCAGTGACAGAGAACTAATGATAAATTATAATTATCTATTATTAATTACTACTGATGAGTGTCATTACTAATTCTGAGCAATAAGAAGTTTCCAGTAGGTGGTCTCCAGCTCTAGAGAAGAGAAAAACAATTCTAAACATCCTCCAAATTTAACTTATAAGACAATATACGACCTGCTTCAAGTCTTGTGATTTCCATGGAAAAAAAGCTCTTTTTTTCTTTTTTTTCCTTTTTTAACATTATTAGAATATCAATTTTTTGACACAGAGAGAAACAGATGCTTCTCACCAAAAGTTCAGTGACACCCAGATGCATTCCTGCTGCATGGACACAATGCAGTTACTTTAATTAGAAATATTTTTGTCATGTTCACAGCTTTTTTGAGGGTGATTTGCATTTTTTTTAAGGTAAAATAAAAATAAATATAAATAAACATCATGGAGGGTGGTCATATCACTCAGACAAAAAATCCCTAAGTCCCTAAAGTGTGATATAAAATAATGCTGAGAACACTGGTCCAATGATTATAGAGATATTTAAGATTTTTATGTGTTAAGTGCCAAAGTTGAACACAGAGACGTCTCATTGCAGAGAAGTCTTCTGACGTCGGAACACCAAAACACAAATTTGGGAAAAGTGTGCATATATCTCTCAACTATTTTGCTCAGAGGGCCTGCAATTATACTTTTCCATCACTCTTGGGGCTTTTTTCATCAGCATGTGCTAACAAGTTAAAAGCAAATATTTGTTTTTCAGATGGCACATTATGAGGCTGAATGTAGTTTAGAATTTCCTTTTTGGCTGTCAATAACAGAAAAAAGTAATAATTAAAAAAAAACAACTAAATAATAATTAAGAAAAAACCCTGAAAATGGTAAAGACATATTTCATATAACACCTCTGAGGTCAGTGAGGCTGTAGCTCTAAAGGTTTGTGTGTCTGCACTGCAGCAATATATCTCTAGAGTTGAGAACAATATATTAAAAAGAGTTCTGCAGCTTTATAAGTTGTAATTCAAATTCTCTTGTGCTCTCCTCTCTAATCAGAAACCTTGCTTTTTGAAAAGTATAATTGTATATTTTTATCACTACAGTAAAATGATATTTTCTCAAGCATTTTGTTGCCTGCAATTATTAAAACTTAAAAATGCACATTCAAACTGAATGTCATATTCCTCACTTTAAGTACAACTGGCCTTTATTGCTAATTGACTTGAAACAGAATCCCATACAAAATAAAAGGTCAGACACTTACTTGAACTTTTATTAGATTTAAAAACATTTTTAGAGGAAGGTACTATTTTTTTCTTTTATTTTTTCTTTTTCTTTTTCTAATTAAATTAATTTATAAATAGCTACTCCTCAAGGACTACTCTCTAAGTTTTTAATTCCAATATAAATAATGTGAATACCCACCTGTTCCAGTCCTCCCCACCCTTACATGGAAAAATTTCTTCCTGATATTTAATCTAAGCCTATTTTTATTCTCTACTATGGTACAAAACTCCAACATTAACTATTGTATTTCCTTTCTATGTTGCAGAATCTGAGAGCTAGGCTTGAAGGGCTGGAAATTCCTACTTTTGAGCAGCCAGATTCCACCTGGACAGTGAAAATTTCACCTGGACCTCCCTCAGTGGCCCATGCCAATATCCAAAAGTGGGGCAGGAGATATTAAGAGAAGGGAGTCTGCAATCTGCAAAATACTTTAAAACAATTTTAAAATAATTTAAAAACAATAAACCCAAAAAAATTAGCTTTTATTCCAGAAAAAAACCTTCTCAGGAAAGGCTGCTTTGAGCCACATTTTGATAAAATATCCTGTGTCTTATTAACAGAAGAGAGTCTGCAATCTGCAAAATATTTAAAAATAATTTTAAAATAATTTAAAAACAATAAACCAGAAGGGAGTCTTCAATCTGCAAAATAATTTAAAAACAGTAGAAGCCAAAAAATTTGCTGTTATTCCATGTAAACTTTCTACAGAAGGCTGCTTTGAGACACTTTTTGATAAAATATCCCCTGTCCTGGTTCTGACACTGTGTCATGGGCAGTTACACCCTGTTCAGATCATAATTCCATGATAAAGGTGTTATGATCAGACAGCAAAACAACAGCATGGGCATGACTTCATCAATCACATTTTTTGGCTGCTGAGGGTTTGTGACCATGTTAGTCATGAAGACCATGAAGTACTTTGAAAATAAACTGAATTAATGGCTCAGGTTTTGAAAAATGAAATTATTGAAATTAATTGCATCTAGATGAATTACCAAGGGAAAATAGTTTTAATAACTGAGAGCCATAAAACTAAAACACTCTGAACTAGAAAACCATTTAATTTTAGTCCCTAATACATTAAAAATCACAGAATGTTGATTTTTTTTTTGTCACACCACCTCTCACCTCAGTGACATAAAACATAACTTTTGTTCTCTGAGAAAAATGTTTTAGCAAAATTCAAATGGAAAAGTAATTTCAGAAATGAAAAAAAAAGTGCTTCTGACAATATTTTCTTGTTCCTATAGCAAAAAGAAAGTTACAGGGGTAATTTTTACCTCTGCTGAATAGATGATAGTTTCCTTGATTAACCTTATCTTTAAGAAAGATCAAGTTTTATCACATTTGCAGTCTTCTCTAATTAAGAATATCAGTATGCTCTTTCAATGAACTTTATGTTGCTTTCCAAACTTTTGATTGATATTAAGATGGGGAATAGCAGAATCAAAATGCAAGAAGATGCTAAATCAGCATTCTGATCCTGTTAAGTTTCCAAAACCTGAAAGAAAAATACAGAATTGGAATTTTCATGATTTCTTATTTGGTTTTGGTGTGTGACTTCCATTGTTATCCCTTTAGTCTATATATCTCTATGGGTATCGCTCTGTAAAATGAAATTAAAACTTACCAGGAAAGAAAGCTTAATTAAAACAAAGAAACAAGCAAAAAACCAAACAGACAAACACACAATGTTGGTAGCTATCAATCTCCAAAACCATATTGTCAGGCAATATTCAATATTTCAAATTTCAAACTTTACATTGTATCATAAGAGTAGAATTTCTGTAATTTTTTTTGTCAGAAGCCCCTTTGAATCCAGCCAGGTTGTTGCAGACAATTAAAGTAGAAGAGGAGGTGAAAACTGTGTCCAGTATGACTGAGATCAACCTCCAAATTCAAAGATGAAGAAACCAAACACTGCCAGGTTTACAATTTTACTGGCAGATCTCACAGAAATATTTAATTTCAAGGTATTCTTCACAAATATAAAAAAGCAGCACTAAGGAATGATTTTTTAAATATTCTTGCCTTGAATCACTTTTATAAAAAAAGGTTTAATTAAGTGAATCTCCTTGAATTCTGCCACAGAATGCATGAGGACAACAAGATAGAGCCAATAAAATTCAATATTAGTCAGGCATCATTAATATGATGATCATAATTCAACCCATACTCTTGGAAAAGGGAAGATGATAGAGGTATGGGGACTTCATACTACACTGAGATAATTATCATCATTAAATTTACACAGGATAAGGCATTTTAAGGAGCATTTTTTCCATTCTGAAGTTTCACAAGCACCAATTAGAACTAATTCGTAAGGTCTTAATAATCAGAAATTGAAGAAGACACGGTGAGATTTTTCAACCAATAATCTCACTGAGGTCAACATAAAAGAGAATAGTGTAAAACATTTTTAGCAGCACTGAGTGGAAGGGTATGGTTTCTTAATAGGTGTGTGTGAGTGTGTACCAGTCTGCCTGGAAAGTAAGACAAAATTTGTAGCACTGCATTTAAGTATTAATTGAAAAGTGCAAGACAAGGGATGCAATAAAAAACACAGGCAATTTTCTTCAGTTGAAAAGAGATGAAGAAATCTAGTGTACTGTCAAGAGGAGGGTTCTGAAAAGGGGTTTTCAGGACAGGTTTCTGCTGTCTCTTCAGCTAAAAGGGAGAAGTTATTTTAGAAGAAATAAAGGTTAAGCACTTAGTCACCTAATTATTATGCTGTACTACACACAGCTGTGGGCAAAAATGTCTTCATGATCTTTCCTCGTCTCTGCCAGGAGAAAGAACTCTAGATCTGAGCCTGAGATCTATTAATATTCTCCAAGCCCCTGAACTCCTATTGTTCAAGCGTTTTATTGTCCACCACACTTTTGGCTACTCTTCAGTACAGCTAGAATAAACAATGATATCATATAAAAGACTTTTATCACATTCTATAATGAAAACATGAAATTATGTAGAACTGTAAGCAAATACTCTCTTAAACTGAGGAAAACTAACTTATTATCTTTTTTTTTTTTCTATTTCTGGAAATACTTATCAATATAGAAATTAATTGTAAACTGAGGTAGGTTTTTTTGTTTTTTTTTTTTAATGGAATATGTTTGATGCTAATTTATTTCAGTATTTGAATTTGTCTGAGAAAAGTAAATCATGTAATTTTTTAGGTCTTAAGTGAGTTCTTGCTTGTTTAGTAAGCTGACAATCCAGTCATTTCCACAGCTTTGTCTCAATGGTGTGTGTTTATATCCTTTCAGTTTCCCATCTGTTTTTCAAGGCAGAGTATTTTCCATGCATAAAGGAATTGTTTTAAACTGCCATGGTGCTCATTCAGTCATCTCTTCTGCATGGCTCAAACTCTTCTAATGAAACTTTGGGAAAGTGTATGGATTTCCTCATTTTGTGCATAATTTACACTGCAGTGATTTCATTGAGCTGAAACTCTCTTTAAACTCTTTAAACTCCATATATATTTCCTAATAAAAGAAACAATCTGGGAATCTTATAGAAACAGAAAAGCAGGTCTAGTAGAAATGGTTTTGTTTAGCTGCATTAGTCTGGAACATAGAAATATTTAGCCTCCAGTATTTCAGTTTGAGGGGAATATAATGATTCTTTTATACATACATGGCATAAAAGCATAGAAAGAGACAATGTTCATAAACAGAAGGACAAAACGTTCAATTTTACTGTAGAATAATCTTGTCTTTACTAAACCAAAATAGCTTTTTGCATCACCAGAAGACAATTATTATGAATTTTCATGTGTATTCAAAGGTTATTTTTTCTTCAGTTCCATTGCCATCCTGAAAAAGAGTGAAAGATAAAAAGATGAAAAACAAAACAAAACAAATAATCAAAACACACACACACACACAAAAACCCAAACAAACAAAACAAAACAAAACAAAACAAAACAAAACCAAAAACAAAAAAAACACACCACAAAGACCAAAACAAGAGAAATCTATACCGGCCGTTAACCCCAAGAGGGACAATATTTGGGGAAGGGGTTTGGGCTAGACATAGAATTCTTTGAGGCATTTTTAAAGAATTTAAAAAGACAAGTTGGACAGTATTTCATGCAAAAACCCAGACTGTGCAGCAACTGACTGAAAATTTTATTTAGTGTAATGACAGCTGGAAGTTGGAGAAGATTTTACCCAAATTATTTCCTTTCCGTGAACACAAAGAGAGAAGTTTCTCTGCCTTGAACTCTGTCTTCCAGTTGCCTTTTGCTCTGGGGCAAGGACATAATGATTTTTTTTTACTTGCATAATTTACCTAAAAATAAAATAATGAACAACAGCAAAAAACTCAAGGTAGGATCACAAATTGAACTGTCAGATAAATTTTATCCCACAGGCCTATGAATTCTTTCTCTTTTAACATATTTCATAATTATCTACTACCTTGATGGAGACACCAGCTCCTCATGGTGCAGAAGACAGGATAAAAGCCTGACTGAATTATTTTTCTTTATATTCAGAATATTGCAAGAGAATGTTTTGCTCCTAAGGTGTTCCAGGCTGTTTCACTTAACCCTCTTTACTGATGGAGAGTAAGAGTCTTAAGAGTTTGTGGTGTTCTCTGTAAAATAAAATATCAGACTTAATTGGTTAAATATGTGATACAGACATCTGGGAAAATGAAAAGTTGTTTTCAACAGCAAATAAACCATAAAAACCCAACACAACCCAAACCAAACTAAACCAGCAACAAATAATGGAGAATTAATAAAGTTTTCACTCTGTATTCACTCTTTGAAGCTGTAATCCAAAACCTTTATTTATTATTTCCAGTGTTAAGGAAATAATAAATCTTAGCAATCAGTAATTAAGGTATTTCATAAGGAAGAAAAAAATAACAGAAACAACCTTATCAAGTTTGTTATATTTGTATATATTCGAAATACTTATGAAAGTATTGTCCTTTAAAACATGCCTTTTTCCTGGTGTTTACATATATATATTTTACATATATTTATGTAAAAGAAAGAAAAACAACCCAAAGAAATGCACACAGTCTTGCAAATGGAATAAATAAGACAAGAACCCCACACTTTGATGATGCTTGGATACTCCTATCTGTACTGAAACTGGTACAGAACTACAATGATATCCTGCAGAATGCTAGAGAACAAAAATGGGTAAGATCCTCTGTTAACCCATTCACATGTATGCCTGACTGACAATATTTTAAAATCTTTGCAGTAAACCCTCGAATCTCTGATTAATTATACAATGATAATATCCCCATGCTTCAGGATAACGAATTAGACTCTGAATTACAATGGTATCAGAGTTGCACAGGTATGTATAATGATAAATGATCTGTACTGCCCTTTGAATCACTTAATGACTTTGGACCTCATGCTGAAAGCTTTTTAGATTTTATTGCCCTTTGACGACCCTCTATTCTGGTTTGTACATTAGTGGACTACAAATCAATACTAAAGAAGGCATGACAGTAATTCATATTGCTTTTAAGTACAGTATGCTAAACACTTAAAAAACTTTTTTTTTTTTTTTTTCATTCAGAAACTCCAGAAACCCAGGCTGAGCAATCCCAATTCTCCCATCCTTTTCTTTCTGTAATTCTGCTGCATTTGCATTTTGATGCATTAACTCCAAGGTTTATAGGTTGATAAACACCAGGCAGCAGGTTGATCACTCCTCCTCAGTGGGATCAGAGAGAATCAGAATGGTGAATCTTCAAAAGCTGGAGCTGGAAACAGTTTAACAGATATACCAACAGCTGTGTGTACAGGCAAAACAAGGAATCCATTCCCCACTTCCCGGGGGCAGGCAGGTGTTCAGCCATCCCCATCATGCATGGGGAAAAAATGCCACCACTACAAATATCCCTGATCCCCCATTTTATATCCCTAAAACCAGGAGTGCATGTGAACATGCACCTGCAAACATACAGGGAAAGGAACAACTGACTTTTGTGGTGAGTATCCTTTTGGAATTTTTATATCTCCAGGTTAAAATCTGATTTTCTCCAGAAGAGAAGAAAGGGATAAGGTAGCAATGGCAGCAAGAGCATCTCTGCTGTCTCCTGGGTTTTCTTCACTTTCCATGTCTCATTTATTTTCATTTTGATTTCCAATATACGTAATTTCGTAAAAGGCCCTCTGGGACCATGTACCTCAACATTTCATTCAGAATTACCTACTGGCCCTGTAAAATATCCATTCCTTCTGTCAAATGCATCTGGAGCTTGCTTGCACAGAGACAGAAATTTGTTGTAGATTTCAGCGACTCAGTAATAGCTACACACATAAAAATAATGATTTTTCTGTTTTGAACTGATTTTTTTCTGGTGAGTGGTTTAGGGTTTGCTCTCTCTCTCCTTTTTTTTTTTTTTTTTTTTTTTTTTTTTTTTTTTTTTAAAGTGTCATAAGATGCTTTTGGAATTAATGTTCACACAAATAATTTAGAAGCCTTGTGTCGTACGAATCTGTTCTCCATGAAGAAAATACTTTGATCAGGAATAAAGGGAATTTTCAGAAAACAAAATTAATTTATACAGATTATTTAGTGTCTCATGGGACCTGAACAGAAAGAACCATATATACAGTAAGAAAACCTTGTTTCTGCCATAGTCAAACATTATTTTTTCCCTCCTCTTTTTATAAAAATGCCCTTCAATCATTCTGTTTCTTCTTTTATCTGCAGTGAATTTACAGGCAGCAATGTCTGTAGGTGGATGACCCAGGTGCATGACAACACCAGGTTATTTTATCGAATGTTTATGTGGGAAAAAAGTTGTGTGTGTGACTACTCTCCCATAAAGCATGTCAACAGAAGGATAAAGTAAAGATTGCATCCCTGAAAATGTACCTTTTTAGAGAGAATGGCACAAGAATTTAGTGGAGTTGATTTTAGTTTTTTGCACGTAATTTGTAGGTATTATAAAGCAAATTAATTATATTTACATTAACTACAGAAAAATTGTGTCCACATGAATAACCTACCAATAATAGTGAAGAGTTTTCCTCATTGCATAAGTCTCCAATGTGTAAATTACCTATTTTTAATGTCCCAAACCTGTGAGCTTTTCCTTCTTCTGTCCCACTGGATGATAGTCACGTTATCAATAGAAAAGTTTTTTTTTTTTACTTACACTGAGATCATAATGAATTATGGGATTAGCACAACCATGCCTAAAATATTAATCTACTTTCAATTATGCCTTTCAAGTTTGTTTGGTTTTATTTTTGGTTTTTTTGTTTGTTTGGTTGGTTGGTTTGGTTTTATTTTTTTGTTTTGGTTTGGTTTTTTGTTTTTTATAGTACCTCACAGGTAGCCCCATATTTAATTTACTATAAATGATCTATTCGTTCCCTGGTGCCATCACCTATTGAAATTCCTATTCCTGCAGAAATTTTCCGTATAAAACAACTTGTGTAGCCTAGTATGCTACCTGAAAAAGTGTTTTCAGTCTGGCTTTGTGACCCTTGCTCTCAACTTGTCATGAAAATTAAGATAACTTTCTGGTTTTCAAATGATTTGTAAGGAAGTGCTTAAGGTGACATTGTGGGGAAAAAAACCTTTATTTCCCAAAATCTGAAAGACCTGTGCTTTATCTTCATAAAACTGCAATTATTGAGTTTGCAGTTCCATGCATTTTTAAATGGATTAGAATTGTGAGAATTTGGAAAATAAATGTCTTCTAGTAAGTTTCAGAATTCTCAAAAGAAATAAAGATTTAAACAATGTATAAAGATTCTTTTATCTTTTATAAATGGAAGCTAACAGTGAATTTTCTTTGAAAAGCTGGCCACAATAAGAACTCATTGAAAGCAATAATTGGCTTAAAAGCAGTAACTGTTCAATGTGATAAAATTGGTTTTATGCTATTCTATGTTGAATATTTCAATCGTTACTAAAATAAAAGTTGTTAATCGGATACGAAACTGAAAGATTGTATTGGAATGCCTCTCTCTCCCTCTCTTCCATAAATAAAAAATTATTTTATTTATGGTTATCGTTACCTATATTACTCCAGAAATGGCTAAGACTCTCTCCCTCACTACATATAGGATTTTTCCTTACAAAGTTTAGGTAGGTTAAATTATTTTATTCAGACTTAAGTAGCTTTCAGATCCTTAAGCCCAAAGTGATATAAGTTACATCCCATCATTGTTTTTTAGAAAATGTCATTAAAATACTATAATTACTCGTCAGTATGCTTATGACTGAGTTGAAAATTGTAGAAAATACCCCAGATCTGTTCATTCTTGACAAAACTCATTCTGTGAGGCATTGCATTTTCTGTCAAAGCTGTGGGGCAGCACCACATAAAAACTGCCCTTGCAGGTCAAATTTGCCTGCAAACACTCACAGTGAATTTCTACCAGTTGCACTAAGGTAATAAAAGACTGCGGGAAAAAATACAGAGATATCAGCTGCTTCTTTATCACAAAAAGTCAGTGATTGAAGACATAGCACAAAGAAATGATCATGATCTCATTCCAAGCACTTGTTTCCATGCTGCTAACCTCATCTTTTTATGTATTTTAATATATTGCTGACTTTTTGCCAGATCATTCTTAGACATGGTTTTTTTTCAAGATCAAAGAAATCCTTCTGGTAAGATCAAGGCAAGGCAAGGCAAAGCAAAGCTAAGGTATAATATTTTCTACTCCAGCTTCCAGAAGCTCTCACTTAAACTCTAGCTTCTCTTTTCCTTTTTTTTTTAACTCTTGCTAAGTTCTCTCTCTTTTTTTTTTTTTTTTTTTTTCCTAATTTTTCATTTCTTCAGAAAACCTAAGCAGGATCTTTTCTTATTGGGCTTCTCTTAGCCCAGGCCAGGCATCTGTCTGCTGTCTGGAATAAAACATGAAACTTTTCCAAATAGCGTTAAAATTGTACTATAAAACCAAATTTTCCATTGAAAACTTTCAAGTGCACAGTATGGGAGCATGCATACATGATACATTATTTCTACAATTTTTATCAAGTTACCTAATTAGTATATCTAACAAATATTGTCCAGTTAGAAGAGCAGTTGGTTGGGTGATTTCCACCCAATTTCTGACCATTGGAGGCCTCTCCTGATCTTTTAAGCCTACATTTTATTGTGACTTTGAGATATGGTGCAAAACCAAGTGTCCTTGCTAGAATGAAAGCAAGACTAAACACAGTTTCAATATTGTATTAGCAAGGGTTTCTTAAACTATGGGAGAGGGCAGGAAGTTCTAACTATACATTAACAGTCTACAAAGCTAAAAATACACGAAAAATATATAAAAAGCTAAAAAGCTTTAGGCATCATGTCCATCATGTCTGTGGCAGGTTGACTGGGGGACCTTGCTGATTTGGAGCCTCTTTGCTCTCCCTTCTATTGTCTGTTCCAAGGCAATGATGAAAGTCCAATTAAAATTTTGGGCTGCATGCTAAATGCAGCGTAATGATTTCATCTTTGAGTATTTTGACTGAGTGAACAGGAGGAATTACTTTATCTCAAACCGTAACAGATAAATCTATGTAAAAAGCAGCCTCTCCATCTCCATTGCTAATTTGATAAACCAATTTAAGATCCTAAGGCAGCAACTAAATACCATTTGTCATTTTAATTTTGAGGTGATGGATATACACTTAAAAAGGCATCACTGTGATGAATGTTGCTGGGACATCTGAGCATCTCCGAGGAGGAAATCTAGCTACCAAGGGAAAACACAAAGCAGGAGATTAGCAATTTCATGTATTTAAAAGGACTCTGTGCCTGATTTACCTGTTCTTAATGCACTGACACAGGGCTCTTTAAAGGAAGCTGAATTTCTGCCAGTCTTTTCCAGTCCCTTGAAAATCAGATTCCAACAGATGGAGCATGTTCTTCAATATGAAAAACTACATCACTGAAAATTTGATATTGATCTTTTTAGCTTTTACATTTTTGAGGCCAGAGGGAACTGATCTTGGGAATAGCAGTAGATTTATTTTAGAGCTCAGGTGGCATCCATTTTGTTCTGGCATATCAACAAATATTTTCTGTCCGCCCATCTGCTTCTTTAATCCACTGGATGCTTAAATCAGGAAACATGTTAAAAGTGACCTTTTCTGCTTAGATTTATAGTTGTGTTTAGATGCTTCCCAGTAATGAAAAATGTCCATCTGGGTTTTCTTAGATCAGATGAAACCAGATCAGATAGTTCAAAATCTGCATAGTTGCAACAACCCAAGAGAAAAATAAAATCTCTTCATCTAGGGTGGAATAAGTCAAATCAGAATACAAACTGCACTTGGATAAATATTTCACATTATACAGTGAAAAAAATGGAATAATTTCTTTATTAATTCAGTACGGTGTCATGGCTGCAGTAACACGTGGTGTTCAACATTAAGGCAGTGAGACAGTGAATAATTATCTGAGTCAAAGAGGTATTTTAAAAGGATGTTTCCAAGTTGTTGGAGTTGTCTTTTTATTCTTTTTCACTGGAATATTGAAGCAATACTGACAAATAAGTACAAATATATATATGTGTGTGTGTGTGTGTGTGTATGTATATATATATATATATATATGTACACATGTATGTATATATATGTGTATATATATGTATACATACATTCTTTCCCTTAGGAGTTGCTTTAATTTTTATATTAAAGGTTAAAGGACATTAACTTGTGTAAAAACCGATAACACTGCTGAGAAGGAAAAAGAGACTGTCAGGAGGTGCAATGAAATATAAAGAAAACAAACAAATAAATCAGAGAACCCAAACATTGTGGAAAGTCTGTGAAATGGACTTTAATGGTTTGGTTTTCCACCCACTAAATCCAATGGAATTTCACAGCTATCCTCAGTCCAGAGAGCTTTTACAGTGCTGGCTTAGGAAGTAGCTGGAATTACGGCCTGTAGAGGTGCTGGGTTTTGGGGAATTCTCTACTATCATACACCACCTTGGCTCTAAAGAGGCTGAGACACATTGGAAATGCCCAAAGAAATATTACACTTCAGTTATTCTTTGATTTAAATACTCAGTAGGTTATTACAGCAGCAAGGCAGATAATGGAACAGCATAAAATTTGGCAGAAGTCGTAGCAATTGCTGTACAGATGGACAACCATAGAATGTGAGAAGCATAGGAATATCAAAAAGAATATTCCTGTGCTGTCTGCAACTCAAAGAATCTCAGAAATTCTTGCAGTATCTACGTGATTGAAGAAATCACCGTGTTGACCTCTTACTTGTAAGCTCAGTTGTGTCAGTTCTCAAAATATGCGTGACTAATAGAAGACAGAAATTACAACCAAAATTGCACTGGAAAGTGTGATTAGAATGGAGATGCTCCTTAGACATTGTGTTCTTCAGCCTGACAGTATTGATTGTGTTGACAGAAAATTCTTTAACTACAAAAAAACCCCCAAAGCAACAAACCAACCAACCAACCAACCAAACATAAAAAAACCCACCACAATAAAACCACTATCCTTTTGTGATTGAGACAGGATTTCTAATAAGAAAATGAATTGAATCTTGGGTGCATACCTCTGGTGGTTTGAAGGTTACCTGTTCTAGAGAAAGCTGTCATCATAAATTAGATTTTTTTTCTGACAACCACTGTGTTCTTAGAGCATCTCATACCTCAGAAATGTGTTTCCTACAAGACTATCTTTACATTGCTGTGAGCCAACTAATCCCAGTTGATGAATTGACAGGAAATTTCAGAGTTTAGTCAACTCTGCTTTTTGTTACAGGCAAGTCATGGTGCTTGTACAATTAAAGTAAAGTCTTGGCTGCTCCTTTGAATTTCAGGCATCATATGTTTTTATAGTGATACAATAATTTGTCATCTGGGGAAGAAGGCACTTACATACGCTTGCAAAGTGAGGTTTAGGGAATCAAACCTAGTATGAATAAAATTATACATAGCAGAGCGTGCTAAGTCATCAGTGATTCAAATATTATTCCTTGGTCTGAAATCTCAAAGGTATGAGCCTTAAAAGAAATGTACAGAAACAAATATTAAAATTAAATTCATGTTCCCTAAGCAGTAAATATTGGTCCTGCCTGATATGTATGCCGCTAAATTGGGTACAGAGACAGATAACTGGACAGGTAGAAAAATTTTGACCAGGTAAAAAAGGAGAAAGAAAAAAAAAGTGCTTGAGATTTTTGTTTTCTTTAGTTTAGTTTGATTTCTCTGTTTTTCTTAAGAATGACAAGGTTAGACACTACAGAATGCTTAACCCTAAACATGCGTTCACATTTATTTCTTTGCACATAAAAGGTCATCAGAACTGCTTTCCAGAAAACTTTAGGTGTTTGTAAATGTTTTTGAAACTTCCATTAAGTATGGTTTTGCCATTGTCTAATGGCAAAGATCAGTCTTTGAAAGACAAATTACTCTCTTTTAATTTCATCTTATTTTTCTAGAAGTAGATATGCAATTACATTAAGTAAATTTTAACTGAAAATTACTTCACTTATGGAGAGAAACAATAACTCTAAATTTCTGGAAGTAATCCCCAAGCAATGCAGAGGTTTTCTGAAGAAACTCAGTGATTTTTAAAAATCTTCATAAAAAAAGGAAAAAAGAAGTGCTGATTACTCTTTTCTTATAATAAATCCAGAGCTACTGCAAAAACTGAGATGTTCCTCCCCCGGGTAAGTTTTCTTTTCTCTGTATTGCAACAGGCCAGACACTTCAGCTTCCTCCATGTGTTGCATAGTGAAATCTCTCAGCACTGCAGTGGCAGTGCAGTGGATTACCTTCAATTTGTGTGCATCTGTCTTGTAATGGAGTTTACAAAGGTAAAATCCCATCCCAGATTAGTCCAGAGTGGAGCAGAGATGAATATTCCTGTTATATGAAACCTTATATTTCAGCTCACTACCATAACTTTTACTGACTTAAAATGTCACCCTCTTGACTTTTTAAATGTCATTCATCAGTCACTACAAGCTTCAGAATATTTCCTGCAGAACAGTATCCTTCCCTCTTCCCATTCCTGTTTTTTTACTTCCCCTTCCAAAGTGGAGCACTCAGCAGGTGCCTGTGCAAGGGACTTACAGCTGACAAGAAAAAAATTCCTGAAGGATATGAAGTACATGAAAAACCTTCTTCATTTGGAAATCAGGCAAATTTCTAGGTCAGATTGTCAAATCAGAATTAAGGAGATCAACAGTGATTATCCATAACCACCAATTCATTCCTTTCTCTCTCCAATCTCTGAAAAATCAAATGCAAAAAGCCATTTGTTTTGGTTTTTAAATAGTCAAAGTAGGCTGGAAAGGTCACATTTTCTTTCTCAAGCTACACTTGTTAAAATTCCATGTATTGCAATAAAAATGGGAGACCTCAGATGATCCCAGTGGAGAACATAACGAGGCAAATTAATATCTGGTACATTTTTATTGCCCTTAAGAGAATTATAGGAAGACTGACTTTGGATGACTGGTTACTAATTAGATGGCAGCATTAGTGACAAAGTTCTGATTTTAAAAGATTGCAGTGCTAACCTAACCCTGTAAGAAATGCCTTCAAATTTGTTCTGTTCTCTGTTTATTTCTGATTCTTACATTGCCTTTATGTATTTTAAATTGTTGGTTTTGGGCAGCAGCTGCTGAGTTCCTCCACTGCATCTGCAGAGCTGTAACTTTTATTATTCAAAAACCACAAGAATTTTTTATTCATAATTCATGGTGGTAATCTTGTTGCATCTCCCAAAAGTGTATGAGAGAAATAGCATGTGACAAAATGAGAGAAAATGATAAAGTTATTTCAATAGCTCAAAGGTGGGACCTTATAAAGGTCATGAAGGTCATGACACTTCCCTTTTGAAGAAATGCTCATAAAATAAGGTGGACTGGGAGGTCTGCCTGTGACCAAAAGTGAAAAGTGTGGTTGTTAGAAAGCAGGGTCTTTATATCAAATCAGCTGCCTGAGCTCACCTTTCCTCACCAAGTGGAAAGTGTCAAAAATTGTGTTATGGTCGCTGGGACGTGCAAAGAACTGTGTTAAGGACATTTATTCTATATTTCTGTAAATTTTATCTATTTTTATGTGTGGTCCTCTGGTTAAATGGTTGGCTGGTCAGCATTTCCAGGCATTAGAGATTTCCACAACATGTTTTAGATGGTTGATCTTAAAAAATCGTGGAGTCACAGAATGGTTTGGGTTAGAAAGGACCTTAAAGCTCATCCAGTTCCTCCACCTGCCAATGGCGAGGACAATTTCCAATATTCCAGGCTGCTCCAAGCGCCAGTGCCCAACCTGGCCATGGACACTTCCAGGGATCCAGGGGCAGCCACAGCTTCTCTGGGAATTCCATCCCAGCCCTTTCTCCACCTCACAGGGAAGAATTTCTTCCTAATAGTCAATCTAAAATAGATGTCAGTTTGAACATAAGAAGAGTCAATGTCTTTTCACTGATTTGAAGCTTTGATCCATATTACCCACCTGAAAATAAACCCTTGGATACTGATAAATTATATTTTTTTTACCACGCTTTTCTCTGTTCTCCCAGCAGCGCAAAAGCAGAGTGAGTATACTGTGCATATATCAATGACTGCAGTAGGAACACAACTCTGAAAAGTCAAGCCTCATTACCTGCTCCCAGACGCCCCAGTTGATCTTGATTTCTTCTTCTGTGCTCACAGAACAGAACAATCAATACTCCAGAATAAAATATGTGCAATTAACAGGTCTCCTCAGGAGCGAAAACGGCAAAAAATTATGAAGATATGGTTTCCATACAACCTCAGTCAATGCATTAACTCATGATGGAATTATTGGTAGTAACTTTTTTACTGAAGATTTGGGCCGTGATAAATCTGAGTTGTTTTAACACAATACACCTCTGATAGAGCTAAGAGTAAGTTAAAAGTTGCACACATTTTGGAGTTTTTATTTTTATTAAAAACATTTCCTCAACTGCTTTCCTATGTCATCCTTCATCTTCTCTTTATTACTTTGCTTTTTCCTCATGCAATCTTTTACTGCTGGTTCTCTACTGTGAAAGCTTATCTAATTTAATAGTGCCTATAGCTATGTTTTCATTCTTTTTGTGTTTCTAGCTTTTGGCAATTGCTTTCACCTCTTCTGGCTAATATACTGCTCTTAAAGAACTTGATTTAATTCCTTCTAAAATCAGTAAAGATTCCAATAAAGTCATTGTCTTGCTGATAGAACTCAACAAAGATTGTTTCTTCCAACTATTAATGATTTTTTTGTTTCCTATCTTTGCTATGATATTGTCTATGTTTTTACAATTAAGCACAGAACCGTTTTCATCTTTTTTATTTTTTTCCAGTACCTACATATTTATATTTCAATTACTGGTTATCATTTCATGTCGTGATGACATGACATTACTTTTTTTTTTTTTTTTAATGATGTTTTAATACACTTATCCAGTCTAATTTAATTATATTTCAAATTTTCTTTTCCTACTTTGACACCAGAAACCATTACTAAGGTCTCTTATAAGAAGCTATTAACATGTTTAGCAAGAAGTCCAAGAAATGATATTTTAATAAGCTAAGTCATCTGAAATACTTTTACGTCTCATTATCATGTTCAGGATTTATGAAATAGAAAATGATGAGATTTTCAATATACTCAGATTCCCATAGTCCTTCAGAATACAGTCTGACAAGTTATTCTGAGGCTTTACAGAATCAGTCATGTTATTAAAAAATCAGAATAACTGTACTCAGTACATTTGCTCACAAGTGTATAGTATCATACAGAAAATAACACTTTGAATGCATATATTTAATTCACTTTCTCAACAAAACTTTTTCCCTTTTCTTTCATAGTTCTCAAAATGAAAAGCAGAACATTAAACTCAAGTAATGCAAAACTTGAGGAGTTGTGTGTGAGGACAGTTAATGTAATTAAATGTCTTGTAACTCAAAGTTATGAAATTATGTTATAAAAGGGAATATCTTGGTTTGAGACTCGTTTTTACATTCTTTTGTGAAGTGAGTTTCTCACTATGTCATTTCTAAGCATTCTTGAATGCAGTATTGCATCTCATGCTGCCTTATTTTCAAGCTCTGTGGAGCAAGTGCCACAGACTGAAAGTAAAAATGTATATGTGGGTGGAAATTACATCTTGTTAAGGAGATGTGACAGCAAGTTAATTTTAAGGGAGTATAGGCAGTCTTTTCAAATCAAGTGTTAATTATTTAACTGTAATAATTTCATGGTATTCTTTATTTCCCAATATTTTTTTTTTTTTAAACTTTAGGCAATTCCAATTCATTTCAAAAGGATTACTCCAGAGCTTCCTTATCCGACCTGTAGCCTTGCAGAATTATTTTCTCTTAAACAGATTATGACCTTGGCAAAGGTAAACAGCTGAAATTGGTATAATTTGAACGAACTACAGCTGCATCCTGATGAACCATCACAACACTGATGATTGCAGAAGTCAGGGAGTGCAGAGATGCAATTCCATGACTGTCCTGGAAAACTGCTCCAGCCACTGTCGTGGATATCAAGGTTTCTCACTGACTCCTATCCTCATGACCTCTGCTCACCCACTGCTCTGAATGTTGGTTTTATTCTTCATTTGTACTCTTCAAATGTTATTTTTACTCTTTCACTTGTGAAATTCTCTTCAAGAATTTCAGTTCAGAGATCAACTGTCCAAGATGAATCTGCCAGGAGGACTACTTTATTTCTAATTAGTTGGTTGGCCCATAGGTACTGGGTTCTCAATTAATTCATTGTTCTCTCACTCACTGGATCATTTTACTTGGAAGCCTGAAAACTGTAGTTTCTGGGAAAAGTGCTACAGTTTTTTACACTTCTAAGTAAACTTAACACAATGAACTGAATAAAACCTAACTTTATAAAATTTTGAAGTGATTAAACTTAACTTATCATTACTTAAATTTAACAATGAAAATTAACTTTAAGTACTCTTATTAATAAATTCATATTGAATACAAACATAGCACCATGATTTCAGAGGCTGTTACACAACATTACCCTCAACTGGATTTCCAGACTTTCTTTTCAATGAGACATCTACTTTGCCATCCTGTCTTCTGAATTTATTACTTTATCAGTGTTTGCATGGACTTAAAACCTAGAAACTTCATACTCTCAGCCAGTCATTGACTTATTGAATGATATATTTGCTCAACATTATTATCCCTTCCAAGGAAGGTAACAAATCAAGAATGCAGCTATTTAATAAGTTTGATGAGTCAAGAGAAATCTTTTCACTGCATAAAAATCTGGTGTCCACCCTCAACTTGGTGCTTTTCTGAGCAAAGGAAAGAAATTTTTTTAAATGTACAGAGCAAGGTCAGAATGTGGAATTTCATTCTTGTTGTTCTCCTTTATCTTTCATTTTTATAAGAATTTTAATTACCTTACCTCTTCTCCTTTATCTTTCATTTTTATAAGAATTCTAATTACCTTACCTGCAAATAAATAAATAAGAAATCTGTATTTCTCACAAGAAAAAAGATAAAACCTGTAAAGAGAGACACATCTTCTTCATATCTTTCAGTGAGATGTCTAATTAGAGAGAAGTTATGATTAGACAGTGGTAGTCCCTATAATTGTCTTTTACCTTGAGATCACTAATTAGACTTAAATTTGCGAATGACTATTGAAGCAGTGCGGTTTAGGATCTTGTTTTGGTCAGGACATTAGACATGTCAAATATGATGGTCAAATCACAGAACAAGCTAGGCACCGAAAAACTTCCTTGCACATACAGGCGTCTCTGTGAGCACTTGATTTTAATCAGTGCTGCACTTCTCTTTCTCAGAGTATGACTCCTTTTATTTGTGGACATTTTTCAAAGTTAATTTCTGGCAGAACAAGTGCTGAGCAGGCAATACACATTTATGGTGCAGTGTTCTGATAGGAGAACTTGGTCTTAAAGTAATAGGTCCACATACAGCATATATTACATTTTATCTGGGAAATGCATGTCACAGTTTTATATTATATGAGACTTTTCTTATATGGAGAAATATACACATACGTATATATGAGTGTAATATCTGCCTCCTAACTCCTTAGAAGTGAATTGAATTCACATATTCTTCATTAGAAAACCTAAAATATTTTTGATACATCCTTGAAATGAAGCCATAGGCCGACATAATGCCCATATTATTCTGTGTGGGAGTTAACTTCCTCTAACTTAGATATTGCAGTGCTGATACTAACTTCTATTTTTCTCATTTCTTTTACAAGATATTATTCCATTGCTTCTGGAACTTGCTAAGTTTCAATACATTGAGCAGGGATTACTCATGCTTTGCATGTACTTAATGATATCAACACACTTAAATGACAAGGCTTAAGTATTTTAGAATGTGATATTAATCAGTTCAGTTATACCTAAAAAACACAGACTGGAACTGGCTGATCATTCCAAACTATTGTCTTGTGTTTGATTTTGTAAAACTGAGTTTTCACAGAAGGAATTGAATATTTTCCAACATGTTGGCATTGTACTGGGAAACCATCTCTTATCTCTGTGAAAAATATGCTCTAATTTGGTCAGCTCTAACTTATCGCAGTTCTTGTACACTCTGATCTTTTACAAACACATTTTAATCTGTTGGGTTTTGATCATGATCAGTATGGACCTAATAACCTGTGTGTATAATAAAAGACCAAATAGCTGTTTATCAAGATGAAGACCATGTTAAGTTATCTTCAAATTTCCCTAACTCAAATTATTTTTAAAATGCAATGCCTTTTTAAAACAGGGGAAATCTCTTGTAGCAACAAACTGCTTCTTGGACTTAATATCAAACAAAAATAAAAGTCAGTTGCCTTGGAATAAAGTGGATGTATCTATTTCAGATAATATACTTAAGTTTTGTCACTTGTTCCAGCCACCTCACTTCACACAGTAAGTCACAGAGGCTGTAAGCAGTAATTCACAGGGTGAAATACAGAAAACTATCAAGTAAAATGTGAAAGCAGACCACAAATCAAAGCCTTGGGTGTTGCTATCTCCTAGTATTTGTGCACATCATGGTGCCTCTACTTACATTCCACAGAGTGCTAGATTTTTAACTCTGTCCATACCTCTCTTAGTGAAAAGAATCAATCCAAAATTTTGCCTATGCTTTGGTGTTTGTATCTGTTGGTGTCAGGTATTTTCCTGTACTTTGGTCCCTCTTCAATGTGCAATTATTTAAGTCTACAACCCCAAAACAGGTCAAATATATATTCAGAAATTCACTGTCACTGGGGAGGCTGGATAGACTTTTTGAGAAATGTTTATGCTGCTCCTGAAGTTTGTTAAGCCCCAAAGCCTAAAGTAAGAACATTATGATAGGGTTCCTATCCATAATAGGATTCAGATTTTTATGTGGAAATATTTATGGTTCTAAATTAGTCTCAAAGTTTTGCTAGAATTCTATCTAATTCTGGCACAATAGGCTGTTCCAGGCTATGAGGCTGTGCCTCATAGGACTAGATGCCACTGTGCAGATCAGAATTTCCCACCATCATCATGTTCTTATTCAAAAAGGACTAATTCAGAAATTTTAAACTTTTTTAAAATTTTGTTTTTGAGCTACAACAGCTTTTATAACTCCTGGAATATTTTACCCAGACATTATTAGTGACATTTTGGGATATATTTCCTGTAAGTGTTCTTGCTACTTAACAAAGATATTTATTTCCCTCTTGCATTCATGATGATGAGAATTACAACTTAGATTTCACATTCTGAAATGTGTTGTGTCCAGTTACAGCTGTCATCATCCTGAGCCTTCATTGTCACTGAAGATTAGATCTTCAGCAGTGTTTTGGTGTTCCTCATTACTCTTTTTTAACACCTGCTTTCATATCCTGTGCTTTAGAAACTGTCCAAGTCATTGCATCCAAACAAAAATCTTAGGTTGAGGTACAAGCTGAACACATCAAAGATTTGCAATCCTTTTATTGAAAATATACAAGACTATTTGACCATGAAAATAATTGTGTTGAACTAAATATTTACTGAAAGGAACCAACGGTTTCTAAAACTTTTTATTTGTTGTCCTTTATAGAGGAGCTGAAACATCATAGATAATTTTTTAAGAACTCATGAACTAACACTAATGAAGTTTTCATGTGAATTTCTCTAATACACTCTGAGAAGAATAGGTCTTTGCAGAAAAATAATATAAGTTCATATCTGATTGGTGTTTCTTTTTAATTAAGGAGGCTTCCACTGAACTTTCTTTTTGTTTTAGTGCTTCTTTAGCTATAGAATCAGATCCGTTCCCAATGTGTGGTGAGGATTTTTGGGGTTGGGGTTTGGTGGTTTTCCATTTGTTTGCTTATTTTGATGTTCGGTTGGGAAGGGGTTGTGGGGATTTGTTTGTTTGTTTGTTTTGTGGGGGTTTTGTTTGGGGGTGGGTTTATTATTTTTGGTTATTGAGAGGGTTGTGGGTTTGGGGGTTTTGGGGTTTTTTTGTCTGTGTATCATACATATGCCTATAATCTATAGTTGAAGTAGAAAAAACCTTTTCATTTATTTCCTGAACAAAGTAAACTTATTCGGTGCTCTGCCTCAACACAGTTAAACCTTATTCTGAATTACATAATGTAGTAAATTGAATTTGAGCTATGACTTCTGGTTGTCTGTAATCAGAACGATTCCATCTATGAAAGTAGCTGTCAGTTCTGCACTTAGGTTATTTTTATGTTCTCCAGTCCTTCATTAGTAACAACCTATTTAAACCAGGACATTGAAGTAAAACTTTCATAATAAAACAGATCAAAACTTAAAGAGTTCTTAAAGCTGTGTTTTCTGGAAGGTGCATTTTGTTCATGCTGGTGTTCTAAACTGCATTAGTTTAAATAAAAGTGAAAATAATTTGGAAACAAAACCCAAACCAAACACAAACCAGGAAAGATTGACACAGCAAACTGTGGCAGTACAATAGCAATTATAACTCAATGCATTTAATTAGACACCAAGTTTTATAGGTGATTCTGTCAATGACTTTTTTTCCAGTTGCATTCCAAATATATAGAGAGACAATTATTGATAACAGCTCAGTTGGAAAGCTAAAAATGCTCTCACCTTTTGAAATTTGGAAGGGCTGTGTCCCCCTTGTTCTGCATGATCTTTTTGCCATTCCCGTAGTTTTTTGTTGGATTTATTAGAGCTTGGCTGTTAAATAATCACAGAACCCCACACTCACAATTCCCAAGGCCTGCACAAAGACAAAGACTCCATTTTTCCTGGATGATTCACTTCCATACTCTGCCAAACACTTTCTGTAAACCAACAAGGATATTTCACTGTCGTGCTTCATATTGAGGCATACCAATTAACAAATGTGCACAAATCCCCTCATGGAAGAAACATGCTGTATCTGGTCCAGAGTTCATCATTTAATATCCAAATACTTCAGTTCATGAAGCTTCCAGAAAGTCTGTGAGAAGTTTTGGAGCTCTAATCAATTAAGAATCTTGTTGCTATTGAGTATCATTGATTTTTCATTTTGGAAGTATGGAAAATATAAGCTCTGGGAAGTACGAATATCTGCAGACTGTGAAGTTTAGAGACATTTCTTTTTATGACAAAGTTGGCTGGTATCTACAGAAAAAAATATAAATATTAAGGTTGAATTACACAATTAGAGGTTTATCATGCATCTAGCTGGGGGACACCACTATTGATGTTGACAGAAATAATCTTTGAAGTAGTTGCCGTGGCCCAGAAACTTATGCAATTGTTATGCTCAGTTCAGCTGAGATTTTAGTCCTCAATCAGCTGAAGATGATTATCCCAGAAAATGCCACCTTTGCCCAGAAATCTGTTTGGGGGGTCTTTGCTTATTTGTTTAGTTTAAGTTTAGTTTGGGTCTTTTTGTTGGTTTGGGTTCTTCTCTTCATTCACTTGCTTGGGTTTTAGGGGTTTTTTTGTGTTGTCTCTTTCTTTTGGTTGGCTAGTGGTTTTTCCTTAAGGAAAGGTCAAAGCACAGGAATATACAGGAATTCTTGAACACATAATAAAAATATAAAGCCTCTCATGATTGCTTCAGAAACATAGAGGTGCATGCATAGGAGAGACTCTTAAAACCAGGTGGAAAAGAGGGCAGAGTTTGGGGTGACACAGTCAGGGTGCCCCTGATCCCTTACTTCACTAGGTCTCACTTCCCAAAAAGCCTTATTCCCTCATGCCAGCTCACACCAAGAATTAGATGGGAGAAGCTGGGACTTTCCTACATTAGGAAAATTTCTGGCCTCCCTACTGGAGCTGCCACCAGGTCCTGCCTCACCTTACCATTGGCTAACCCAGTGCTCTCCATCACGTTTCCTCACACAGTAACAGCTTTAATATTTGGAATGCTCATGGCTCCTTGTGGAAAACCCCTGGCTTTTTATGGGTCTTCTTCTTAGGGATTAAAAGCTCGAGAGGCAGAATCCTTGTCCAGATTTAGAAGTTTATTTTTTCTTATCTGAGTTACAGCCTCACTGACTGTGAGTGCTTCTACATGCTGAGTTAACAAGGCAAAAATGGAATATGGAGTTCTTCTGTCTTAAAGGTCTTTTTAAGCCTAAACCACACAATCATGAGATGCCAGCTAATTTATTTTAAAAAATCACCCAAACTTGTGAAAGGGAGGAGAAGGAGAAGAAGAAGGAGGAGAAGGAGAAGAACAACAAGAACAAAAAGAAGAACGAGAAGAAGAAGAAGAACAACAACAACAAGAACAAGAGGAAGAAGAGGTTAAATTCTAACTCTCTCACACTTCTATCCAACTCCACACTCACACTCTCAGCTGTCACTCAGCTTTGGAATCCTTTCCCATGGCCTCAGCTCAAATGCAGTGTATCTTGGTGGATCATTTTCTGTCAGCACAGAAAGCCTGAAATCCTCTGTATCCAGGCTTCCAACAGTTCCTGGCAGGTTTTAGTTGGTTTCTTGAACAAAAGGAAATTTGTCCAGCTGGAGGCATTCACAACCCTGTCCAGTATGGTGGGGATGGGTGCTCAGAGTCCCTGGCTCACACTCGGGCAGTCCACGCCGGCTAGAGCAGAGGGCCAGGTCTGAAGCTAAAAATTGTTCTTAGGTAAAATTCTGAAGCTGCAAGGTGGTCTTGATTGTCTGAAAAATTTACCCTCAGCTGGTCCACATCATCTACCCCTCACCTGATACTTATTGCTGTCCCTTTTTAGGGCAAAGAGCTTGAAAGAATTAATTCTGCATCATGAGTGACTTAAAACATGATGTCGACAGTGTTTGCTGTGTGCCTTGAGGTGAGGAAAAAAAAGGAAAATTGGACATGCAAGCAGAATTTCTGGGGTGCTGTCTGAAGGCAAGGTGATCTGCAGAGGGGCAAACCTTGGGTGGTCACCTCCTTCAAGCAGGCAGCTACCCCCAAAGCCAGACTGCACAAGAAGCTATTTAAAACACTGTCCAAAAATGTATTTGCACATTACAATTAAAATTTTTTTTTAAAATTGCGCTTCAGAAGCATCCAAAGGCTGAGCGGACAAATGCAATGTTTACAGAAATAAACAACTGTAAAAACTTGTAAATACCTTTAAATTAAAGTGCGAAGTCAACACAGGAACAGATTTATAAAAGTGAGGTGAATATGCTGAGACAGAAAATGAGTAGAATGCTTTTAACCCTAGAGTAGTGAATTCAAGAACCAAACTTAATGATATTTAGCAGTTTTGGCACAGGATTTCTATTTTTATATACTGCAATGTAAGTGTCACAAACAGATATTTGGGAGTTTAAATATCTTTTTTTCAGTTTAAGGCCTTATCTAAAATCTGATTCTGTCTCATGAATTCTGGCTATGAAGGTGAAGTTTAGTATTTTGAATGTACTTTTTAGATCTGTATTACTCATTGCAAGATAAAGAATGTTTAAAAAAATTCCTGCATATTTGTTGGAACAGAGTCTGGAATACAAGAATGTTTTTGGAGTTGAATGCTTTAATTTTTAGTTTGTGAAGAACTTGCCCACGTTTTGAATCTTATTTTAATTTCAGTGGAACCTGTGCATTTTAGAAGGAAACAATCTAACATCTATATAAGAAAATAATTTCTATCCAGTACTGCATAATGATCACATTCTTACATTTCTTTCTAAATGTAAAGCAGAGTGGTGATTTCTGTCTATGTAGCAAAAATTGAGGTAAAATATTGTATTAGTTGACATTTGTGTACACTAATATTTCACTCATAATTAAAAGGAGTCCTGAAGTAAGGAAGACTAAAAATCTTATTTATCATTTACCTCCAACCCTGTTGTCGTGTCTGACACTCCATAAAAATGAAATATTGTGGACAGATCTGTGTGAGGCACAGAACTTTTCTTGTTGTTTGTAAAGTTTATGTGATAGAATATCTGATATGCCTGACTCAGGGTGATCTAGTTAAAAAAAAGGGAAAACCAAACAAAATTTTTATACAGGGTCTTCACACACACATGCAAAAAGAGGAAATTTGATAGAGAATGAGGAACGAGAGTTAAAAATTATTTAAATTCTGTTTGCTGTCTAAAATTTAATCCTTATATTGGAAGCATGAGTACTGTGATCTCTGGACACTGCTGAATAATGTTTTTTGATGATGTAGCATTGCCTTCCATTCACAGTGCATCCTCGCCAGGACTGTGGCTTTGCTTGCCTTTCACATCTGTTACTTGCTGAAGCTGTGGAACAGAGCATATGCAGGTGAACTTGTTTTCAGGCTGCATAAAATATTGCCTTTCCAATGCGCAGTAATTTGCTTTTTATTTTTATGCTCCCTTAAGTTGCAGATTTTGCTAGGTGGAAAAAAAAAAAAGTCTAAAAATACTTAGAATTTTCAGTGAAACTGTAAAGAGAATGACATCAATGCAAGTAATTACTGAGCATGAAGTACATTGCTTATCTTACTCTGTCAGAAATCAGGCGCCAAGAAAATTTCCCCATTCAACACATTTGGTGTTCAAAGAAAGTATTCTGATCATAAAAACTTTATGGGTCTCCAGTGACACTAAAGCTTAATGTTGCAAAATATGGTTCTTTGAAATGTACTGAGGCTGTTGTCTGTTTTATTTGTCCTTTCTTCACTTCCTTTTCCCAGCAGGAGCCGATTTTTCTTTAGCAAGGTCAAGTCAGAATGCAAATGTTTATTTGCAGGTTCCAAGCCTGCAGTCAGAGGGGAACTGCTGCATCTTGGATACTGGAGGTGCCTTTGTATCAGAAACTGCTTTTGCCAAGGGCTGCCTGTAATGAAGGAGCCAATGACCTGTAAATTATAACTAAAATGCTCAAGTTGTTCTTGCAGGTGGATGCTTTTGATTATGGGTCTGCAGTATCCAAAGTTCAACTTCTATTTATAAGTAAAGAGCTTTAAAGTTCTTTGTAGGCATGTGAGTTTTTGTGTTGGTTTTATTTTTCTTTTTTTTAAAGGTTTGATATTTAAGTGTATTAAACAAATATTTCTGATTTAAAATTTTATTGAGAACTTATATACAAGGAATTATGCATGTGCACTGGCTATGGGCTGTATAAAAACAGTGACCATACAAAAGACAGAAGAAAAACCTAAAAGATAGACCTAAAGCATATGGTTTGAAGCAGTGAAACTAGAGAACTCATCTTAAAATATTTGGTGACCTCTGCGCAATTTATGTCCATTAATGTTCATATTAAATCTCACTAATTTTGCAGGAGACTCCTAATTTGTAAAAAGTAAGTGCAGAGTCATAAACAGCTTGTGTTTTTGATTTGTTTCTCAATTTCACTGAGAATTCATGAGCATTCATGAGTGGGGAACACCTGAGAAGAGTGTTACAGCCAGCTACAGGCAAATTTGAACTTTTATTTTCCTCCCTCTGATGTAAAAATGTCATGTACAGGTGCAGTAGGATATCCAGAAGGTTAAATGGGGTTAATTAACATTCCATCATAAAATAGGGAGAAAGAAAAGAAGGTGATAGGACCAGAGAAATTTACAGAACCAGAAGAAATTACTGTGGAAATTCCAAGTCAAAGTTCGAAAAATGACTGGAATACAGTGCCCTGGTCTAGTTGACAGGGGTTGATAAGTCAAGCATTGGACTTGATGATTTCAGAGGTCTTTTCCAACCTAAATGCACCTGTGATTCTGTGAAACTACTTCTGACATCAAATAGAATTAGTGTTTCAGAGATGTTCTGGATGTGGCTGAAAAGCACAGCAGGAGAAATCAGAGGCACTATAAAATGAAATTATTTTTTACGTGTTGTGTCTTTTTAAATTTTTTTTTTAATTATTTAAGCAGAAAGGATTTGAATAATGTTATCATAGTGGTGGGATAAAAATGGATGGGAGAAGCAACAGGAAAACCTTTGGAAATATTTTAAAGATTCTTTTCATCACATCCAGTACGAATGTTGAATAATGGTGAGCAAAATTTAAGTCTAATTTATTACTATCTGTTAGGCAAAATGTTTACAATCTTCATCAAGTATGCTCTTGAATTTTCAAAGAAAAACAGAATGTTTTTTCTANATTTGAAAAGGTGACAAACTGAGCATTCTGTTACACTGCAGAGCAATCTCAGCTTATGAAATGAGGCAAACAGCTCAACAGGAGGAATTCATGTAAAGCTAGGAAAATCCCCTTAGAAAAAAATAAGGNCAATTATGCTTTAAAAAAAATTTGAAAGACAAGTACAGGACAAACAAAAGGTGACGAATTGAGAATTTCCATGAAGAAGGAAAAGATAATCAGAATTTCAAATTTAAAGGCAGAAGGCAATAATGCTTTGCTTAAACCTCATTAGAATAGGTCCAGTGCTATTTGTTTCAACAAGTTTAAAAAAACCCTTAAGTTACATTCGTACATGAATTTAAGAACATATACTTGATGTAATCAAAAGAAATTCTCAGTCATTCAGATTCTGATTGATAGTTAAGTTTCCTTTTACATGAAAAGTTGACTTCTGTCAAGGTTAAAGAAAAAATGTTTCCA
>VXBS01003087.1:0-12173 GCA_013400255.1 Sitta europaea
CTGGACACAGCATTCAAGGTGTGACCCCAAGTTCTACAAAAACACCATTAAAACCAGAAATGTTTTCCCCCTTCCTTGTTTTTTCATCTGGGTGGGAAATCTTTGATGTGGGGTGAGGAGCACCTGAGTACAAGTGAAGCATTTTCCCTGTCAAAAAGGAGTTCTATCCTCAGCTTTGCTCTTTCATTCTTCCCTGCAGACTTGAATTCTTTCCAGCAAACCTCCAAGTGGATCGATGACGTCAGGACAGAGCGAGGCAGTGATGTCATCATCATGTTGGTGGGGAACAAAACTGACCTGGCAGACAAGAGGTAACAGGGGAGGCTGGGCTTAAAACAAGGCTTGGGTTTAAACACAACATCCTTGGCTTGTCAGGAAATTCTCATTTCTGGCTTCAGCAAAAGTTATTCTCTTTGCTGTCCAACAAAGCCAAAAAAAATTGCTGCAGTGGCTCTATGCTGTTTTCTCAGTGGGGTATTTTGTCTGATTTTCTTTTTCACACTGATGTAAAGGCTAAAAGCTGCCTGTAAAAGCAAGGAAATCAGCTGATTTTCACTATTTCCCACTAATTTCCCTCACACTCTGCATGTGCAGCTGGAAGTTCATGGCACAGTTTCTCCTCATTAAGATGCAGCACTAACTTGTAGGATAGATCTGAAAGTATGAATTTCTCTGGGTACAAATTTTGTGTCATACATAACACACACTGAGCTTGTGGATGTGTGAAAGGAAACCAGATCAGCAAAACCCAAACTTCCCCCAAAGAGAGACCCAAAAATTTAATTAGACTCCTAAAATGACAAGGAGGTACCATAAAGGATTTTGCTTTAAAACTCCTAATTCTACCAAAATAACCAATGTAATGGGTTCTTAGAAGAGCACAGGCTTTACTTTGTGTTTCTATTTCAAATCCTTTTCTGGATTGTTGATTTAACAATAGTTTTGTTAAATATTTTCAGAGATTTTTGTTCTTTTGGAAGGTATCAAGGGCAGTGTAGATAAGGGAAGGTTTTTATTTTAATGGGTGGTGCCAGAGGCAGTTGGCAAAGGGAAGATGGAGTGAACCAGGCAGTTCCAACCCTTCCAACTGAACCATCCTCACACCCCCCAAAAATTTGGGGCTTTGGCTGTCAGGGGATGTGTGAGAGCTTGAAACCATGGGGGGTTTTGATCTGATGCAAAAAAAGTCACCTCAGGAAGGTAGAACTGGGAACCACCTGCATCTCACAGCAAAATAAAGCCTTAAAATATCAAATCCTTGCCCTTTGGATGTTAACAAGATTTTCCTGATCAAAGGAGAACAATTTATTGATGAAATTAATGTTTTCTCAGTAAAATCTTGGCTTTTATTTGGATATCATTGTTCACTCTGTTTCTTGGGATGATGGGCAGAGTGATCTGTGTTCCATCGTGGAACATTTTAAATTCTGCTTTACTCCTGCAGTTACACATTTCTTCAGGATGTGTTGTGATTTTCTCCTGTGGTTCTGGTGGTTTTGTGCTCCAACATCCCCAACATCCCTGGCTGTTTGCCCTGCAGGCTTTTAGTTTTCATGCCTAGAAGGAAAAGCAGGGATAATTCCACTTGGCTTTTCCCACTTCACTGGGAAGCATTTCAAGGTGTCCCATACCTTGCACTTTGGAAATATTCCTAAAACTTGCTGCTCAGAGCTTCAGGAGTACAATAAAAACATGTACAGTTCATTTTGCTTCAGAATTCCATGTGTGATGAACTCATAATCCGTCCCTGAAATTGTTCACAAATGAAAAATCCAAGATGTTGTCCCTGAGCCAGCTCTGGATTTTGAGCACTGAGCCTCTCCCATGCTCTCCTGAGAGCTGGGAATAACTGCAGCTCCCTGACTGAATAACCTGGCATTTCCAATTCCTCTCAAAATCCAGTTCCATGTGAAACTAGAAAGCCCAGTGGGATCATTTCAGCCTTGGAGTATTTCCTGATGCTGCACAACAGCTGGCCTGGCACTGCTGGAAGAATTAAAAATACCAGAAAATTGTTTGAAGCAGCTACAGCTGAAGTTCATGCAGCACTGGAAATTCTTATTTTTGGGAGCTGAACGTGACAGTAGTCCTGGAATTTGGAAGGATGGGGAGGGGAATATCCAGGTGTCAGTAACAGGAGCTGCCTTGCCTTTTTTCAAAGGAAGTGGGATCTGTGTGAGGCTGAAATTCTGGGCCTGTCAGGCTGCACCAAGCCACCTTTGGTGCCACAAGGGTGACATTTTTTGAGGCAGAATACAGGGAAGCCATTCATCCTCTGATAAAAACCAGGGATGAGGCAAATTCTGAGGCCAAAAAGCATCTCTAAAAATAGCCCTGTTCCTGTTCAGTGCAGCCTGGTAAGTTTTTCATTCCACTCAGTGTTGCTTCAGGTTTTTTTGTTGTTTTTTTCTTTCTTTTTTTTTTTTTTTTCTCCCTGCAGTTTTCTTTCTCTCATTTTTGAACTCTTTTGCTTTGGTTTGTTTTTTCTGCTCTGTGATTTGTTCCCATTACTGGAGACAGGTTTCTGTAGAGGAGGGTGAGGGACAAGCCCAAGAGCTGAATGTGCTGTGTGTCAAAAGCAGGACTTGATGGGACACAGGGTGGTGCTCAGAGGGACAATTCCTGGTGCTTGTCCCCAAGCTGCTGCACTGTCCCTGCTGCTGGGGTCTTTGTGTCACCTCACAACATTCCCTCTGTCAGATTTGGGAAGCTCACTGTGGGGATTTTTCCTTCCCCTGAATGCTGTGGTTGAGGCTCAGATGTTCTGCACGAGCTTCATCCTGTGCTGCCCACTTGCCACAGCTCCAGGTTTTCCCTGAGGTGGAAAAATCCACCTCAGGAGGAGGTTTCACTGCCAGCTGAAAGCTTGGAGGGTCCTGAAGTGGGCTGCACCCTCAGCAGCTCCCTCCCTGTCACTGTGAGATAACAAATGACACGGACTCTTTGTGATCTTTTATTAAAAACTGTCTTTATGTATTATTTTCTACAGACCCATGTGAGTGGTGAGAGAAAGACAAATCTCTTCACCCACATTGGTCAAGCTAGAGGGATATTACAAGAAATTCCTCCTCCTAGGAGGAATGTGCAACATAGATATTGCAACAAAAATAGTTCTGGTGTTTATGTTCTGTCCTTGAGAAAACAATTTTAGTAAACTGAAACATCAGAAAGCCAGAACTTTAGACAATTAGAAACTTCAGGCCTGAGACCAGACTACACCTCCCAGCCATCTCTAACTTTTCCTTGTGTTCTTTGTGTCTCTTTCCCACCTTTGTGCAGGCAAATCACCACAGAGGAGGGGGAACAGAGAGCCAAAGAGCTGAATGTGATGTTCATTGAGACCAGTGCAAAGACTGGCTACAATGTGAAACAGGTAGGAACCTGTGCCTCACTGCTCCTGGGCTGCTCCAGGCTGGGTTTGGGATCCTGCAGGAATTTCCTCCTGTTTACTGCCAGCCCCTGAGATGTTTCTTGGTTTGTGTAGTGCAAGCTCCTTTCCAGTTGAGTCAATGATTCCCTGTCAAAGCTAAACCTTGAAACAAAGGAGAACGTGCTCCAGAATGTGCTGAGGGATGGGAAAGCAGGAAAATCATTGTTTTGTGCAGCCAGTCAGCTGGAATTTGGTTTTGTTTGGTTCACAGTCAGTGCACTGTTTGCTGAAATCACTGCTGACTTCAGTGGGGAGAATTGTTTCTGCTGATGCACTGGAGTGGAAGTTCCTCCTTCTGTTTGTCAGCCAGAGAATCTTGAAATATTTTTGGGGTATTGAGGTTGGAAGGGATCTCTGGAAATCACCCCTTCCAACCCTCCTGCTCAGAGCAGGCTGCCCAGAGCTGGCTCCAGCTGAGTTTGGAATATCTCAAAGGATTGGGACTGTCCAGGTGCCAGTGTTTGATCAATCAAACAGCAAAATAACCTTTACATTTTTGTTTTAAGCAGAATTTCTGAGATTTCTGCTTGTGCCCTTTGCCTCTTGCTTGTGATTCCCCTCTCCACTGGTTCAGGGATTGTTCTGGATATGACAGAGCTTGGAATAAAGAGCTGTGAGCTCTGGAGGAAATGGGAAACATCCTCAGGAGTTTGCTGCACACCAGCAGCTTGGTACAACCTCACAGTGTGGCATGAGGAGGCTTTGGGCTTGGTTTTTGTGGCTGTTCTGGGTTGAACCCACTTTAGTGTTTGATGTTGACTCGTGCTGCTGCCTTTGCCCAGCAGGGAGAGCTGGGATTTGAAGGCTGCAAACTCCAGCACCTCACTGGGACCTCGGCTTTGCAAGGAACCCCCTTGGAGAGGTGGCTGAGGAGCTGCAATCAGCAGCAGCAGGGATTGCTCTGGTGCTTGATGCAGCCTGGCAGTGTCTGTGCTGTGTGAGCTCCAAGCATTGACTGAGGAATGATACAAAGCCATTTCCCAGGTTTTCTGGGTTTATCACAGCCCTTCCCAGCTCCAGCACATCCTGCCCAGTGTAACTGCAGCTCCCTGGAAGCAGCAGTTCTGCTGAGGAATGGCTGTTTGGCAGCAGGACTGACCTGAAGGGCTGGGCTCTAAAAGCTCAGTTATTGCACAGAGGAATATTCAGTGCCAGCTGAGTGATCAGAAATCCCCAAATGTGCACAAGCAGAGGCTGGACATGGTGAATGATGTGTGGTGAGTGCAGGAGGGAGCTCCATGAATCCCTGAAAGAATGTTACTAATTAATTCCATGTTCTCGTCAAGCAGGAACAGGTAGAATAAAACTGTTTTTTTTAATAAGTTCTTTAATATTAAAAGCTGTGAAATTTCCTACAGAAAATTCTCATGGCATTTTTGCTCACTGCTCTGCCTGTTAAACTACAAACTTAAGGAGTTTGTACAACTCAGTCCTGCTGTAAAACAGTGTTTTTGACAGGATTTTTTTTTCTGACAAGCCTTGAGCTTCTCCTGCTTCTTTCCAGCTTTTCCGCCGTGTGGCTGCTGCCTTACCTGGGATGGACAGCACACCAGAGAAGAGCAAAGAAGACAGTATCCTTGTTTTCCCCTGGAACTGGACAATTATCTGGTGTTAAGCTGGGCTCCCTGACTTTCTTTGGCACATTTTGGGGATGAGCCTTACTGGGGTTTTGCAGGGATGTGGCTGAAACAGGGCATGGAGCTGTTGGAGTGGGAGCACAGGGATGGAGCAGCTGTGCCCTGAGGAAAGGTTGGGAGAATTGGGATTGTTCAGGATAGAGATGAAAAGATGATTAGGGTGACCTGATTTGGGTCTTCAGGACCTGAAGAAGCCAAAAAGAAAAATGGAAGGGGACTATTTACAATGGCTTGGAGTGACAGGACAAGGGGGAATGGCTTCCCATTGCCAGAGGGCAGGGGTAAATGGGTTATTGGGAAGAAATTCCTGGCTGTGAGGGTGCCCAGAGGAGCTGTGGCTGCCCCTGGATCCCTGTCAGTGTCCAAGGCCAGGCTGGATGGGGCTTGGGGCAGTCTGGGATGGTGGAAGGTGTCCCTGTCCATGGGAAGGGATGATCCCCTCCAACCCAGACCATCCTGGGATTGTATGACCCAGATAGAAATATATACAACTAATGGCCAGCACAAGTTTTGCTTCTCCCCTCGAACTGAGGCTGGAATTTCCACAGCTTTAAAACTGTGGGGGGGAAAAAAAAAAAAAGAGTTTCTTACTCTTTTTTATCCATCCTCTGAAATCTGTTCCCACACCCCTGGCTTGGCAGGGATAGAGCCACCAAACAACCCTTCCAGATGCTGTTGTGGGTGATTCCTTGACTGTCCCTGCAGTGATTGACATCAAACTAGAGAAGCCCCCTGAGCAGCCAGTGACGGAGAGCGGGTGCTCCTGCTAACAGCCCCCGCCCGGCCGGGCTCCCGGAGAAGCTCCTGCTCCTGGCCCCCCCTGGGGCTGGCAAACCATTCCTAAGAGTGAATCCCTGGGTACTGGTGGGGAGCAGCCCTGGCCGCCCCTCTCACTGCATGGTTTGAGCCCTGAGTGCAGAATGAGTGTCCTGTCTTTTGAGTTTATTTTTTTATGTTGTTGCACTTTGGCACCACGGTGCCCTTCACACTCTCTCCCTCTCTCTCTCTCTCTCTCTCTCTCTCTCTCTCTCTCCCCCTCTCTCTCTCTCTCTCTCTCTCTTCCTCTCTCTCTCCCCCCTGTTCCCACCCGGAGCCTCCCTGCTCAGATGTATCTTGTGAATGCCATGGAAAAGCTGCCGAGTTAGGGAAGACAAAAATGAAGCTTTGGGGGGTGGGGTTTCCACCTTCCCTCCTGCCTTGCATCTTCCCCCTGCCCTCTCCAGCCCCCTGTCCTACATCCCCACTTCCTCTGGTAAAAGGCTGCTCCTTCAACTTTAACCAGTCACTTGGACTTGCCTTTTTGGACTCTGCAGGTTCCCTGTTCCCAGGCTTTGCTTCCCACAGGGCACACACCCCATGAGCTCCCTGGTTGCTCCTTTCCGTGGATGATCCTGGCTGACTCTTGCTCACAACTGCCCAGTTTTGCCCCTCGTGTCACACAGGGCCCTGGAAAGCCCCAAACCCTGAGAGCTTTGGCCTTGTTGCTCCTGTTTTTGTGGCAGGGACATCCCAGAGCCTGCTCCCCTCGGCTGGAATCTCTTCCCATGCAGAGGATGTTGGTGAGTGGTGGCTGCAGACATGGGGGAGGAGGAGGGAACAGAGGCTTTGCAGCCCAAGGCTGGCTGGGGAGAGATCCTCAGGGATTCTGGAAGCATCAGTGACCTGGAATCCATCACTGCAGGGGCAATTCCTGCCCTGGGAGTCATGGATGCTCCTCAGGTTCTTTCCCTGATCTCCATTTTCCCCTTCCTTATCATGGGAGCTGCCTCATGCAGAGCAGGAGAGCCACAGCAGAGGGAAGGGCAATATCCCCCTCTCATACCCAGGCTTGATGGAATCATTCCCATTGCCTCTGCCCTTGGAGCAGAGCTCTGGGGTGGCACCAGCAGCCCTTTCACTCCTGGGGGAGTTGTGACCTTTGCCAAAGCTGAGGAGAGCAGTGGCAGGGAATTCCTGTCTCAGTGGGTGGAGGATTGGAGGCTGCTGAAGGGAATTCTGCTGTCACTCCCCACTCTTGGAGGTTGGAAACTGCCTCCTTTTCCCAGCCCTTGGTTTTGAATTAATTCATAGAGCTTTTCAGAGATTTCCTGGGGTTTTGGGTCCACAAAAAGTTGCTTTGTCAGTTGGCAGAGAGGAGAATTCCAGCGTGCTTTCCCCACCTGGCCTGTGTGACACGGAGGAGGCTGTGTTAGGACAGTGTGACCACGGTGAGGGGGTCAGTGACACTCCCTCCCTCCCCTGGCAGGGTGTCCCTCATCCCTGACACCGTGTGTGCACCCGGGGAGGGCAGGCACAGCCCTGGCCTGGCAGCAGGGCACCGAGAGTCCCCTGCCCTGGGGGCCAGCTGGCTGCAGGAGGAAGCTGGGATGTGACTCCCCATCCCCCCAGGAGCTGCTCCCATCCCATCCCTGTACATAGCCCCTGGTGGGAATTGCTGGTGTCGGTGTCCGTGTCTGTAGATCAGGTGTTGCTGTCCCTCCTCACGGCAGCTCTGCTGTCCCTTCCTGTTGCTCGAGTCACGGACAGGGCGGGAGGGGGGAGACCCCAATTACGGGGCGGGGGGTAATTAGTGGAATCCCATAGTTCCCTTCCCACTGTTTTTTCTGGATGTGTTCCTGCCGTGTGTCCGGCCCCGCTGTCTTGTAGCTGTAGCGAGTAAGTGTGACTGTAACTCTGAGTAAGGACTGTGTGACACAGCCACAGTGTATCACTAAATAAATAAAGTTATTTCACCAACACCGCGCTCTCCTGCTGCCACACGGGGGCTGAGAGGGCTTAAAGGGGTTTGCTCCGAGGTGTAACATTGGTGGCCTGAGTAGGGATGGAGGAGGAGGAGGAAGGATGGAGAAGGAGTAAGGATGGAGGAGAAAGGAAGGAGAGAGAAGGAGTAGAGTTGGAGGAGAAAGGAAGGACAGAGGAGAAAGAAGAACAGAGGAGAGGGAAGGATGGAGGAGTATGAGGAGGGATGGAAGAGAAAGGAAGGACAGAGGAGGAGGAAGAATGGAAGAAGAGGAGGAAGGATGAAGCAGGAGGCATGAAGAAGAGGAGGCAGGACAGAGGAGGAGGAAGAATGGAAGAAGAGGAGGAAGGATGAAGCAGGAGGCATGAAGAAGAGGAGGCAGGACAGAGGAGGAAGGATGAATGGGGAAGAAGGAAGAGGACAGATAGGGGAGGAATGATGGAGGAAGAATGGAGCAGGAGGAGGAACAGAGGAGGAGAAAAGGAGGAAGGATGGAGGAGGAGGGGGAAGGACAGAGGAGGAGAAAAGACGTTGCTGACAGTGTTGCAAAATGTGGACTATGTAACAATTTTCTCAGGAAGTCTCTTTGATGTTTGATCTTTGTTACTTTTAAGTCTGATCAGCAAAAACGGAGATTTTATCCGAGAAACTGAGCAGCCAATGAGCTGGAAGTGATGTCCAGGTGTTGGAAGGACATGTGGGTGCAATTCCCTCATTGAGGGGTGGGGCTGCAGTGACCTCAGCGGGGGAGGTTACCAAAGCTTGGGCAGGATCCCTATTTTGGGATAACAACAGGACCCTATGGATCCAAACATGACTCTGGAGCACACAGCTCCTGGAGCCCTCAGGTGAGCCCTGCCCTGGAGCACACCTGGGACTGATCCTGCTGCTCCAGCAGGACCTGCAGGACCTCTGCCAGCACCCTGCAGGGCTCCCTTCATCCCTGCAAGTGTCCCAGGCCAGGCTGGACGGGGCTTGGAGCACCCTGGGATAGTGGGAGGTGTCACTGCCCATGGCAGGGGGTGGCACTGGATGAGCTTAAAGGTCCTTCCCACCCAAACCATTCCGTGATTTTATAAATTTGTGTCTCTCAGCTCAGTTTTGTCAGTCACTAAAACAATCCAGTGTTGCTGGAGCTGTTGTTTTCCCACCAGGAATCAGTAACTGCTCGAGTTCTGGAGGATGAAATGGACCCTGGTGGCCTTAATGCTTTGCTAATTAACACACCCAAGACATGAATGTGCCTTGGGAAAGAATCATCTTTCCTGTCAGCCAGGTCAGCAGGAAAACACCTGAGTCATTCCCTGGGAGGAGCTGCCCGGGGCAGGGGAGACCTTCCTGCTCCTGCCAGGGAATGCTCTGAAGGAGGAGGGACAAATTCAAGGTTGAAACTGCACCTGCAGCTCCCTGTGGAGAGAGCTCCTCTTTCCCTATGGAACACAGAGATTCTGAGAAACCAGTGGGAGACCAGAGAGGTGATACAAGAAATCTCCTTCCACTTCCCAGGGTGTTGCAGGGGCTTCCAGGATGTTCATTCCCGTGGTGGAAAAGCTGATTTTTAGTTCTGAATGAAAATCTCTTTTTCTGGCTCAGTGTCCTGCCCTGCTCCTGGAGCTGTGCTGGTGCCACCACAGCCCAAATCCTGCCTTGCTCCTTCCCAGCAGTGCTGGAACACACTCCAGGTTAATCAGGGGCTGATTTCCAGCAGAGCCAGTGGAAAAAAGCTCCTGAAATACCTGCAGATCCCAAATTTTCTCCTGCAGGCTGCAAGGATCACTGGAGCTGAGTCTTGTCCCAGCATTTCCTTGGAATGGTGCTCATGGTGGGTACATCCCAAGCTCCACACAGACTTTCTGAGTGGGAATAAGCTGAATTCAGGCTGCTGTACTTGATTTATTGATTGTTTTTACAGAAAAAGTGGAAAACACCACAAGGAAGAGAAGGCCAGAGGCAGGGCTGTCCTGAAGCCATTACAGAGTGATCCCACCAGGCATTTGCCCCTGGATTTGCTGATAATTAACATGTTTCCTTGGTAATTAACATTTCCAAATACCTCAGCCCTACACTGTGGGGGTTTTATCAGCAAAGAGGCACAAACAGCCAGAGCTGTGCATGGACTGGGGCTGGATTTTACTCCTGGAGTTCCCAGCAATGCAGAGCAGAGGTGGGACAGAAGAGAAGGACAATGCCCATGCTCTGCTCAGGAATGCTCAACAACAACCAAGGCTCCAGGATCAAGGGATGCAGAACCAGCCCAGAACTCAATTTTAAGTTTTGCTAAAATCTGGATTCTGCTGGAGCAGCTGCCCCTCAGGACCCACTTCACAGCAGCTTTTCCCAACACCCATTCCCAGGAGCACAGCCTCAATCCCCATCCACCTTCCAGCCAAATGAGCCCCTTGGCATCTCTCCACGTGGGAAAGAGCTGATCCTGTGCAGGACAGAGGTGCCTCCAGTGCCAGCTGAAACGTGAGGAGCCATCTCAGACGTTGGGAAAAAGGAGTGGAGAGGTTTTGGCAGGATGAGGCCCCTGTTAGTGAACTGTCCGTTCCTTCTGCCGCTGGTAATCTGGGAGGCAGGGACAAGGAGAGGATGGCCAGGGGGAATTATCCAAAATGGTCAGGAAAACACATTCCCAAGAGGAGGAAGTGTTTGAGACCCTCTGGCTTTAAAAGTGCAACCCCACCAGTCATTTCAAGTGATTTTAGGACATTTAGAACAAAATGATTTGTTTGAAATGTTTTGCTTGAAACCTCTTCTTCCCCTACTCCTTTTCTTCTTAATGGCCACTTTCCATTTTATGAAGAATCCCTGTTTGGCTTGACTTCTCCCTTTTTTTAATCCCTTAAATCTTGGAACTTGATGGGTGTAGAAGAAGAAACTGGGAGTTAACCCAGTCCTTCAATTCAAACATCCATAGGGAGGGATATCCACCACTGGCAGGATATCCACGTGTGCCAGAGCTTGTTCCTATGTTATTCAAGGATAATTAGCTTAAATTTATGAGCTCTAAATTAACTTTTCCATTCCCCAACCATCCCACCTTCCTGCTCTCCAAGTTTTCCTACATGGACAGATGAAGCCAGGCCTCCTTATCCTGACATGGTGCCTGATCCCAAATCAAGTCAGTGACCTTGGGCTGCCAAACTGGGCTGGAATGGGCAGGGATTTATGGAAGTTTTCTTCTCAAGGAGCATTCCAGACTGGGCACTTACTGTAGGGGAAGTACCGGACGCGCATCGTGATCTCCCGCGCCGTCTTCAGGATCTCCACGGCCTGGAGAACGAGGAGAGAGCATTCCATGGGTTCTGTGCTGGGCTGAGAGGCTGGAAGGAGGCAGATTCCCCATCCCAGTGCTCACCTTGCTGTGCTCAATGTCCTGGAAATCCACGTCGTTCACCGAGAGCACCTGGTCCCCCTCCTGCAGGCCGGCCCTGTGAGCATCCGAGTCGGGAATCACCTGGGAAGGGAGAGCAGGGATGGCAGCACCGGATCTCCCACAGCTCCCCTCCCACACTGCCCCGGGGAGCAATTCCAGGAGGTGGGAAGAGAGCAGGGAGTGGTGCAGGATGTTCTGAGGACTTTGTGGCAAATCCCAGCGCCGAGCTCAGGGGTGTGAAGCAGCCCGAGCCTCCCTGCACACCCGGCCGGCTCAGCTGCTCCCACCGGCACGGGCGGGATCCAGGCAGGAATGGCACAGGGACGGACACACCTTGGAGATGAAAATTCCCAACTGCGAGGCTTTTCCTCCCCGGATGTTGAAGCCCAGCTGTAGGAAAAACCAGCAGGGAAATGCAGTCACCAGGACGCTTCCCTTGGCCCAGTTCTCTTTCCATTCCCCAGGACTCTTCTCCCTGTCCAGGGCCCATCCGATTCCCCAGAAGCCTCCTCCCTGCTCTGTCTCCCGGGCGGATCCAAGGCGTGGGTGCTGCAGGGCGCTCAGCCAGACCCTCTCCCAATTCCTCTCACCGGGAACACCCGCTCCCATCCTCCAGCAGCTCCACATCCCAAGGTACCACACCGGGTACAACCCCTCCCCTTCTCCCTTTGCCCACCGCCCTGGAATCTATCACCCTGTGCCCAATTCCCTGTGCCGGGACGCTGCCAGGCGGGAATATCGCAATCCTAGCGCCTTGTCTTTTGCCAGGAAACGCTCTGGGAAACTCGAGTCCAGGAAGGCAACACCGCGCCCAGGCAGCGCCTGGCCGGCGTCGTCCGCCTCACCTGCGCCCCGGGCGGCTTCTTGAGGACGATGGTGCGGGGCAGGAACTGCGTGAGCTCGTTGTTGTAGTCGGGGTGATACACGCGCTGCGGGAGACGCGCGGCGCCTCAGCCGGGGCCGGGCCGGGCTCCCCCGCCCGGCGGG
>VXBS01003087.1:17207-34587 GCA_013400255.1 Sitta europaea
TACTCTGTTAACATATAAAGCCACTCACAGTCAGTAAAACTATAACATAAATAAAAAATAATAAACACCTAAGTCCAAACAAAAATTTTCTCTCTCACACTTTTAATCCTAACCCTAAAAAAATAAAACCAAATAATAAATAATATTTATTATTTAATAATAAATAAATAAAACCAAAGAACACTCCACACAGTGCTGTGAGGGAAATGAAGAACCTTTTATTTGAGGAATAAATGGCTTGCAATACTGCACCAACCCCATTCCTGTCCACAGGCAGTGGTAAAAAGGGAATTTTGGAGCAGGGCAGTCAGGAAGAGCAAGGATCCCTGGGGCTGCTGCAGTCACAAGCAATAATCCAGGATTATTTGTGGTTGTAGGTCCAGCAGCTCCAGGTGTTGCTGCTCCAGGCCCATGGAGGGACCCTGCCCGTGGCTCTCAAGTAAGATTTGATATTTCCTGGATCTCCTTAGCTCTGGGCAGTGAGGGGAGAACAAATTGGTTGCTTTTTTTCCCCTGTTTTTGTCATCCTTACTGGAATTCCCTGGGATATTTGGGTTTGTAGCAAACACCTCATGAATGCAAAAATCTGTTGTAGGAAGTAAAAGAGGAACCAGGAAACAGCTGGATAAATCCCTGTCTCTGAGTCCCACCCACCCCTGTCCTCCTCTCCCTGTACCCCTCAGTGTGGGGCAGCTCCACCTCCATCACCCTTAAAAACACAAAATCTGGGACTGAGTTGGATTGTGCAGGTGTTGTGTTCTGGGGGTGTTTCAAAACCAAGGACATGGAGTTCACAACCTCTGTCTGGAAGTTTTTCCTTCATTCTGGCTTGGACAGAACCTGGAGCAGCCTGGTCTGTGGGAACTGTCCCTGCCCCTGGCTGGATGAGCTTTAAGATCCTTCCCTCCCAAACCACTCTGGGCTATTTATTGCAAATTATTTAGGGAATAATAATAATTTTGGAGGTGACTTCAGTGCTGTCCCAAAGCCCAAACTCACACCCAGCTGCTCCTTGCTGCTGCAGTGGTTTGGCCCCCTCAGAGAGCCTCCAGTCCCTGATGGAGAAGAACCAATCCCTGCAGGAGGAGAACCAGAAGCTGAGCCAGGGGCTGAGTGAGGCTGCTGGGCAAACAGCACAGATGCTGGAGAGGATCATCCTGGTAAGTTCATTTATCCCAGGAGACCTCTAAAATGCTGGGAGTCAATCAATAGCAGCTCCTGTATTTATGACATATTGAGAATCTTTCTTAAATGTTCCTTTCACATTGATTCCAGATCAGTCAGAACCAGGAGCCTGCCAGAATCTATTAGCCTTTAGTTTCCTTTTGGAAAAAGGAGACCTGAATATTTTGGCTTTTTAATACTTTAAATATTTTATTTTACTATTTTAAATAGCATGTACACACTTGGGCTCTCCTTTTCCTACCCTGCTTTTTTTCTATTGCCTGCAGTATCTGTCCCTGAAAAAATGCTGTGAAATCCAAACTGGTGGCCCTGACCATGAAAGATCTTTCAGTGCATTGATTTTCACACTGCCAATCTTTTGCTGCAGATTAATCAGCTGATTTCTGGCTTCTACAATTCAATATAATTCTGTTTTCTCTTAGACAGAGCAAGAAAATGAGAAGATGAATGCAAAACTAGAGCAGCTCCAGCACCATGCTGTGTAAGTGTCCCCACATCCTTCTCCTGGGCTAATGTCCTTGGGAATTCAATGTTTTCAGTGGGATGAGCTGGATCCAATCAGCTGGGGTTTGTTCATCCAGAATTAATTCACAGGTTGAGTGGGGAAAGTTGATTTTCCCTGGCACAAACTTGCCATGGACTTGTTCCCATGTTTCCAGGTGCAAGCTGGACCTGCAGAAGCTGGTGGAGACTGTGGAAGATGAGGAATTAAAGGAAAATGTGGAGGTGATCAGGAACCTGCAGCTGGTGCTGGCTGAGCTGCAGGTAAGGCTGAACCCAGGGAGGGAGGAGTTGTGTCAACTTAGGAAACCTGGGATTCCACTCCAACAACTTCCCTCAAGGAACCCAGGAATTAAGAGTGTGAAATCACTCTTGAGATCCACTTCAAAACTGCCCTGTTGTGCTTCAATGCTGCAGAAAAGCCACTTGTGCTGCTCCTGAAGGGGGAGGAAAGGAGGAAAATCCATGTAAATCCATGCCAAGCGATAAATACCCAAAGAGGGCATTTTCATTTCTACATGAAAAAAATGATACTGGAGCTTGGCATGGATTTACAGTGCCTAGATTGGATGGAGTGTTCTAAACTTGGGGATTTTTGTGGACAGTGTAAAATGCAGGGACCTGAAATTGTTAAACAGAAGTTTCCAGGCTTTTGTCTAATGGAGGAATTTCAGTTCTCCCTCACTGGACATTCCTCTGTTCTCTCCTCCTCCTCTTCCTGTTCTCTTCAGGGCTGGAGTTCAGGGATGGTTTCAAGGAATGGCTTTTCCAACTAGACAAGGAGGAGTTTCCTCACATTTCTTGAGGAGGAGGAGAATGATGCTCTCCTCTTTCCAGAGAGGTTCTGGCCAGAGAAGAATCACGTTGTGCTTTGTCATAATGTGCCAACAGATTGTTATTTCCTTCATTTTATTTCATATTTCCCTTTTCACCCAAATTTTCTTCTCTCTGTCCACCAGAGTGAAAATGTTTCCACCACAGAAGCTGCTGCAGAGCTGCCAAACTCTGAACAGGATTCTCCAGGTGTAAGTGAAGGGCTCAGCAGTGCACACCTCCCTGGGGCATGGGTTTATCTCCTCATCACTTTTATCTGCTGACTTTCTAACCCAAATGCTTGACAAATCATCCCTCTTGTCTGTGCTGTTTTAAACTCAACGTGTTCAAGATCAAGAGCCTGTTCTCATTTCTGCATGTCTGATTTTTTACATAAAAATGAATTTGAAGCCCTCTGTAGAAACAGAGGCCATCTAAGTCAGGAGCTCTGGGTTTGTGTCTCCTGCAGGAACCAGAAGTGGGCCAGCAATCCAAGAGAGCCTCCAATGACTTCAGCACCCAACACGCCCTGCGCCAGGCACAGCTCTCCAGGGAGCTGCTGGAGCTCAACAAGGCCCTGACCCTGAAAGAGGCCCTGGCCAAAAAAATGTCTCAAAATGATACTCAGCTGGGGCCCATTCAGTCCCAGTACCAGGTAAAGCTGAAATCCTCCTTGGTCAGTTTATTTTCCCCAATTCCTGCCGGGGAGGGAAGGGAGGAGATCTGTCCTCAGGAGCCTGTTTGGATTTGGGTCTATTCCTTCAGCTGGGTCCCTGCTCCCTTGGGCAGTTTTCCCTGCTGTGCTGGCATCTCCCAGCTCTGAAATGATTGAGGCAGGATGTGGTCCCAGTGACTCTGTGCCCACCAAAGCCCAGAGTGTGCTGGGCCAGCCCTGTGACCCTCACACTGCTCTTAGATGAGGTGCTTTAGCAGCCTGCTGTGGAGGAATGGGGTTTTTCAAGGCTTCTCAGTCTTAAGGATTTGCCTCAGAGTGTCTTTCCAAGGTTTTTATCTGGAGATGTATTCTTCTTGTCCTTTCTAGACCAATATCAAGGATCTGGAATTGGAGGTCAGCAATTTGCAAAAGGAAAAGGAGGAACTGGTCCTTGCTCTGCACATGGCAAAGAAGGACATCAACCAGGCCAAGTAAGAGAGCTCTGCCTGCAGCTCTGGGGGTTCTTCATGTGTCTGAAATTCCAATGTCTTGCACTTCCCTGATCTGTAAAAACTCTTTTTGGATGTAAAAGTGTCCCTTTAATGTGCCAGGAGCTGCAGAGAAGCCTGCTGTGGGCTTTCAGCAGCAGCAGAGGTGACAGAGGTGACATTTTTCATGAGGTGTCTGTGAAGCTGGAGAGGATTTGTTGCTGTTTCTCTCCAGGCTGAGCGAGCGGCGCCGGAAGAGGCTCCAGGAGCTGGAAGCACAAATTAATGAGCTCAAGAAGAAGCTGAATGAGCAATCCAAGCTCCTGAAGCTGAAGGAGTCCACGGAGCACACGGTGTCCAAGCTGAACCAGGAGATCAGGGTAACCAACAGGCACCTCTGGCTCCAGCCAGTGTGGGCAAGGCAGCTCCCAGACAGGAGTCCCTGGCAGGAATCCCAGAAATCCCAAACAGGAATCCACTTTCAGTTTAGTCAGACTGAAAATAGCAGGTTTTTTTACAAGATTCCTGTTGTTACATGACCTTAATAGGAAGGTGACTACAGAGATTTGGGGAGAAAATAAGTCCAAAGTGTCTTCTGGCACTTCTAATTTATTGCCTCAGTCAAATGATTTGACTCCTCTTTGCTTTCCCTAAATTGTGCCTGTGTTGATCTCCCCTTTATGCCTAAATCCCATTCTTTTAGCACTTTGAGAGTGTCCTGAATGGGAGCACAGTAAGATTTTCCCACCTGCCACTCCCCACACCAGGCAGGCACCAGAGGCTGAAGCTCTTTAGGCTGTAAATCCTGGATAATTCTTCCAACCACTGGTGTTTTCCAGGAAATGAAGCAGCAAAGGGTGCAGCTGATGCGTCAGATGAAAGAAGACACTGAGAAATTCAGGCAGTGGAAGCAGCAGAAGGACAAGGAAGTAATCCAGCTGAAGGAAAAGGTGAGCAAACAAGCCCCTTACACTGTTTCCCTCTCCAAAGTGCTGCTGCAAGCTCTGTTTAACTGGGAAACAGCTGAGAAGAGCTGGGAATGCTTTGAAGAGAGGCTTGGCTCATGTGGCTTCCACTTTTCAACACTTGGATTTGCTTGTGGCTGGAGATCTTCAAGCTCTTGCCACAGCTGTGACTCTGCTCTAAAGCAGAAAGCAAACATAGTCAATGTTTGAAGGATTTGAAGTTGTAGGGTTTGGCCTCAGCTTGGGAGGTTTTTAAACTTCCAAAGGAAGGTTGGTTCTGCAGGTTAATAAAAATCTGGCTGAGTGCAATGGCCAGCAAATACCAGGAGTTTGGTATCACAGCAATTCCTGCCCCTCAATGCCTTGGGATGGTCAGGCTGGAATTTTGGGGCTGCAGCCTTTCTTTTGCCATGGCAAATGTGACTTTTCCAGCTGGTTTTCCTTGCAGGACCGTAAGAGACAATACGAGCTCCTGAAGCTGGAGAGGGATTTCCAGAAACAGGCCAATGTCCTCCGGCGCAAAACAGAGGAGGTGAGGAGCCAGCATCCCCTGGAAACTCCCAACCAACCCCTCAAGTCTGCCAAGTAGGGCTGGAGGAAGGAACAGAATACACAGAAACCTCTTAAAGGAAGTTTTATAGGCTGGAGAGAAAAGCTTTTCCCTCTAGAGAAATCCCCATTTCTGCCTTGTAGCCTTTGAGGAAGCCCCAGTTAAATTTGTTCCTTAAAGGAATTTAGAGGCTGGAAAGAAAAGGTTTTCTCCCAGTAGAGAAATCCCCATTTCTGCCTTGTAGCCTTTGAGGAAGCCCTGTTAAATCTGCTCCTTAAAACCCAAGTGACTCTGGGTACCAAATGACTCTTGAGTCCTTGTGGCAAATCCATGCAGGTGCCCAAGGCAGGAAGTGGAAAATGAGTTGGGGTGGTGGATCTACCAGATTGCAGTTCAAAGTCCTTTCAGGATGGCTTTAAGAGAAATGCATCTTCAACCCCTCACTTTGGGTGTTTCTTTTACCTTCAGGCCTAAAAGGAGCATCTCTTTAAAGGAGGAATGGCAGCAAAGGAAATAAATCAAGGGTGGAAATCCTTGAGTTAAACCAGGATAACTTGAGATTTATGTCCCTTGTGCTGTCACTGTCCCAGTGTTTACCCTGGGCTGGCAATCCCTGGGGTTTCCAGCTGTAGCAGATGATTTGCAGTCCTTGTTCAGCTCTTTGTGGAATCTTTTCCAGGCAGCAGCTGCCAACAAACGCCTCAAGGATGCCCTGCAGAAGCAGAAGGAGGCAGCAGAGAAAAGAAAGGAGACCCAAAATCGGGGCATGGAAGGAATTGCTGCAAGAGTCAAAGTGGGTTAACAGCATTTTTGCATCCCAGCACTGGGCAAACTGGGATTTGGGGTGGGTGCTGCTGGCCTTAGTGGCTGGAGCACAGCAGGACCAGGGAATTGCAATGGGGTTGTTCAGTTTCTCTGAAATGCCTTCGTGGAGGGGGATTCAGTCCTGGAGTTGAGCTCAGCCATTGGGTTTTGGGGTTATTTTTCCAGAGCTGGCTTGCAAATGAAGTCGAGGTTCTTGTCAGCACTGAGGAAGCTCGAAGACACCTGGCAGACCTGCTGGAGGACAGGAAAATCCTGGCAAAGGAGCTCCTTCAGCTGAAAGAGAAGAAAGATGCTGGAGAAAACCCCCCTCCAAAGCTGCGGGTAAGGGAAACTCCCCCTTTGCCACCCCACTCCTCTGTTCAGCAATACTGGGTTCATTATTCTCTCTCCTGCTTGACCTGTTCCCTCAGAAGGTGGGGATGGACCTCACCCTTGGCTACTGTTCTGGGAGAAAGGGTTAAATGTTCTTGTCCTCTGGCACATCAGGGACAAGAGGTGCTGAAGGAACTTGTTACTTAATGGAATTTGGGGAAGTATTTTCCCTGAAGGGACAGTCAGGCTTTGGAACAGGGTGCCCAGGGAAATTCCATCCCTGACAGTGTCCAAAAAAGCCTGGAAGTGGCACCTGGGGCTGTGGGTGCCCCGTTAGTGTTGGGAGAATGGTTGGACTCAACGCTCTGCGAGAGCATTTCCAACCTCCAGGATTCTGAGGGATGTCAGTGGCTCCCACCCCTTAGCAAAGGTTTTTGGGCATGCCCAAAGGAGCTGCAGCTGCTGGGAGCTGCCTGGAGGCTTTCCTAGCTGGGCTGTGTGTAAATAACCGTGTGCTTCCCTCCCCTGTGCCGTGGCTCCAGCGGCGCACGTACTGCCTGGACGACCTGCAGGCCCCCGAGTCAGACCTCTGTGTCTCCAAGCAGATTGAGAGCCTGCAGACAGAGATGGAGCTCAGGTAAGGCACTGCCCCCAGGCTCAGCCTCACAGCCTCACCCCTGGCTCTTCCCCCATTTCCACCTCTCTCTGGGAGGTGGAAGAGGGTGTGAAACACACAGGCTGATGGTGGAAATGGTTCCTTGTGGCTGGAATTTTTTTGAAATATGGGGAAAATACTCAGGTACTCAGACTGGGTGTTTTGAGCTTTAATGAGCACCTCTGAGGGTAAAAACCTCTGCTTTTATTGGGAATGTGGAGTGGAGGCAAAACTCCCCAGGGGAGCAATGCAGGCTCCAGGTGCTTTACCGAGCAGCAAAAATCTTAATTTATACTATTTTACTTAATATTCTGGGCACAGTAACATTAGCCCAGAAACCAGCCCTGGTTTATCTCCTGTGCTGTAACCCCAAATCCATGGATTCTTCCCCAGGAGTGCCCAGATAGCAGATCTGCAGCAGAAACTCCTGGATGCAGACAGTGATCGGGCCAAGCAGCGCTGGGACAGCATTGCCACCATCCTGGAGGCCAAATGTGCTCTGAAGTATCTCCTGGGAGAGGTAAGCCCTGCATTTTCCATTTTTGTCCCTGGAAACAAAGGCTGTAAGTGTACTTGGCCACAAATAAAAGGAAGTGACCAAAGGAATTTGAGTGGAACCTTCTTGTAGTGAATGAGGTTTATTCCCTTCTCAAGTTTGGGTTAAAGTAATCTGTACTGGGGAGTGAAATCTGAAAACCAGGGAAAAGGGAAGTGGAATAGATGAGGGTCTGGAGATACCAGCTAAATGCTTGCATAGGAAAGGGAAAAGGCAGATTTCAAAAGTGAAAGAAAAGAAAAAGTATCTAAAATCCTTCCTGAACAAGAAGGGAAACAAGGGCAGTGCTGGCTGAGGTCAGAGGAAGCAGTGGAGTTGGAAAAACTGGGGTATTGTGTGGTCAGGGAAAGAGCAACTGAAAGACAAAATTACCTGTTGCTCCCTGGGGCTTGGAAATCAAAGGAAAAGGGTGAAAAGGAAAATACTCTTGAGTGCTGCAGGAAGGGAGGTGAATTCAGAACTGTGAGCAAGACCCTCTGCTCCCTGTTTTGCACTTCCAAAGTGGCTGATTCTGAATCTCTCTGGTTTCCTTGGTGCTGAGTTCCTGGGGTGGCTGGAAATTACAGGGATGCAGCCCCTGTCCCAGCAGGGCTCCCTTGTCCCAAGCCATCCCTTGCTCTTCTTTCTTTTCCAGCTGGTCTCATCCAAAGTGCAGGAGAGCAAGCTGCAGAGCAGCCTGGAGCAGAGCCAGGCCAGCTGTTCTGATGTGCAGAAGATGCTGATGGAAGAGAGAAACCACAAAGCAGAGCTGGAGGCAGAGTTCCAAAATCAAATTTTGGTGCAGGAGCAGCAACATCAGGAAAAGGTGAATCACAGCTCCTGGAAATCTTGGAGTCTGATCTCCAGGTCTGCTTGGAGAGAAAGGCAAAGAGGGATGTGCTGAATGAAGCTGGTGCTGGATATCAACTCAAATTTTGTTGGATTTTTGCAGATGGTTCATTTAAAGCCAAAGAAATCTCTGTATTTATCCTGTGAAAATTGGTTTATTCAGTAACTTTCCTCCTGCTTCAAATGAGGAGGTTACACCTGAGCACAAGAGCACTTTTCAAGTAGATCAGGGTGGAATTGTGTGGGAGCGGCAGGAAATTTCCCTGAGCCTGGACTTTGATGCCAAGTGCTCCTCTCAGGAATTCACCCCTGTTTATTCCAACTTGCTTTTAGGTTCTGTACCTGCTCAGCCAGTTCCAGCAGAAAGAAGCAGCAGAGAAGAGGTTGGAGGATTCCCTGAACGAGCAGGAGAAACAACTGCAGGAGCGACTCCGGTTCCAGGTGCAGTGGCTGGGGGAGGGGGGGATCCTTTGGGCTCCCTGGAATTAGGAGAAGGATTGTGTGTTCCCTTTGCAGAAGCCTGCATGGGCTGCTTGCTCTGCAACCCTTGGGGGGATTTTCTCTTATTTATCTCCAATGAAACAAATTCCCTCTTGTCCTGCAAAAACAGGAGGAAGAGCTGGAAAAAATGAGGGAGATCTGTGAGAAGAACCAGGAACTCCTCCGAGAAAATGACACTCTGAAACAGGTAAAGCCCTGCACAGACACCAGAGCCTCCTGGCAGCTGGGTGTAATGGATTTGAGAGCTAATTCTTGTCCCTTTTGACAGAAACTGCTGCTCCTCCAAGTTGCCAGTGGCCAGAAGCTCCAGCACATCCAGCAGAGGTTACCTGAGTCTCCAGACTCTTCTTTTGATTATGTTCCACCCAAAGTAAGAGACTGCACAGTTTGTGTTGCTCCTGAATTCTTTGCCAAAGTTAATCTTGGCTATTGATAATGTGGGGGTTTTCTTCCTCCTAAGCTGCTTTTACCAGGCACTTGTTCTGCTCATTGAAGTGGCCCCTTCAGTCCTTTCCAGAAGACTCAAATACTTTACATTAGTTATTTTGATGAAAAAACCAAAAAGGCAAGCAAAGCCCCAAACCTGTTTCCTCATTGTAGTTCTGACTCTGTGTCCTCCTTCACAATCCTGATTGTTTTTCTCTAGAATTCCCAATCTTTAAAATTGTGGAGTGAGGCACGTGTGTCACAGCAACCTTTGCTGCTTTGCACAGAGCCAGATCTCAGTGCTGGGAGGAAGAAATGATTTAAAACTCTTTGGACAGGAGTGTGACACTTGGTTTTTGTCACATGAGGTGACAACAACTCAGACTTCCAAGTGTTTGTCATTAATAGTTTAAATTGATTGAATTTTCAGTCATGCCAGTCGGTTCTTTCTTTTCCCCTCCCTCACCCCACAACCTTCTTGGCTGTCAGGGACTCTGAAAAAGTTAATAAAACAGAATTATCATATTATAAGAGGGTTTTATTTTTAATGAAATGTAACCTGTGTGAGATTTGGTGGCCTTAACCCCTGGTGCTCCTGTGTTGCAGCCCAAGACCCGCCGGCAGACAACAGCCAAGCCCCGAGCCCCCAGCCCCGAGGTGGATGTGGAGGAGCTGCTCTCTGACTCAGGGCAACTGGAGGATGATGAGTGGCTTCCTACGAGAGCAGGCAGAGGAACAAAGAAAAACCTCATGGGGGTGAGATCCAGTGCCCTTGATCCAGTGCCTGTGAGGGAATCACTTGCTGTGCCCAGGGGTTGGGGGTGGAGCTGTGGTGCCTCCACTGTGTCAGGAATGGGGGATTTGGGTGCCTGGGGATATTTGGGAGCTTCCCCCAGACACAGCAAAGGTTGTCTGCAGTCAGCAACACCTTCCTGAGCAGGTTTTCCCTGCCCAAGTCACCTTCTCCCATGTCCTGGGCTGCTGCCCCTGCCTGAGCTGGCCTCTGCTTCAGGAACAGCCCCAACAGCAGCCACATCCATCCCAGCCAGGGAGCCAATTTTAGGGGAGAAAAAATAAAACAAGGATGGCCTGGTGTGGATCCCTGTTCCCTTTGGGAATCTGCAGCTTCCAGTCCTGACAGAGCCTCAGCTTCCATCTGTCTGTGTCAGTCTGGAGCTTCAGCCTGTGGCTCAGAAAATTCCCAAGGCTTTTGGGCTGGGGACCCCCTCCTGTTTTTGTGGAAGTGTGGCACAGAAACTGGGATCCTTTGGCATAACCTCGAGTCAGGCACTGAGTAACTGAAGGCACTTATCCTGTAGGTCCTGAAGCTGGATCTGTAGGTGGAAGGGTTTTATTCTGGGTATTAGGAAGAAAATGATTCTGGGATGTAAGACTGGCAGCGAAACGCAACAAGGGGCAGCTTGGGGGTGTTGCTGTGCTTGAGATGCCAGAGCTGGCAGGACCTGGAACATTCCAGGAGCATCCTGGCCATTGGACCCCCCTTCCCTCTGCAGTGCTCGTGCAAGGGCCGCTGTGGGAACAGGCAGTGTGGCTGCAGGAAGCAGAAGCTGGGATGCACCGACGGCTGCAGCTGCGCCGTGGCCACGTGCAGGAACAGGGCCCAGGGCCTGGTGAGTGCTGCTGGCCTGGGGGGCCTCAGGGGCTGCAGGGCCTGCATTGGGGCAGGAGCAAAGCTGGATGAAGGGGTAATTCCCACACAAGCATAGTTTGTCCAGGCAGAGCACGTGCACTTTGCTGAAACTCTGTGAATGTCACTAATTAGTGCCTCTCTGGTAACTGAGGACAATTTTCCACTGCAGGCCCAGAATCTGGCTTTCAGCACAGTCATTTGGAGATTCACAGCAAAGATTTTCATGTTCCCACTTCTCATCCACAAATCTAAGGACAAATAAACTCAATTTTCCTTTTGGACTCAGTAAATTAAAGTTGTGTCTTTGGCTGCAGACAACACAAAACCTTGACTCATTCCCAGATTTCTTTTTGAGAAGGAAGGGGTGGTTTGGGGAGGGGGTTTTAACAGCAGGAAGGTCCATGAGAAACTGATGTTCATTGAGGAAGATGTTCCTAGCAGGAATTTTGCTCTTGGATCTCAGAGATGTGGAGCAGGGACATCCCATAGTGCTCTAATTATCGCCTATTTTATGGAGGCCTAGCCTAAGTTTGCAACATCCTGTCCTGGGGAAAACTTTCCAGCTGGAGAGCAGGGGGCTGTGGTGGGAAGGGAAGGGATGAATGTTCTGCAAGAGCTTCAGCCTCTGCTGCCCCTCAGGAAACCACATCATGTGAGGAGCACAGAAAGGACTTGGAAAGGTCCTTGAAGCTGGAAGACCCCACGGAGGTGAAAGAAGGAGAGAGCTTCTTCCAGCCTGTGTGTGCCACTCCAACCTCAAAGGTATTCCCAGGGGAGAGCAGAGCTGCTGGATGAGGGATCTTGGAGGGAAATGAGCCCAGAGGGAGAAACTGCTGCTGGAAAACTCACAGCTTCAGGCAGCTCGTGGGGAAGTTGAGAGTGTGCTGAATTCCTAAGTTCCCACACTGAAATGATACCACAGGCTTGCCACGTTTTCCTGCAGCACCTTCAGCAAGGAGGGGTGGGAGTGAGGAGCTTGCAGGATCAAATCACCTCTGTCCATGCCACAATGCCCTCAAGCTGTGCTGCTGTGCCAGGGGGCACTCATTTCACCTCAGCTAAAGCAATTCCACTATCCCATGGGAACCTACTATTCCAGCTGCTGTCTCCACCTGCTGGATCTTGCTATTTTATCCAAAAAATTGTCTTTGAGTAAAAACTGAGTAAAAAAAGCAGCTCTTGAGGTCGGCCTGGCACTTGGTGTCCTGCTGCCTCTGGTGGGTCACTGCAGCAGTGACTGCTCCAAGGATTGTCCCTTGCTTTCCCCAGGTGCTGCAGGACATCACAGCCCAGGAGGTGCTCCTGAAGAGCCCCAGCACTGCTGCCTCCCTGCTCGGCAGGGACGAGGAGTCCCGGGAGAACCAGAACCCCTTTGGCAAGAAGAAGAAGAGGATGCTGAGCAGCAACATCAGCTTCTTCTCAGGCTGCACCCCCATCAAGGAGGAGTTTTAACTGACCTGGAGCTTTCCCATCCTTTTAGGCTACATTCCTGGTAACTTCTGAGGGAGTTGGATTCTCCTGCTGGAGCAGCAGCTCCTGCCCTCAGCAAGGGAGTCAAACTCTGCTTCTTGCTGGTCTTGTCTCTGTAAATAGTTATGTGTTGGGGTTGGGGGGGAGGGGAGGGTTAGAGTCTTTTCTCTGGAATTCCTGGAGTGAATGGAGGTGATTTTCCAGGGAGGTGTTCCCAGCTCCCTCCTGCCTGCTGAGCTGTGAATGCTGGGTACGGTTTCACCTGTAATCTTGAAAGAACTTTGCCTTTGCACTGGAGCTCTGCTCCTGCCTCTTCCCATGGAGCCTGGAGGAACTTTTGCAGCTGCTCTGGGAGATCCATGGAGTGAGAAGGCCCTGGCTGAAGTCTTAAACCAGCAGCTCTGACCTGGTCAGGCTTTCTGGCCCCTTTGGCCATTGGACTGTCCTTATTCAATGAACTTAGAAGCGTGACCTCTGTGAATAATGTTGGAATTTTAACTCTGGTTTGNTCCTTTAGGCTCAGCCCTCGCTCAGCAGTCGGGCCTGAAGAGCAGCCAGAGCACACGGGCAGCCCTCATCCCTAAATTATGAGTCNCTTCCCATGGAGCCTGGAGGAACTTTTGCAGCTGCTCTGGGAGATCCATGGAGTGAGAAGGCCCTGGCTGAAGTCTTAAACCAGCAGCTCTGACCTGGTCAGGCTTTCTGGCCCCTTTGGCCATTGGACTGTCCTTATTCAATGAACTTAGAAGCGTGACCTCTGTGAATAATGTTGGAATTTTAACTCTGGTTTGTAGTTTCAATAAAGGAATTGCTGAAGAAACCTGACACTGGGGTTGGAATTATTGTGTACAACACCCCCCAGCCCCCCCTGGGCTCTCTGCACTTAAACCTTGGTCTTACAACCAGTCCAGGAGTGGCTGCAACTGTCCAGACACCCCAATCCTGCTGCTTTTCCTTGCCCTCATCCCTAAATTATGAGTCTCAGCAGCTGGAAAAGGTGATCAATTGAATTTTTGTTAAATTTATTTTCCTCTATGGCCAGTGCTGGTGACCCAGGGATGTGCACAGGAATGTGGGGTTTGGGCTGTAGCTTCCCTGGCCTGAGAATCCTCTTCCACCATCCCAGGTTGCTCTAAGCCCCATCAACCCTGGCCTTGGACAATTCCAGGGGTAGGGCAGACACAGCTTCCCTGGGCCCCCTGTGCCAGGGCCTCCCCACCCTCACAGGGAACAATTCCTTCCCAAGATCCCCCCTGCCCCTGGACGTCAGTCCTTCCCTGCCAGCAGTAAAATATTTCCAAGTGCTTTAAATGAGCTTGGAAGTTCTGAGGCCTTATGCCCTAACAGGAAACTGTCCCATCCCAACTGCCACCCTAACCCACAGCCCATCCCACAGCCCATCCCACAGCCCAGCCCATCCCACAGCCCATCCTTTAGGCTCAGCCCTCGCTCAGCAGTCGGGCCTGAAGAGCAGCCAGAGCACACGGGCAGCCCTCATCCCTAAATTATGAGTCTCAGCAGCTGGAAAAGGTGATCAATTGAATTTTTGTTAAATTTATTTTCCTCTATGGCCAGTGCTGGTGACCCAGGGATGTGCACAGGAATGTGGGGTTTGGGCTGTAGCTTCCCTGGCCTGAGAATCCTCTCTATTTTACCTGCGGGAGGAGGGAGCATCCCCTGGGAGAGGGACACAGGGGACACCGGGGACAGCGGGGACAGGACAGGGGGACACCGGGGACAGGACAGGGGGGACAGCAGGGACATTATATAGTCATAAATATTATAGATAAAATTAGTATTAAAATATACACATTATATATATGATGTATGGATATAGTATATATAATGTATATATATTTCTATATAATTATATTTCTATATAATAATATAGAGTGTATATTGGGATATAAAATGCATTATTCATATGTACTTCATATTCATATTATAGTTAAACAGTATATTATTATACAACTATGTATGATGTATACATATATATAACATATATAATATATATGAAGTTTCTGTGCATGCATAATTAATACTGTGTATTCTCTATACACTCTATATTCTATATATTTTATATATATGTGTACATAAATATGTATGTATATATAAATATATATGTGTATAGACAAATGTACATATATTAAAAAAAAAAGTGGGAGAGTTTTGAGTGCACAAAGTGGTTTTGAGTGTAATTACCTGTGTGTGTATCTGATAAACACAACACACATATATATGAAATATATAAAAGCAATAGCTATGTATGTGTGTATATAAAAATAATATATAAATTAATATAAAAATACATTAAAACTGTAGGAAATATATAGAATCCCCCCTGCCCCCTCCCCCAGGTGTGTAAAAGACACCAAGGCTGGGTTACAAACACTCTCCTCTTTATTTCCACACTCCCGAGGCCCAAACGGGGCCGGGCCCCCATTCCCACCCTCTGGAGTCCGTGTGAATCCCTGGGAAGAGCTCCAGGAACCCCATGGGAAGAATTCCATGGGAAGAGCTCCAGGAACCCCATGGGAAGAATTCCATGAGCCCCACTGGAAGGGCTCCATGAACCCCATGGGAAGGGCTCCATGAATCCCTGGAAGGGCTCAGGGCCCTCACAAGGCGTCGTAGTNCCATGAATCCCATGGGCTGGGCTCCATGAATCCCCCTGGAAGGGCTCCATGAATCCCATGGAAGGGCTCCATGAATCCCTGGAAGGGCTCAGGGCCCTCACAAGGCGTCGTAGTCGTCGTCGTCCTCGTGCTTCCTCTTGAGCGGGTTGGGGTCGGCGGCGCCGGGCGGGACCATGTTGGTGGTGATCAGGATGTTCTTGGGGCCGATCAGGGAAGGGTTGATCAGGACATTCTGCACCGTGGGAGTGGTGGGAGTGGCTGTGGGAATCATGGAAAGGGTTCAGGGAAAGCTTGGAGTGATCCCTGTGTTATTCCAGGCTTGTAAAGCGCTGTGCTGCCAGAACGTTCTGGGGGGTTATGCTAAAAGGGAGGATGGGGAAATTCTGGGAGGGGGAGAGAGAAACAGGAGCCAGGGTGGGAGGGAGCTGCCCAGGATGTTCTGGCTGCTGTGCTGGCAATGGGAATTAACACTGGAAGTCCCAGGGGAAGAAATTCCCACACCAGCTTGGCTGGCTGCCCCATCCCTGGACATGCTCCAGGCCAGCTTGGAGCAGCACTGTCCATGGCAGGGATGGGACAGGATGAGCTCCTCCCTGGCCACCCAAGGCCCCTGTGGCTGTGTGTTTCTCCCTGTTTGCACCCCCAGGAATCCCAGGAATACCTGACTTCCCAGCAGGCTGGGAGGATGGGATCTGCACGGTGAAGCGCTGCCCCGCCAGCGACACCGGCGCGCCCACCTTGGCTGACACCGACACGGCCTGGGCTGAGGGGGTACCTGCATCCCACACAAAACAGAGCAAAACAAACACATCAACACTCCTAAACCTCCCTCCCAAGTGGGACCTGTTACTGGACACAGTGGGAATGCACAGGACACCAGGTACAAGGAGTCAGAGAGCCAGGCTGAGCTGCACATTTGCTCACTTTCCCACATTTACCCCAGAGCTACAGAATTCCAGACTATAAACACATACTAATTTTTAGGGCACAGCTCTAAATTTTAAGATCCTTTTAAAAATGGATCTTTCCCAGTGCTATTTCATTCAGCATCATGCTGGCATTGAGGAAAACAACTCTAAATTTAAGTACAGTTCTTGAACAGTGCCTTAAAGAATTTATCACAAATACAGAACACTTGTACTGCATTTACATTTAAAGGTTATTGTAATACTAAAGATTAATTTATGACATTAACGTTCTGATGCTGTCAAACAATATAAGGTCAGGCAGTTCCTGACATTCCCTCAGGGGCTGCAAAGTCTTTCAAATTATTCCTCTTCATTTTTCCTTCCTAAAATAAAGGTGGGAATCCCCTGTGGAACTGTTTCCTACCCAAGGTGGGAGTGCTGGGCCGGCTGCTCACGGCGCCCACGCTCAGGCGAGGGACTGTGATCCTGCCTGCTGTGGAGGAGACCTGTGGGGAGAGAACCAGGGAATGCCTGGAATAAACTGGAAAGTCTTCCCCCACTGAGGCAATCAGGGCTTCCCAGAAAAAGAAATATTTTCCCTCTAAAGCAGAAACAACTGAGATGGAAGTAAAAATTACTTTTTATTATCAACACCAAAGCCTGACAAGTGCCTCTGACAACCTGACATTACACCTGACAGTTCCTCCTGGACATCAGGAGGAATTCTGCCATGGAAAGGGTGGTCAGGCATTGGAAGGGGCTGCCCAGGGAGGTGCTGGAGTCCCCACCCCTGGAGGTGTCCAGGGAATGAGTGGGCATGGCACTCATTGCTCTGCTGTGGATTGGGCACAGGTTGGATTTGATAATCCTGGAGAGCTTTTCCAGCCTCAATGATTCTGGGACTCTGCAGTATTTGTTTAACACTACAATATTCCCATACTTAAAATCTTCCCATATTTTAAAATTTCCCATATTTTATAATTTCCATTTAAAATCAACCCACAACAATTTGCTAATCCAGCCTGGAGACCTCCGAGCTGACGCGCACGGGCCAATGTCCACCCCCCCCTTTCAGAGGTGTGGCAAAAACTGCAATTCCACACCCCTCCCACCCCCCAGGGGTGAATCCCCAACCCCTGAGCGATCCTTACCTTCTTCTGCAGGGATTTGAGGCGGTAGTTGGGGGCAGTCAGGCAGTACCTGTCGGGCGGCAGCCGCGGGCCCGAGTACGGCTTGATCAGCGGCAGCGGCGTCTGGTTCTTCTGCCGGGCAATGTCCAGCAGGAACTGCAGAGACACGGCCTCAGTGACAGCCCAGTGTCCCAGTGACAGCCCAGTGTCCCAGCCACATCACTGTGTCCCAGTCTCAGCCCTTTGTCCCAGCCACATCCCAGTGTCCCAGCCTCATCCCTGTGTCCTTCGCTCACCCTCGTGTCCTCCCCATCTCCATGTCCCA
>VXBS01003088.1:0-22350 GCA_013400255.1 Sitta europaea
AGACTTCTCCCAGCTGCTTAGAGTGGTAGTGTGCATTTCAGGAGGACCCAGAATATCTTAAAATGTATTCAGAGGTATTGCTATGTATTTCTGAAAATAAAGTAGCTAACCAAGCTTTTCATAAATATGCATCACAAATAAAGAAAAGTTCCCAGACATTTATTTCTGGAATTGTACACCAGGTATTAAAGTACAACAAATAGAAAATAATGCTAAAAAAAATAAAAATCAGTGTTTATGTACAAATATTAAAACCAATGCAACAATAGCGACTCCCTCTTGAACATCTGATATTAAAACCATGTCCCGATTGTCACGAAATTTGTTGCTATGCACAAGGTACTTTGAACAACTGGAATCTGTTTTATTAAGAGGACTACAACCATACCTTCTGTATTTTACAATTGATAGCATTTTCCTTCTTCCAATGAAAAATAGGAATAAAAAAATAGTAAACTTGTTATTATTTTATAAATTACTGTATGTAGTTTCCCCATCTGTAGACAATGTGCTTGTAGTGCTGGGCAAATAGTGTCCCTGTTGGTCAGTTTATACATTAGTTTACATTCAAAGTTGAAATACCTAAAGACTTTGGTTAAATTAAGTACTATCATTACGTTCTACTTGATCTGAAGTTTTCATACATTTTTGATCTGAAGTTTTAAAAGTTAAAAATAGGAAACAATTACACAATTCATTGACCTAATAGTATACAATTTAGTACTTTGATCATGGCAAGAGGAAAACTAAACCTTTAAAAACCTAACATGAGAAGATGACATATGAATAACCAAAGTAAAAGTATTGCTATAATCACAGCACCAAGTTACACTTCTAAATGAATCAGCTATCCCCTTCAGATTCCCTGTACATTAAAACGATACATTTACCAACACTGCAGTTGCCTGTTATGGATTTTTGGTTTGTTTGTATGAAAAACAAGTATAGCAGAAGACAAAGAATTCATCACAGTTTGTTATAAGAATTGTGCTTCACCATCAAAGAACCAAGGCAATATAATTTCTTCATATGGTTGCAATTCAGTTATTCAGTTATTTTCATGCCGACTTTCAAAAGACAATTCTTTTAATAAACAGTAACAAGTTCTCCATTTTAAATGTTTCAACTGAGAGAAAAATAATTAAGTCCAGCTTCTAAATGAAAACTTCAATANTGACAACTTGGCTAAAAATGTCAGAATACAACACGGGGCCAAGGCTATCCATTATTTACTGTGTACTTACTAAATTCCATATTTCAGATGCATAAGTTAAGAACTGATTACAAAATTATCTTTATTTTTGCCCACTGTGCTAAACTAATTTGGTTTAATATGATAAATGTGCTATTGCATAAATGCTTTAAAGTAATCTTCATTGCTGTGCTGTAAAGAAAACTCCATACACTGCATCCATAACTCAGGATGTCAATGCAGTTCACAGTAAGCATAATAAATACCCTCTTCCCTTTCAAATATTAAAGTCACTACTTTCTAATTACTCAGCATAACCTTGAAGCAACTATTACAAATATCAACAATGCAAGCCTAATCACTTTAATAAGCAAAACAAGTTTGTGGCAATTAAATTTGTAATATGAACAGTGCAAAGAAAAAGTATGGAGGGAAAGGGGTAATCCTACTGATGTTCTCCCACAAGAATTAGAGATAACATTTTCAAGAAAACTTCATGAATGGCTAAATTGCACTCAGTGATCAAAATAAGAATTTATTGAGTTTAAATAGTTGCTTTTATGGGAGACATTTTTACTCATCCTTTTCTATTTGACCAAAAGTAGTGAAGTGCTATTTTTGAGATAATGACTTGCTAAACCAAGAAATGCAATCCACACTGAAGAAAAACTTTCAAATACATACTTCAAGGTTCTACTACTTCTATATAAACTAGATAGTCCCTCAAAACTGTAACACTTTGAACTGCAGTGCTCCAAGCAATTTGTCTTCTAAAATGCAGACTGTTTGTTTAGTGGTAAATCCTAAGTTGTGCAGACTGTAGCTTTATACATCAGCTGTCTTAGGAAAGTTAAGTTACACAGGTGCATTAATCTTCAAAGTTTTGGACAAAACTCATCTGAATACAATAGCCTAAAATATATCTGTTTAAGCCAGTAAGTTTAAAGTACACAGATACCTCTGACAGCATAATTACTTCTGTGTAAGGTAGCCATGGCCTATAATTTTTCAACAGCCTCCAAGTGTAGGTCTTCATAATTTATTCATGTTATGTCCCTTGTGCTAGCTTCCACCAAGATGAAATTGCTGTTTTTCTTAACTGAAGTGCTCTAGTTTAGTATCACATGACAGAAGGTTCCGTTTAAAAAACATCCTTGTATGTTTGTGCAGTTTAAGTTAAAGAAACCCATCCCTGCCTTTATAAGAAAGAAAAAAATGCTACATTGAGCAGGGATCAGGAATGGTACCTGTAAACACTGTTATTACACTGCATCCATTATGGCAAAAGTAACTGACTAAAAAAGCCACTCCAATCAGTTCAAAACTTCTGTGCTGGTTTTGAAATGGTGGCCTCTCTCTACAGGCTTTAAAATAAATTTGAAGCAGAGCTTAAAGCTGCACCACAGAGTTCTCTTAGTTCCAAACCCTGCCAAACATCTCCACATTTATGGACTGAAAAAAGAAATTACTCTTGGTAAATCAAGATATAGTTCTATACATAAAAAGACATCACTGATGTCAAAGTTCAAACTTCCAGTGAAAGACTAAGCAAACCTGATAGCTCCCATCAAGTTTACTACTACTGCATAAAGTACCCACTCTGTTTAGTTTTCCACAGTCATTCTGAGTGAAGAGCAGTATGTTGGTGAAGAGTATGGGTATTTATAAAACCATTTGTCTCATTTGCAGATAGACTGCTGAAATCAGCCACTGAAACAGCCATTTTGGCACTGGCAATATGGTGTGCGTGGTTCTCAAAGTCCACACCAAGGTTATTTACAGAGACATCATTCATGAAAGATTCTGGGACAACAATCCCCATTTTCAATCTCTTTGCAGGTCTTTCTGTCTCCTCACTGCACATGTTCCCTGGGTTTAACTCTGAGTGATAAAAGCCAGTCTCAAATAAATTAAAACAATCGCTTTCACCATTGCTAGGCAAGTTAAGCAAATCTTCTGTTCCAACAGGCACATGATTAACTGGTGCTCGGGGTAAGCTGTCCATAGGAGGGAAGGCATCATCCAGGCAGTTCACAGCTGAAGTGTGACAGACTGTAGCTACACTGTTTGTCAGTGCTGGAAAACAGATGAACATAAAATGTAAATGAAAAAGTTGTTTATATAGTTACAACAAAAAGTTTGTGGGTTTTCTTTGGGATTTTTCCCTTGATTTACCTGTCAACTCATTGGCAGTGATAGAGTTCAGAATGCTTAGCTGTTGATCAGGAATGCTTTCTGTTCGAGTATTAGATGTTAAGGCTGAAGAATGTACTGCTCCACCAAGAGATTCTGCTTCATCTACCAAACGATCCATGTAGTCCCTTTAAGAATATGGCATTCATAATGTGTTATTTAACAGGAAAACAAGGCCTAAAAATGATGATGGATTTATTCTCAGTTGCTATAGCCACTGCAGCTTTACACTGCAATGATGGGAAGAAAAACTTATCTTTTATATTTACAATTTGCAACAGAAAACATATTCCAAGGACATTTTACTTACGTAACTCCAGGATGATGGTTGTATTTCTTCTTTCCAAATCTTGTTTGCTGAGCAAAGTAATCATAACGTTCTGACTTTTTCCACATGTAATAGAAAGCCACACACTCAGCAACTGTTCTGGTTCTTACCTAAAAGAAGGCAAGAAGAATTGACAAGATAAATGCAAAGCATTATGTTTTGTCATCTCCCCAGTCCCCATATTCCTGCAATATTGTTAGTTTTGCTGTTCTAGTATCTGTAACAAACAAATTAAATCAGAAGACCTGAAAAAGAGATCTACAGTTTCAAATTTCTTTACTGAGAGGGTGGTCAAACACTGGAATGGGCTTCCAAGAGGTGGCTGATGCCTCAGCCTGTCATTGTTTAAGAGGTATTTGGACAATGCCCTTAAAAACATGCTAGAACTTTGGCAAGCCATGAAGTTGTCAAGCAGTTGGACTAGATGACCGTTGTAGGTCCCATCCAACTGAAACAGTATATTCTATTCTAAATAATTATTACATCTGTTCTATTGTATGCATTATTGTTGTTTAGATTTGTTTTTTTTAATGAGACTGAAACTGTATCTTACATCTGAAGCATTTCAGTTCATAACCTACATGGCAATTTTTTAAACTACGGAACAGATACTCTTAAGAAGTAAAACACTGAGCAACTGAATGACCAAAGAGAAATGAAGCAGAAAAGACATTGGGTACATGGAAAATTCTGGTCCATAGTGACAGACCAACTTGTATGCTTTGTTGCACTTTGGAAAAAATATTTTTAAATTATTTATTTGTATCTCTGGTGAATTACTGTTTATGGGTAAGGTTCATTTAAAATTTGAACCACCCAGATATTTAGCATAGGACAGGTTAAGCCAAGTGTTGAACCAGGATTAACTGACTGTTGTTGAACAGCAACCACAACCTTATAAAGTTTACCTGAAATATAACAAAAGCACCCGTCTCCTAAAGAAAAAACTTCTTATTGTGGTTTAACCCCCACCAGCAACTAAGCACCACAGAGGTGCTTGCTCACTTCCCCCCTCCAGTGGGATGGGGGAGAAGAATTAGAAGGCCAAAAGTGAGAAAACTCATGGGTTGAGATAAAGACAGTTTACTAATAATAAAAAAAAAATTGCTAAAAAAGAGGAAAATAAAACCCAAGAAAAACAAGCAATGCATAAAAACCCAACTGCTCACCATCAACCAATTGATACCCAGCCAGTCCCCAAGCCACAGCAGCCCCCACCCACCAACCTTCACCCCCCAATTTTATTACTGAGCAGGATCTCATATGGTCTGGAACACCCCCCTGGTCAGTTGGGGTCAGCTGTCCCAGCTGTCCCCCCCCAACTCCTTGTGCACCCCCAGCCTCCTCACTGGCAGGATAGTCTGAGGAGAAAAGGCTTAGACTCTACATAAGCTCTGCTCAGCAATAACTAAAACATTAGTGTCTTATCAACAGTTTCCAGCACAAGTCCAAAGTATAGCCCATAGTAGCTACTATAAAGAAAATTAACTCTATCCCAGTCACAACCAGTATGAAACCTCAAGGTGGTATCAAAACATACAGGAGATGTACAGAAAGTTTGGAAACACATACTGGCAACTGTACCAAATGATACATATACTTGATTAAAAAAAAAGCCCAATTCCTATTCTACAGGCACAGAGGAGTTAATCAGAAGCAATTCAGATCAAAATTAGAACTCCTTTGATGGTCAGAAACCAGACTACTGATGGATGACTATACTTTCTGAAAACACAAAGAGCTAAGCTGGTTTCTGTAGAATTACACCTTCTGAGTGACAAAAATAATTAAAGATGTATTTTCCCCTCTCACAGACATGGTATGAAAATAATATACCTCTAGAAGAGGCAGACATTTTATCTAAATTTTAACATAAATGCATACATGGAAGCAATATCAACATGAATTGATTTCAAAGATAATATATTGATGCATGTTGCAACACCTAGCTTTTCCAATGGCATCAGAGGCAAAATTAGCATGGAAACAACAAGCTGGTTTTAATATGTTGACTCTTATGTCACTCTTACGTAGCTTCTGAAAAAGGCATTGCTTTTACAAACATTCAGCATCATAGCATCTACCAATTCTTCCATTTAACTGCAAAATACTAACCTTGTTTTTCTGTATGAGATGAAAGTCTTTTCCATAAATCAGAAGTGCATGTTCAAAGCTTCTGCATTCTTCTTCTGTCCATGCTGTCATCTCTTCTAGACAATTGCAAAAGTACCATGATACTTATTTTCACTCACTAATCTTTATGTCGCTAATACCTGAACATCCAAACACACTCTAAAAAAATCCCAACAGTTCAGTTATTTTGACCCATGTTCTTTCCTCTATTGTAAAGATATCCTACCTGAAATCTAGTATTCCTGCTTATAAAGACTCATAAAAGAGTCTGATTACTGAAGTATTTTACCCTGGAGGGCAAAGGACATTCAAAAGACTTGATTTATTATTTCTTAAGAAGTTTGTCATAAAAAAAACCCCCGAAGATTTGTTAGCATCATTATTTTTCTGAATATTCCTTCTTGCATCAGATACAAAGAACAGTGACTGTTGGAACAAAAGAGTGAAGGAACAACCTCTGACATTTTTAAGACAGAAGTGAATTTTAGTTTTACAAATTAAACAAAACAAAACAAAAACAGAAAAAAGGAATAAAAGCTTTAAAACAAAGTAGCTCAAACTATTTGAGTAGGTAATTTTTGTCTCAAGTATTGTTGCTTCCCTATCTTGATTATGGCTTTGTGTCTATATACAATAAAGGAGAGACATTTCAGGCATCTTACATTCATAGTAGTGATCTGTTCAGTTGTCATTTAAAGCCAATGAGGGTGGAGAACAAAAACCAACCAACAATCACATTTCAAAACATTTTTGGAAGCAGATACTGGAACAAAGACCTTGCCGCTTTCAGATGAAGGTGATAATCATTCCACTACAAGTCCATTAATTTTGCACTCCTTACTACAAAATTCTCAAGCTTCAAAGAGATCCCCATGTAAAGTCTCACTGTTATGAAATTATCTTGGGAGATGTAATTTTTAATGCATATTGAGAATAGCAGTGAACTTCAGTGGGTACAGATCATTGCACAATGGTTAATAGAGACAGGCATAAACAGTATTATCATCTTTCACCATTTTTAATGAGGATATAAACCCCATCTGACTTGGGGCCTGGGAGAGGATGAGCACTAGTCCTTTGGACAGAATTTGGGTCTCTAACACACAATCTCTCATAAAAGCCCTTTCTGAAACACTGCTCTGATATTCCTTATTGTTCCCTTCACTTTTATCTTAGATACTTAAGTTTCAGAGCACCTAACTCATAAACATTCAAAATCCCCTTGGATCCAGTTCTGAGTAGGGAATATATGCCAGAATACATACTTACACCAGGGCTCATAGGCCATTTCTGCTTTATGAAACATGTCAAACTACAGGACAAAGAACTGTCTTTGCTAAATGATACACTGATTTTTATTTAAGGGAATAATAAAGTTAGGGACAAACAAAATTGTTTACCACTGTAAACTCAAGCAAAACTCTCCACACTCTACCATAGACCTAGAGAAGTATACAGAAGAACCAAGTTAAGGGTTCACATCACACAGTGCTAGCACAGTAATGAAGAGTGGGGCTCACTCATATTATCAGCTATGTTCTCCTGATTCCTGTATAAATGTCATCAGTTTATAATTGATCATTATCTCAAAAAATACTATAATGTGGGGGAGAACTGCCTTATGGGAGCAAAATTACAACTTCCCCCTCCCTTCTCCTCAGTCTGTATCATTCTTAAAATGGAAAAAAAAATGGGAAAAAAAGGAAAGAAAATATATAAAATTTGATCCTGCAACCTTTATACAAATTGCAAACTTCTCTAGCAGAAATCTCCATCTGGCCAACAGTCAGATTATACCTAATCTGAGTTATATACCTAATAGGAATTATTGAAAAACATCTGAAAGACAACACAGTCATTCATCACAGCCGTCACAGCCAGCACAGCTTCATGAGAGGAAAGTCCTGCTTATCAAACCTGATTCCCTTTTATGACAGTTACCCACTTAGGTGATCAATGGAAGCCAATTGATGTCATATTTTTGGATTCTGTAAAGCTTTTGATGTCCCAGGATCCTTCTGGACAAACTGTCCGGCTCCCAGCTGGATAAACACACCATGTGATGGGTGAGCAACTGGTTCACAGGTCAGGAACGAAGGGTTCTAGTGAGTGGGGTGACATCAGACTGGTGACCTGACACTAGTGGGGTTCTGCAGGGCTCCATTTTAGGCCCTGTGCTCTTCAACACCTTCATAAATGACTTGGACACAGGACTGGAAGGGATGCTAAGTAAGTTTACATATGCTACAAAACTGAGGAGCTGTTGATTCCCTTGAATGCAGGGAGGCCCTGCAGAGACACCTTAACCAATTGGAGGACTGGGCAATCACCAACTGTATCAAGTTCAACAAGGGGCAAGTGCCAGATTCTGTATCTGGGGTGGGGCAACCCTGGATGAATGGACAGAATGGGGAATGAGCTGCTGGAAAGCAGTGCCACAGAAAAGGACCTGAGGGTCCTGGTTGACAGAAAGTTGAATATGAGTCAGCAGTGCCCTGGCAGCAAGGAGGACCAACTGTGTCCTGGAGTGCATCAGGCAAAGCATTGCCAGCCAGGCAAGGGAGGGGATCATCCCCCATTGCTCTACACTGGTGCAGCCTCACCTTGAGTACTGGGGGTAGTTTTGCTCATGACAGTGTAAGAAAAATATAAAGCTAATAGAGAGTGTCCAAAGGAGGGCTACAAAGTTGGTGAAAGGCCTTGAGGGGACACTGTATGAGGAGTGGCTGAGGTCACTTGGCTTGTTCAGCCTGGAGGAGACTGAGGTCAGACCTCATTGCAGTCTACAACTTCTTTGTGAGGGAAAGAGGAGAGGCAGACACTGATCTCTTCTCTCTGGTGACCAGGGACAGGACCCAAGGGAGCAGCCCAAGCTGTGTCAAGAGGAGGTTTGGGCTGGATATTAAGAAAAGGTTCTTCACCTAGAGGGTGGTTGGGCACTGGAACAGGCTTCCCAGGGAATGCTCACAGACCCAAGGCTGCCAGAGCTCAAGGACGGTTTGGTTGGATTTTTGGGGTGTCCTGTGCACAGCCAGGAGTTGGACTTTGATGATCCTTGTGGGTACCTTCCAATTCAGCATGTTCTATGATTCTATGAGTAGTCTGTGCTAAAGACATCATGGAAAAGGATGTGCTTAATAATCTGAATCTTACTCATGTGTTTTCTACTGTCTCCAAAGACATATTTCTTAAAAAGCAGATACTCTCTCTTACCCTGAGATGTCTTTCCATTTGAGCAGTATCTCTCAATTGCTTCTTTAACATTATGGCTACTTTTGAGAAGTTCATATAGTGCCTATAAAATAGAAGTTGTCTTTAGAAAGAGTTAAAGTTTGCAAATACCTAAATTTCTGAAACAAGCCTTTCAGTGAACATATATAATGTAAAAAGAGGATATATCTTTATACAGAATGAAAATGTTAAAATAATCAAAAGCAAACCATCCAAATGTTACGGCAACATTTAATTAAGCAAATGTAAACCATGATATGTAATAATTAGAAAAGCTGGATTTGTCAACAGCATGCCAATTGGAAACATCATAGATCACACTGCCAACATTCAAATACTCAATTTTAAGCATGTGTTTAAAATTACAAATAAGATCCTGACCCCAGTAACATCCAATTTAAAAAAACATTGCTGCCTTTATAATAAAAGGCAGAGAAAGAGCACACATTAATTACAAAGCAATGTGTCACAAATGGAACAGGATATAAAATATACTTGTTCATTGTCACGTGTATGTAGTCCTTCAGGAATTCTGCCAATCATATTTTCATTTCCTGCTCTTAAGGAGGTTTCAAAAAGGTATTCTTTAACTTTACTTTCTGAGATCACATCAGGTTTCCAAAGTAAATGGTCTTCATTTTCATAGGCTGTTAAAACAGAATTAATTTAATGGCAAGTGTGACATTTTTAAGGCTAGAACATAAAAAGCTATTTCACAAAGAACAGGAATACAGAAGTAATCAAATCAAGCACCGTCATGTCACTTTCAAATTGCAGCTCATTTTTTTCCCCAAAAAGCCTTAGTTTAGAGAGACTTCAGTGTGGTATGGTGAATAGACTCAGGTTCCATGAGGATGAGATAAGGGACTGGCTCTTGAGACAGAATTTCTACAGAGGAGCAGCTTGTTGACAGGTAGATGATTCAAGTCAAATTATGCATATGTATTAATCTTCATATAAAAAAACCCTAGCAAAATCACTCGGTTTTATTCAGATGTTTATAACAAATAAGCTATAGTTTACAATAAAAAGTGTACTTTAATATTTCAAATACTGCATATAAAATAAAAAAGAGGTGGCAGGTAACTGGTAATTTTCAACTAAAATTTGCTAAAACTTACTTAGCAGAATGGAAATCTAGTTTCAATGTGGTAATTTCTTTTTCCATTCATTAACAACTGAATGCTGTTAACAACTATTTTACAACCAATCAGGATATATAGTCCTCCTTCATAGTATACTGAAATCATGTATGCACCTCTTAAGTAGCTTATTTGAAATATATTGGAAATATTCAAATTCAAGAGTTGTCCTGAACCCTTGTCTATGCACACATTTAAAATCTAGATTAAACTAAATCCTTTACTCTGATCAGTGGATGTGTTTACACATAATGCTTTATGTACTCTCTTGGCAATACGAATTAGTTATTAAATTCAAACACACCCAAGTATAATGGCAGTTACACTAGAAGAGATGAAGAAGATTCTCAAATCTCTCATATAACTGCAGGAAAGAATATTAAGCTAAGTTAAATAAAATTGCATCTCCTAAAGTTCTGTTATGACTTAAGAAAACTGAAAGCTTTCAAACAGACATGTTACAAGTGTAAGGTTTATAGAAGAGCAGAACTGCTTTCTAGCACAGTTTCAGTAGCTGGGACTTCACAGCAGAAATATAAGTCCATTTGCCATCACAAGCTCTTCAGGGAGTACAAAAGAGGCTTTTACAGAATCCTGCACCCTCTCCAAGCATTGCTGAGCTCAGCTTCAATCTCCATTATCAACCAAGACAACCCAGCACGTTTTGCTGGAATCCATACCTGATATTCTCAAGACAAACTCCTCAGACTCTGCCATCTGGTAGCTACCTCTTTGCTCCTGGCTATGCCAGTGAACAATACTCTTTCTGATTCTCTCTAGCACTAGCTTGTTCCAGAGAAAGTTGTTAAATTAATGACTTCCTGATCATCCTCTGGTTATTGGCCCTTCTCTAGTTCTTGACCAAGAAGTCAAGATGCGTAAATAGTAAAAGGACTATTCAGATAAAACTGGTTTTCACTCTTCTATTTCTTATAACCAGTAAGCATCATGCTCATATCGTAGAAAAATAGAAAACTTACATAGATCTCTTAAGCAACACAAGAGATGTTAATTTGCTAATGTTTCCAGCCAGTGAAGGTTTCTAAAGGTACCAAATAAAACTATATTAAATAAAGTTATTTCTTCTACTCTGGCACAATTTCAGTTTTTAACCTAAATTTACACAGCAGTAACATCATACTTAAAACATCATTTTTTTTTAAAGACAAGGTATATCGAGACCTACATCCTATGCTATGGAAAATCCAAATAGTTCATTACTTTGTTTTTCATAACCATTTTGTAACCCACACTGTTGTGCTTGCTAAGAAAGAAGCAAAGAAAAATACTGAAGATTTTCAATGTAAATTTACATGTTCATAGCCCAGTTATGATATCCTGATGAAATATTTACTTCTTTACCCACAGTTTGTTGCCTCCTAATATTGCTAGATACTTCAGAATTGACACTGTAATCCACCCTCCTATGTCTTCTCAAAAATATCCTCTCAAAGTTGTAGAATCACACTTTTAAGATATAATTATGTGGTTGCATTACTTCAGTTTTTTGGTTGGTTGGTTTGGTTTTTTTAACTAAGTAATTGAATTTATCTTATAAATTTAAACAACATTTTTCCATCAGCTGTTATGTATAAATATAAGATAAAAACTAAAACAGAATATCTTACCCTTTTCATTATCACCATATTTGCCAAGGTAAGGTGGAATTTCAGCCTGATACTGTGAACCAACCATTATTTCCTGAAGATGTAACAAAAGCCATAAGAAAAGGGTATTAATATTCTGTGCATGGAAGCATTACAAATTCCATTAACATGGGATTTTGCAGATAATTTCAGAATTAAGGTACTATTTTAGATATGTACTATAAATTTTAATGCATTTTTAATAGTAGAAGTTTTCTTAAGATACAGTTATTACCTTTCTCAAATCTTCAGAGGAATTACCATTGTCTGCCTCTATGTCTTCACCATCTGATTCCTTATCTCCATCACACGTAGTGTTTGCTTCAGACACAAATAAGTTGGTGTTAGTTAGGAAGAATTTTCAGTTCAAACACAGAACTACAAGATATTCTTTACTTTTGAAAGGAGTCCTGCTTTTATTCTGGGAGACACTCATCACCGGTTTGTTGATCTGCATTTGTATCAAACTAGAATGAAGTGAGAGTATTGGTGCTTGCATATTGCAGAACTGAAACATTTACCATTATTGCAACTAAGACAATATTTCTAACAATCAAAAGGAAAGCAGACAATTTTTCTTCATTGATTTTCTTCAATAAATGCTTACACCTTATAGAAAAGGCATGAGAAAAACAGAAAACTTCCAGGGCTATGACTTAGCCATGGGTTAATCACAAAGAAAGTTGAAGGCAAGTCTTTATTACCTACTGATTCCTTTCATCTGAAGTTTTAATTGGCATTCAAAACATTCCTTTAAACAAGGCTACCTCAGCAAGGACTAAAGACATAGTAGATATACAGAATAAGCAAAAGATAACAAAAGACTGCTTACTCCTCTTTAATATTTATTTTCCTTAGGAAGAAATACAGCAGAGCACTCCAAGTAATTCAAATACAGTACTCCACAGAATAACTCATATTTTAGAATTTGGAACTCTGTGGTTCTCGGTTCTGAAGTACTTCTATTTTTTTATTTTATCCCCAGCAGAATGGAATCTATAGTTCTGATAAGATAAAAACTATTTCATATTCTCAATTTTCAATAATAACATGCTCAAAAATAGGGTTTCAATTTTAGCTTCATCACAAATAGAATCATCAACATCAAAGACAATATCCAAGATGATAGACTGAGGGTCTTCTTCTGTAGTTATTACTAGAATCACCAATCTATCTCTTTTTGCAGTTAGAAATAGCAGGCAAGAAGCTAACATGAATGTGTGAAAGAGCAATATGTCTAGATACTAATATGCAATTATTTTTTCCAATTAATCCAAATTTAACAAAATGGCCTATGTGTTAGACATGTTTATTTTAAAATTGAATGTTATCTTAAGAGAAATGGACAGGGATCAGAAAAAAAAGGATGGAACTGTCAACAGCACAGAAAACTGACATTTCCCTTCCTGACATGGCAGATATTTGATTTTAAAATGCCCAATCGAAAGTTCTAATAGAGAAAGAGCAACATTCTGATAGAAAAACCACAATAGTTGAAAGAAATATGACTGTTTCTTAATCCTGAGTAAGATGAAGGGGCTAATAATTTTTTCAAAAAAGTTGCCACACTCAGTGTCATATTCATTAATAGTTCACAAGCAATGTTTAAGTGTCAGCAAGATTGGGGTTTGCTTAACTAAAAAAGGACATTATAATTTTTTAATTTTTTTGTATCTCTCTCAAAATGTCTTACATTACACAATCAGCAGCATGCAAAGAGCTACAATTGCTGATGATTGAGAAAGCATGTGCCCTTTATCATCTCCTTTCTCTAGAGGGATGAAATCCCCCAGAAAAAGCTCAAAATACTTGCCAAATTAAAACTGTGATAAAAATCCTCCACATTGTCTGTTGCAGTTCATTTGTTCACTGGTGTACTAGAGTTGGAGCAATGAGGAATATCTTGTCAAGGTTGGATAATTGAACCAATGGTTCTTAGATCTTTCCCATAATAGTTCCATGGGTAGTGAAATTTTGGTGGTCATGGGTTCATAGGCCCCATCCCATATAAAAACACTATGGATCATGAACTCCTATGGAAAACCACTGAATGTGTGAAGGGAAATAATCACAAAGAAACCAAATTTCAGTTCACATCCATAGGCTGAATAGAGAAGTCACTGGCTTAAAAGTAGCAGCAAAAGTTTTAGTAGAGAAACACTAATTTAAAAGAACGGGTTACATATTCATGTCATTCACCAGCACACAAAATTTCAGAGTGCTCCTTGACACACATTAACTATTAATTATGAAAAGCTACTGTATTTTTAGAAAAATTAATTGTGCTTGTGCTTTGAGCACCATATTAAATATAGGTCTTTTAGGTAAACAATAATACCAACCAAAGACAATATTCACATACAACATCCTGCAAAGCACTGTTTCTCAATCCCGCTCTGCAATTTTGATATTTTAAACTAGAAAGCTATATATTTTATAGTATATGGTAAGACTTTATGAGTACTATTATAAAATTAGGTTTCCTACATCTTAATGGCCGAGGAAAGAAGTCAGTAGCCTCATGTGAAGTAACTGATGGTGTCAAGTCATCAGCAGAAGACTGCGTTTCTTCATCATCACCTGACAAGAGGTCTTTAGCTATTTCCTCCTGTATCATTAAAATAAAAACCCAAAACTTCAGACAGACTATTAAATACAGACTGGTGAGCATTTACGTTCAGTAAATTGTAAGTCTCATTAATTAAAATGAATTATTTTACCATAAGCCATTTTAGCAGACTGTTCACTATTAAAAAGCTAATCTACTCCTAATTCTCAAAACAAATATAACCATTAATTTCAGAGTTGAACACAGAGGTTTATTTCCCCCTTGTCTTCTATTAAAATAAATGCACAAGTAGTAACCCCTGCAAGCATGAAATCTCAGATGTTCATCCGACTACTTTTAAATAAAAAAAAAGCGAGTGGAAACATTTTGAATTCTGTCATTCTTTACATCACAGATACCCCTTAAATTCAGGGGAGGGTGGTGTGGTGGTGGTAATGGGTGAACAAACAAAAACCCAAAACAAAAGCTAGGCACTTTCATAGACTTTTCCTGAGAAGAATTACAGATAATAGACAAAAGATAATGGGCGGGGGCAAGCAGGGACGAGCAAGGGGGAGGGCAAAAGAAAGGGAGAGGGAACAAGAACATACTTCCTCCACTACCAGACATGCTTGAACCCCTCTGTATAGTGATTAGAGCGGCAAAGAACTGTATTAGACAAGAAGCCAAGTACATTTCTCTAGCCTCAACACAATGGTGACTCCTAATGAGAAACAGATGTGCAGAGCCATCATTATACTCTGCTTTCTGTGGAGTTTATAATTTCATCATACTTATGGAAAGCAAAAAGAAGACACATACTTACTACCTGCAGATTTTATAATACAAACTACTAGCTGCATGCCTTATAGCCAACAATCAGATTCATCTCAGAATTCAAAGTTAGCCTGTGAATCATAAAAACTGTAGTTTCGTCTTTTTATATTCAACAATGTGATACATATAGTAATTGCACAGAAAATAATCTCTCACCCCCCAAAGATGAGATTTTTAAAAATTATATGCATTTGAAAGAAACATTCCAAAGCACCTAGCAGTGCACTTTTCAAGTTATCCACAAAGGTTTGTTACATGACATGTATGTTTGAAGCCAGAATTACTATTCCTGGATATTGCGTACACTAAAAAAAAATACAGAACTTTTCAGAAAAAATCCCACTTCTATAAAACAAAAAAAAAAGGAAATCTATTTAAAGTTCTCTGAATGTGTTTTAGAAGAACCATTACCTTATTCATTTCTCAGTTGTAATAATATAATGCCACTAAATTTGGTATGCATTTGTGTGATAATTATAATTAAATTCAGATCCTAAATATCTTTGAAAAATAATTAAAAGTACAATCACAGAATCATTTAGGTTGGAAAAGACCTTTAAGGTCATTGAATCCAACCATCGACTTAACACTGCCAGGTCCACCACTAGTACAGTAATTCTTAATTCTATGTTGAAATTGACAAAGATATGTATTTTGTAACACCAAGAGACAGTGAAATATAAGTTAAGGCCACACAGATTTCTACTTTTAAACCATAATACAGGGGAAAACAGTTCTGACTTACTTTATCTAGAGTCATATCTGGAAGCTCATCTGCAAGTTCACTTGGAGAGCTATCCACACTGGAACCAGCCATAACTGGAATTGTGGGTTCATAGCCATAGAATGCCAGCAAATCTTCCAACGGCATGTTTCCTTCCTAATACAAGATTTACAAACATTTCAATATTTTGCCAAATACTTGTAAACAGTTCAGGCCTAAAAGAATAAGACATATTTTGAAAAACAAAAGTAAAAAACAAACAAGAAAAACTTAACTGAAAGCAGGAATTTTGATTAAAGATCTAAAATATTTTCAGGCATGAGACTGAAATAATTCATAACTGTCTCTTTAATGAAGTCCCATTAAACTATTGAAGAAAACCATTTAGTGGATGAAACTAAAGAGTAATTATTAAAAGTTTGCTCCTTATCTGATTCATACTGTAGAACATGATTTGCCTGTATTTCTTCAAGACAGAAGATAGACTAGGAACATTAACAATCCCCTTAGAAGAAATGCAGAAAAACCTGAAAACTTTAGTCCTTTATAGTTACAGCTGCAAGTGTGCAAAACACCACAGAAGTAAACCAATGTACCAATCTTTTATCCCTCCTTTCCATCTTCTGCATAATACATTTTATAATGACTGTAGAGGTGTTGTAGTTTAACCCCAAGCAGCAACTAAGTACCACACAGCTGCTCACTCACTCCTCCCCAGTTAGATGGAGGTAAGAACTGAAATTATAAAAGTGAGAAAGAAACTCATGAGTTGAGATAAAGACAGTTTAATCATTAAAAATAAACTTTTTTTTTTAAATGCAAGGAAAATAGGAGAAAAAAGAACCACAACAAAACAAAGAAAGAGGTATATAAAACCCAAGAAAGACAAATAATCCAAATGAAAACAATTGCTCACCACCAATTGATGCCCAGCTAGTCCCCGAGCAGTGGCTTCCCACCACCATTCAGCCACTTGGCTTGTTTGATCATGGCATACATTTAACATTTATGGATAACCTGTGCAGTGGCATCAAGTCAAGTCGACATCTCAGTCATTAGCCTATCTGTATGCTGCATCCCTTCCTACATATCCTGATGTGCTATGGGCCCATCAAGCTATAAATAGGTCACCCTTCTGTTCCCAGTCCAGATCCACCTAAGCCACTTCAATCCCAGCAGCCTGATCCACCTGCTTATTGTTTCAATGTTCTTCAGTGGCCTGACTCGAGTACATGACATACCTTCACAACCAGGTTCTCTGCCCAAGCAGCAATATCTTGCCACAATGCAGCAGCCCAGATGGGTTTATCTCTGCACTGCCAGTTATCCTGCTTCCATCGTTGCAACCACCCCCACAGGGCATTTGCCACCATCCCTGAGTCAGTGTAGAGATAAAGTATTGGCCAGTTTTCTTGTTCAGCAATATTTGTAGCCAGCTGGATGGCTTTCACCTCTGCAAATTGACTTGATTCACATTCTCCTTCAGCAGTTTCCACAACTTGTCGTGTAGGACTCCACATGGCAGATTTCCAACTTTGATGTTTTCCTACAATATGACAGGATCCATCTGTAAACAGGGCATATTGCTTTTCATTTTCTGGTAGTTTATTATTTGGTGGGGACTCTTGAGCCTGAGTCACCTCCTTTGGCAACACTGAAGTTTCGACCAGTTCACAATCACTTTCAGAATTCCTGGGTGGTTGGGGTTTCCCATTCAAACTCATTGTGTGATCAGTGTAACCCACTTACTCCACGTAGCATCTGTTGCATGATGTGTAGAGGGGAACCTGCCTTTGAACATCCAGCCCAACACAGGAAATCGAGGTGCCAAAAGGAGCTGTGCTTAAGTACCAACTACTTCTGAAGCTGCTTGAACTCCTTCATATACTGCTAATATTTCTTTTTGAGGCTGCCTCTTCTGATTTGCTCTCCTGCTCCCTGTTAGGAGAAGGTTCTTCATCTCTTACTAAACAAGTTGACTTCTGCTTCCATTGTTTCTGCCTCTTTGGAATAGCCAGGGCATCGTTTTCTTTCCCTCCAAATATTCTATCACTTCATCAGGATTCCGCACTTGTTCAGGAGTGAAGTTCCAGACCACTGGAGGTGTAAACCTTTCTAGATACCTGTCCATATTCTCCCACATGCCTTGCCACCCATAACCACACTGCTGCAGGGTCATATTCCTAAATAGCTTGTTAACCTCATTAAAAGCTGTAGTAATATTCCTAAGAAATACAAATAGAAGGATTTAGACTACCCAAGGATGTTCAAGATATTGAAGACTTATTGTAACAAGGAAGAAAACATGATGAAAGGTGGTGGTGAAAGTGCCATTCTGTATTACCTCCACAAAAAAAAATCTCTCAGAGGAAGAAGTACAATTGTTAATTGTCTCCATGAGATGGCACCTGAAGTAAATTAATCTTCAGTACAGAGCCCAAATACCAGATTAAGCTCAAGGCCAGTGTTTTAATAATAAATCTTGCAGGCAAAACATCATTAAGCACTACAGAGCATAGAAACCTGCAAAATCCAACACCAATCTTGATCACATACAGCAAAAAAAGAGCATGGAATAGATCAGACAAGCTAATATCAAGAACAGATAAATCAATATCATGACCAGCAAATGTTAACAGATGTAAATTCTTCCTAATGTTATGGTCAAATCTCTTCTCTCAAACCATTTGTGCCCTGTTGTGGCATAACCCTGGATGGCAACTAAACACCACAGAGCTGCTCCCTCCCTCCTTCCCCTATGGGATGGGGGGGGAAGAGAATTGGATGAGTGAAAAAGAAACTTGTGGGTTAAAATAAAGACAGTTTAATGTTTAAAAAGACATAATTTTTTTTTTAATGTAAGGAAAATAAAAAGAGGGGGGGAAGTAAAGCCCAAGAAACACAAGTCATCCAAATAAAAACAATTGCTCACCATGAACCGACCAATGCCCAGCCAGTCCCCAAGCAGCTGGGCGATGTGAGAAACAGAAAAGGCCTTGGCTCTGTGTAAGCTTTGTTCAGCAATAACTACATCAGTGTGTTATCAACACTGTTTAAGCACAAATCCAAAGCATAACCCCATACTAGGTACTAGGAAGAAAATTTACTCTCCCAGACAAGACCAGTACAGAAAGTAATATGAGAAAAACAGCTAATGATACAGAAACAAAAATCAAGAGGAAAGCTTAGTTTATAACTTCTTTTTTCCAACAGCTTTTGATCAAATTATTTTACTAAATATCATCATACTTGCATCCTAACACATTAAAACAAACCATGGAATTTTTTTTTAATTACCTGATTCAAGTTATCAAATAATTAGAAATATTTTCCAATAATTTATACCTTTAAAAGTTATATTACCTTTAAAAATTTCTTGTTGAACTTATACACTGATTAAACTACTTGTTTTCTTTAATCAACTAAGGTCTTAGTCCTGCAAAGACTTTCCATAATGGGTAAATGTAAATTCATGTCCAAGTCTTTCCAGGATTGGGACATAAAGTAGTAAAGTGTTTAAGAAGAGTGGCTCTCAGTTCTTTTTCCTTCTTTTATAGAAGCAGTAAGATCATTTTGTGGAGTACCAGCTCCATTTTAACCACCAGACTTGGTAAGCTGCTTCGCTATTATAATTGCAAGTTCATAATTAGCAAAAATACAACTGTAAAAGGTAGCAAAGCTAAACCAAAACAAATAAAAACCCCAGAAGTTAAGAAAATTTGTTTATAAATGGACTACAAAAGCACAGCCTCCTATTTAATGCTAAAAATTACACTTTCCTGGAAGTCTGTTGATCAAAATCTGCAGTTATGCTGAGTGATGTAAGTGGGTCACTGAATGGTAATGCAAGCAGCATCAGTTTGTGACTATTTAGCATTCAGCAGACATTTAAAATGGGTGATGCACTGACACAGATGAACAAGAGGTAGAAGTGGAAAAAATATGTAATTAAAGAACGTAAAAAGGAATAGGAAAAGCCAAGGAGCATGCTGGTCATTTTGTACACCCAGCAAATGCCAAACTGATGAAACTGAGATATAGAACTACAATTTATGTAGCAAATGAATGTGAAAAATGTGTAAAACAGGAATGTGCTTCCAGATTGGAAAACCAAAATCTGACCAACAGAATGAAACACAGCTAGCTGTCACTTAATGTACAATTTAAACTTATTTCCAACTTATAAAACTTAAAAGTGACAAGTGATATTAGATAATAAGACTTTAAAATCTGCTTCAGTAATTTCTTTTCCAAAGTGAAAAAGTTATTAAATGAAAAAGACGAATCTGAACTTAACACTAATAACTTTGAGAATCTAAGGTCAGCCTTTTTGTGATGAAGCACTGCTATATCCTAAAAAGAAACCTCCAAAGGCATTTCACAGAAAATTGCATTATGCAATACAAACTAAAGAACAGGTTGAGTGTTCTCTTCATTAAAAAGCTACAACATATATGGACATTTAGGAGAGAGCAAGTCACTCTTACCCTTTCTAAATCTTCAATTTCAGAGCTGAAATTTTTGTTTTCTTCCATCATTTCCTCCTCTTCCTCAAGAGTTCGTTCATCATCATAATCATGTACCAGCATTTCAGCAGAAGGGTCAAAGTCATGATCCTCAGAGGATAAAGAGCCAACTATCAAAAAACCCTAATTTGAGTAATTTTTTTTCTGTACCAACATATGAAATTACATCACAGAAAAAAGTAAGGTCGCATGAGCCTTTACATACATAGTTAGAACTCTCAATGGAATAAATGGAACAAATTCTTAACTACCTGACAAATTCAACTATTTTAGGTGGCCTTCCCTTTTTGTATTGTAAAGGTGCAGTTTTCTCTCTTGCAGTATAGAGTACTTGGGAAAAGTATCTAAACTACCGAAACAAAGTTTCAGAAAGTAAAAATTAATATTTTACTGAATAAAATATTGTTTTAAAGATCCTGGAAATCATCATTAAAGTATAACATCCACATGTCACAAGATTTCAGATGCTGCAAGACACTGATTTATAGACTCAGATTCTATTTATATTATTATTTATATGGTAACTAGCAATAGCTTTTCACTGATTAACAGCTAACTTAGGTTGCAAACCAGTTTCCTAACAACAGCAAAATAAGCAGCAAGACTCACTTCAGATTAGTCTCACAGATGAGATCTTTCAATAAAACTAATTTAATTCTTAGTAATTGATCTAAAACAGAAGAACAAACATAGCAGAGCTTCAAGAAATATAGAGGAAAATATACCAGGAATAACAAAACACTTCTAATGGATCACAGTAACTAACAAGTCATTATGACAGCTCTGTGGTCCAAGACACTTTTTCATTACCCAAGAGGATACTCACAGGTCATAAAAAAGTACTGTTGTTATTTTAAGTGCATTTGTTAGAAAGCACTATATTCAACAAGTTTTTAAGATGCAAATATTCTGTACAGTAATGTCAGTGTTCTACAGTGAAAATTACTGAAATGAAGGGTTGTTTTGTTTTTCAGTGTTCATTTTCTTAAGACTGTCATGATGGAGAAAAAAAAATGACTAGGATATTTCTCTTTCACCTCTGGTTTCTCCTTCTAGTTCTTACATACTAGAGCTCAGCCAGAGCCAAGAGCAGGTACACAGAAGCAAATACAGTCCCCAAATATTTTTCATGAGTAGCCCTGCTGATGCTAAATAGGCTTCCTTGTGTAAATATTCCAAAGAACCTTAACAGTAGTTAAAACCTTAACAATTACATATCATTATGATTTTAATTTTTTTCTGATATTATCAAGAAATCAAAAATTTACACAACCCTGCAGTCATCAGCAACAGATGTGATCTCTGTCCAGGCTACATGGTTTTACTGAGATGCTGTCTTAAAAATGCTACAAAACTTTGTTTTCATTTTGGGTTCTGAGCAGCCAATTACTAACTGTGACCAGAGGTAAGGGGAGAACTCCACAGAGCACACCTTCTCTTATAAATCAGGCAGGCAGTTAGTTACATGACATGAAACATTAGGACTACGAGGCAACAGAAGGTAAGTTTGGGAAGGAGAAAGGGGAGTGCAGGCAGTAGGCTAGGTACTGGGGCAGAAGGTGGGCAAAGACGAACCTGGGCTCGAACTCCCAAAGGAAGCCTGCAGGGAGAGAAAAGAGTGAGGTAAGACACGGGCTCCATCCAACCCAGCAGCAGGTAGGGAGTCTCCATTTCATGCCCCCTTCCATCCTCTCCCCCCCGGAGCTGCTCCCTTCCCCCGCCAGCCCCCGCTCTACTCGCCCCTCCATCGTGTATCACCCTCTCCTATCCCTCCTTCTCTCGCTCGTTCCCTGCCTGTCTCTCTCCTTTTTTCCTCCTCCCCTGGCAAAAGCCCCCCAAGGAGCCTCGCC
>VXBS01003089.1:0-24924 GCA_013400255.1 Sitta europaea
GGGTTGGCGAGCTCGGGGACGGGCATGGTGTCTTCCATTTCAGAGACCCAGGCGGAGGTGGGGCTGCCCAAGCTGCAAGCCTGGGACTTCATCACTTTCTCCAGGATGGTGTCCAGGTCGGGCTGGCAGGGCACGAAGTCCGTCTGGATGGCCCGCTCCTGCATGCAGCTGGCCTGCACCCCCGCCTCCACGCTGCTCCGCAGTCCCAGCACCTTCTCGTACGTGTTGCTGGGGGGCAGGCGGGTGCCGGGCTCACCCCCCACCTCCAGCGGGTCCGTGTGGCCCGGAGCCTCCTCCATCCCCACGAAGCCGCTGTCGGCCCCCTCGTCCAGCGAGATGGTCTGCGAGCCCCCCACGTTGCGGTCGCCGGCTCCCTGGTCGCTGAGCTTGGTGTAGGTGGAGCTGCGGGTGAGGGATCGGGCCGGGGACCCCCCGGCCGACTCGCCGGCGCCCTCCTCCTTCAGCGCCCCATTCTGTGCCACCTCCATGCTGTGCAGCAGCGTCTCCAGCTTCTTGTTCTGGATGTTGATGTCCACAAAATACTTCTGGAGGCCTTTGTCCTTCTCCAGTAGGTTGTTCTTCACTGTGTCGATGACCTGCTTCAGCTGCTTGATCTCCTTGCGAGCCTCTTTCAGCGCCAGCTGGGCCTCCACGCGGTGGCACTCCTCCTCGATCCAGTCCTCCTGCATCCGTGACAGCTGCGTCTTCAGGTCCTCGATCTCAGCATCCCTGCGGAGACGGGAGGGCACCACCGCGGCGCTGAGGGGGCTGCAGGGACAGCCCTGGCCTCGTGTGCCCAGCACTGGGTTGCAAACAGATCACCCAGTAACACTCCCAAATGGAACAAGGGATGGATCCAGCAGCTTAGGGACCCTCACGAGTGATGTTCAGGGAGCCTCAGAGTGATGCTCAGGGAGCCTCAGGAGCAATGCTCAGGGACCCCCCCCAGGAGTGATGCTTAGGGACCCTCAGGAGTGACACACAGGGATCCCCAAGAGTGATGGTTGAGGACCCTCAGGACTGATGCTCAGGACCCCCTGGGAGCACTGGTTGGAGCAACGGGAGCCCAGGGATCCCTGGAAGTGAACTCAGCCTTCTCCCGGAGGGGCTGCAGCGCCCGGGTCTCCTGAGGGCTGCGTGGGGGTGGGCAGGTGCCCCGGGCGGGTGCGTGGCAGCTGGCACGGCGGCGGGGCCGTGCCTAAGCCTGAGAGGAGCAGATGGGGATTAGCCACCCTCTGACGCTGAAATTCAACAGAAGCATGGCAGGGGCTTAAACAGGGTGAGGGGAGAACGCAGGCACTGCAGGTGAGACATGGGGCTCTCCAGTCCCCAGATCTGCAGCTCCCAGGTCGGCCAGGCAGCAGTGCCAGATCCCACAGCAATGCTGGGGTACAGCTGTGACCTCGGTTCCCGGGCACGAGCACGAGGACAAGGTGCCATGCTGGGAACTGAGACACCCAGAAGAACCAGTCCCAGGAGCTGCCACAGCAGGTGGGAATGGCTGGTGCTGCCACCCCTCCCGTGAGCTGGCATGCTCACCTGTCCTGCAGCCGCTCCTGGGTGTCCTTCAGGCGAGCCTTCAGGTGCCGGATGCAGACCTCCTTCTGCTGCAGGGGAGTCAGGTACTGCTCCGGCGTCGGGGGCTTTATCCCATGGTTGTCACTGCAGAGGTTGTACTTGGACGAGCGCCTGCGGGGACACAGATGTCACCCACTGCCAGTGCCAGGGTCAGCACAGGCTTGACCCAGGGGTTCTAAGGCCTGCTCTTGGGGTGCAGCCCCATAATACATCCCAAAGGAGCCCTGAGAGCAGTAGGGACAGGGTGGGTGCATGAAGGTGCTGTGCCCTGGCAAGAGGGGAAGGGTGGGTGTCTTGTGTGTTGTGCCTCTGGCAGGACAGACAGGGTGGGTGTCTTGGGTGCTGTGCCAGGAGGGTGGGTGCAGTTCCTGGACACACTAGTGCTGCTGTCAGGTGCTGAGCCCTCAGCGGTGCTGGGGCATGACCAGAACCAGGGGCACCGAGGTCTCTGTGTGCCCAGACGGATCTTCCTGGAAACCATTGATGTGGTTGGAGACCCCAGGATGGGATCAGCCCTGCCAGAGATGGAGGCACAAGATGGGGAATGGAAGGGTTTGGGATGGAGCAGGTCTTGAGATGGTGGCCGTCCTGCCCATGTGGAGCTAGCCACGGAATGCAGCACCTGCTCTGGGCTGGGCCAGCAGCACGTCTGAACCCTCCTTGTGCCACCACTGGCACTGGGGTGGATGAAGTGACATCTCTGGCCCAAAGCCAGTGTGGAGAGCAGGGGCTGGCCAGGGACAGGGTTATGTGGCCAAGCTGGGAGGCACGTGGAGAGCTGGGAGCTGCACGAGTGGCTCTGGCATGGCAGTGGGGGGACCAAATTCCCCGTGTATGGAATGGAGGCATCCCAAAGCCCTCCTGCATGGTGTCCATCAGCCCAGCAGCCTTTAGCCATCTCCAGAAGCATCATGTTAGAAGCATCCATGCCTTGGAATGCTCCGTGGCAGCAGGACAGCTACTGCCCCCGGCCGCAGCACGCGGGGGATCTGCTCACCATGTCACCCTTGGGCCCTCAGATCCTCCCAGAATTCCACCTCTGGGAGCTGGCAGGGGGCAGGGACAGGCAGAGAAGAGCAGAGCACCATGGACTGCTGTGCCTGCAGGGGCTGGTGCCCATCCCACAGCCTGGTGCCGGCTGTCTGTGCTTCGAACACACCTGGAGCTCCCTGCTGAGAAGCCAGGGGGCCACCAGCTCTTGCCAAACCTTTGCCGAGCAACACGAGGGGATGGAAGCGAAGCTCTTGCCCTCGTGCCTTTGGTCTGGAAGGATCCGGGTGCTCCTTGGAATGCGGGAGTGGCGGGAGGGAGCGTGCAGCGTGCAAGCCACAGCCACAGCAGGACGGAGGGAAGAGGACGGGGGATCCCTGGGTGGCAGGCGGGGGGACAGGGAGGGAGACGACACGACAACAGCGGCGGAGAGGTTTGGAGGAGGAGGGTAGTGAGGGTCTGTGGAGACACAGCAGCAGCTCCGCCAGCTCCGGCTCCCCCAGCCACCAAGCGCACAGCCTCACTCCAGCGGCCCCTGCGCTCCTGTCCCCGCTGGGCACCGGCAGCACCGGGGGCTGCTCCCCCTGCCCGGGGGCACCCAGCAGCCGCCCTGGGGCCACGGGTGATGGGTTACCTTGGGGTGGGGCTGCTGTCGCTGCCCTTGCAGGAGCCAGAATTGCTGCTGCTGCTCAGCGAGGAGGTGCCGTAGGTGTCCCTCCCGGGGGGCGAGGGGCGCCTGGAGGCAGGGAGAAGAGGCTGTGTCTCAGGCCGAGTGGCTGAGGGCGCTGAAGACTTAAAGAAGGAGGCAAAGCCACTCCGTCCATAAACCCCGCGACTGCCAACCACCACACCGAGAACACACAAGACAAAAGGACAAAACAAACAGCAGGGATCAAAATTGCACGGACATGGCGACGGGCACAAAGGCAGGGCTGGGGGGGATGTCCACCCGCTCCCCCTTCCCTGGCGTGGCAGCCCATGGATGCTGGCACAGCATCCTTGCACCCTGAGGACCTTGGGAGCCCCTGGGATCCCCTTGGAAGCCCCTTGTGAGCCCCTTGAGAGTCCCCTGGGAGCATGGTCCCGGCATTGCTCGAGCCACATCTGCCAGAGCATCACCTAACGTGGGCAGCTCTGCCTCTTCTCTCCCCCCATGCTGAGCCTGTACCTCCATAATGGCAGTCCAGGTCACGGAGACATTGGGAGGGGAATAAATGCTTTTTCCCTCTTTTTCTCTCTTTATCACTCAGCTCAAGGAGACATTTTCCACGGGCTAACATACCTCCCAGTTTCATTGCCCCAACCCAGTGCTCTCCACCACTGCCTGCCTTCGCCTGGACGGACGTAGTGGTCGGTCCTGGCTGTGGCACAGACGGACAGAGGGACGGGGCGTGCAGCACTCGGGGAGCTGCATGCACGGCCAGGGAAGTGCTGTGCAGCGGGCAGTGCCATGCAAACCCCTGAAAGCTGGGCTGGGGGTTCGTGCTGCGAAGTGGCAGCTGGTGGTGGAGGTGTGGGGATCGTGGGGATCGTCTCATCCCGGCTGCAGGCGCTGGAGTCCAGTCCCGAGGCCAGAGGCTGAAGCATATTCACCTTCGTGATCCCGTGGATGCGCGTCTGCTCCCCGGCACGGACATGGCCGCGGTGCCACGGGTCCTGGGCACAGGGAACTGCGGGTGAAGGCAACAGAGAGAGCAGGTGAAGGCAGGAAATGGCCCTGATGAGATGGGGACCCCGTGGGGCGAGCCCTGGCACCAGGGCATCAGTCGTCCCTAGGGTCACCAGTACAGGGACAGATGAGGACAGCATCCCCTGCACATCTGGGCTGAGCTTCCCACTTGTCTCCCATAGCCCAAAAATGCTGGAATGCTGCATGCCTGTGATCCCACCAGGATCCTGTGGGCACAGGGCAAGGGTGTGCTTAATTTAAAATGCAGACCAGAAGCAGAGTAGGTGCCTGCCCGTGGTCTGGAGTTCCCTTCTCATCATGGGACAAGATTTCCCTTCTCCCAGATCCCCATCTCTGCCAGGAAGCAGGGTAATGCCACAGGGACACAGAGTGCCTGCAGTGGTGGCATTACCGGGGGCTGAGATGGTACAAGGGCTCTGTCCCAGCCTTGGAGCTCCCCGGGCAGGCAGCTCTCCCTGCTTTTCCTTAATTAAGTGCAAATCCCCCATTCAGCAGTGAAATCAGGTGAGGAAGAACAGATCCCTGCATGATGAGGCAGCAGCTGCTAATCCCTAGGGAAACACAGAGCCCTCGTTCCTGTAAATAAATAGTCCAGATCCAGAGGCTTGCAGCACCTCGGGCACATACAGGATGTGAGGGAGTGAGGGAAGCATCTGCTCAGCATCCTGCTGAGCATCCCATGGCACCGCTGGGATCCCCACTGTGCTCCCAGACTGCCAGAGACCAGCGGGCATGGGGGGCCCCCAGCCCCAGCCCTGCTCACAATGCCAGCATTTATCTCAGATTTTGGCAGAGCAATGCAGGAGATGGGACCTGCCAACAGATAATCGATGGGTGACAGGAAACACTCCGTGCTGCTGGCCCTGCTGCAGGGGAGAGCGAGGAGTGGGACAACAGGGGAGGCAGAACAGGAAGGGGGGCACATCCAGCTCACCACAGTGCAGCCTTCCACAATTGCCACCCCAGGTTATTTTTCTTGCAGGATACCTCAAAGCCCACCCTGGCCAGCCCAGGCCCCTCCTCTGCCCAGCATTTGCTGCTCCCTGATCCCAAACCAGAGCACCAGAGACCCCAGAGCACTGGTGCTGTGCAGCCCCCAGTCCCAGCAGGCACAGTGCCCCAAGACAGACGGTGCCAGCACCCCTGGGACACCGCAAGAAAGATTTGAGAATCCTGCTGCTCCCACCTGGGATGGATTTGCCTGGAGGTGACCTGGGCAGGGGAAGGCAGTGTTGTGTCCTGCTGGATCAGTGCTCCAAGCAGGCAGCGAGCTCTGCCACTGCAGCAGAGTGAATCAGCATCCGCCGGGAGCCGCGCGGGGCCTCGGCTGGCGGGAGCATCCTCCAGGATTCTCCACCACCCTCCAGCAGCGGGGCTGCAGCACAGCCTGGGCTCCAACAGCTCTCAAGCAGATTAGGGAGATTTGAGAGGGTTGATTCTTCACCCTCTCCCCTGCAGACCAGTGGTATCTAGTTTTATCCCTGGAATGCCCAGCATCAGCCCTGTGGTGCCCATCATCAGCTCAGCTTCCCCACTCATGGCAAAGTCACCTCATGCCACACTGCTCTGTTCAGGGGTCCCTCTGTGCCCCACTGACACCAGCAAGTGCCAGCACTGCAGATAGCACATGTGTGTCCAGCACTGGGGCTCCTGAGAGCACCCCACACCAACTCCAGGCACCTGCTGCCAGCATCCTCAGCCTGGAATGGCTCTGTAGGGACACCTGGATTTGGCCTCAAGTCTGGGGACCTCATTTCCTCCTCCTTCTCCTCCTCCCACTGCTGCAGACTTGTCTGGTGCCCATACCAAGGCTTGATGCCTCCCACAGCACAGAGGGTGTCTGGAATTTCATCAGTGATAATAAATTGCCATTATTCCCAAAGGCTTAATGGGCCACTTCAGTCTCCTCAGAAGCTTTGCTGTGCTCACAGGCTGCCCAGGACAGGCAGGGTGTGCAGATTCAGCACCAAAGCTGAACACACACCTTCCCATGTGGTATGTAGCTACTAAAGGTGGAGGAAATTATGGATCTGCACTCAGAATTACTCCCATCACATGGACCAGGATGAGTAGTTGCAGCACCAAAGGAGCCTCACCAAGAAATCAAGGGGAAATCAAGGATTAACCTTGGTCTAGTGGGTGGCATCCCTGCCCAGAGCAGGTAAAATGACGGAATTGTTTGAGTTGGAAGGGACCTTGAAGACCATCTCATTCCAACCCTCTGCCATGGGCAGGGACACTTTCCACTACCCCCAGGTTGCTCCAAGCCTTGTCCAGCCTGGCATTGAACATTTCCAGGGAAGGGGCAGCCACAGTTTCTTTGGGCCCCCTGTGCCAGGGCCTCAGCCCCCTCACAGGGAACAATTTTTTCCAAATATCCCATCTAACCCAGCCCTCTGTCAGTGTGAAGCCATTCCCCCTTGCCCTGCCACTCCATGCCCTTGTCCAAAGTCTCCCTCCAGCTCTCTTGGAACCACTTTAGGCACTGGAAGAGGCTCTTAAGGTCTCACTGGAGCCTTGCCTTCTTTTCTCTTCTCTTCTCTTCTCTTCTTCTCTTCTCTTCTCTTCTCTTCTCTTCTCTTCTCTTCTCTTCTCTTCTCTTCTCTTCTCTTCTCTTCTCTTCTCTTCTCTTCTCTTCTCTTCTCTTCTCTTCTCTTCTCTTCTCTTCTCTTCTCTTCTCTTCTCTTNTTCTCTCCTCTTCTCTTCTCTTCTCTTTTCTCTTCTCTTCTCTTCTCTTCTCTCTTCTCTTCCTCTCAGCCTGTCTCCACAGCAGGAGTGGCCAGGGCAATTCACAGACCAAGACAAAGGTGACTTGGGGGGCACTGGCTTGTCTCCATACTGGGGGACCAGTGCTCAGCACAGCACCTCTGAGTCTGCCCTTACTGCCTGGGAATGCCAGCAAGGGCCAGGGTCCAACACTCCAACTTACACCAAGTTCAGAGACTGTCCTGGAGCACCTGCATATGCTCCAGCACCCTGCAAATCCCCTAAATGCATCTTGAAGGCTGAGCAGGGTGGATGCTGCCCATTGCAAAAACCAGCACATTGCTGGTGCTGCTGACAGCAAAACTCCCTGTGAGTCTCCCAGCACATGTGGAACAGAAGGGCAGAGCTGATACAAACAGCACAAACCAGGGATTGTTCCATGCAGTGGAATTAGCCTGGGGAACTCCTGATAAATAAAAGCAGTGGGCCTTGATAGGGAAACAGCTGGAGCTACAGCATGAAAAAGCGAATCCCCGAAGAGGGCTGGGATGCAGAATCAGCACAAGTCCCCCCCACTGCCACTGTCCTGGGGTGGGTGACACCATGGGGGTGACCTCCTGGTGGGTCTCCATCTCCTGCTGATGTGCTGATCACACCATGACAGTGATGGATGGCAGAACAGTGACAGCAGTGACAGAGCTGGGGCTCAGCCTGGTGCCCCAGGGGAAGATTTCCCCAGGCTCAGCTGGATTACTGCCCTACAGAGATGCTTCTTTGCCTCCAGTCCTGCCACTTCCCCACTCCTTGCTGGAGCCCCTGGCTGTGCCAGTAATGGACATACCAGGCTGGGCAAGCATGGCCCTTCCTAGATGCTTCTCACATGGGAAACAGGGACACAGGATCCCTGGAGAGACCCTCATCACTGGCTCAGTGAAGTCTCTGATGGTTCCTCAGCTTGTTCCTCTGAGGGTTTCATGGCTGCAGGCTCAAGAGTTTGCTCCCATCAGCTTCCAGAGCTCAGCTTCTGTGGGATTCAGAGGGATCCAGCTGTTTCCAGCTCACCCCATCCCCATGGGGAACATGAGAGAAGGTGTGAGAGCCCACAGCTCACTGCCAGTGTCAACCCCCAGCACAACTCTGCTGTGCCAGCAGCCGCCACATTTCCCTGGATTTCTCGCTCACTGCTCCCTTTGTCAAGGCTCCCATCATCCTGCCTGCTGCTGGATTCCTGTGTTTCCCTTGGCACATCCTGTGTGAGGACTCTTTTGCAATGGTGGCACTGAGCCCAAGAGTCTGAAAGCAGCTTCACACACTGCAGGGACCTGGGAGAGGAACTGTGGTGTCCCCATGGTTCCCCTGGGAGATCTTCAGCCTCTCAGGATGAACAAGATTTAAAGCAGAGGGAATACAGAGAGGGAAAGCCCAGCTTTGCTTTTCCAGAGGCCAAAAAGGGCTCCCAAGGACCGACACTGGCTCTGCTTTACTACACACTAAAAATAAGCAAAGTGCTGGATGTGGCCAGCAATCAGCAGCTGATGTGGGGCAGAGCCCTTGTTCCTGGACAGTGGCAAAGCCAGGGCTGCTTGAACTGGAAAAGGAACTGGGATGCAGCTGGGTTGCAGTGGGAAGAAGGAGGATCCAACAGCCAGGGCTGGCAGAAGTCCTGGTGCAGGAGGGGGTCAGCACTGGGGCCAACACCAGGGCAGCTAGGGGCAAACACCCATGACCATGTTCACTCCTGATCCTGCCATGGGGGATTTTTGGGATACAGGGGTTGCTTTGCTTTTGCTCCAAGAATATTCCAAGGATGTGGCAATATCTCCAGAGGCTGGGAGCCTCTGCTCCAGTGTAGACGGGCTCATCCCAAAACTTCACCTGGGTCCCAGGCAGAGGGAGATCATGGAATCACAGACCCATTTAGGTAGGAAAATAGCTTTAATATTTTCAAATCCATCTGCTAACCCAGCACTGCCAAAGCCACCACTAAATCCAGCTCAGGGCAGAGACAAACCCCATGGGGTGTTTATGCAACACCACCACAAAAATCAATGTTGCTAAGAGTGGTTGTATCCCATTCCAAAAGGCAGGAGCATCTCCTTTTATTCTCCTGTTTGTTATAAAATGCTGAGTTGACATCCAGAGATTACAGGAAAATAGACACCATTTGGAAAGCTCGGGTTATGCAGCTCATCACTTTTACAGCTGACCTGGCTGCAACTCCAAATGGGGAGGTGGCAATTCCCAGCCCTCATTAGCTAAAAATAAGGTGCTTGACCAGAGGGCAAAGGCTGGGCTCCCACTGGGGATTCTGGAGCCAAAGGGAGATGGGATAAGAGCTTCATGACAAATGTTGCAGCAGCATGAGAGCAGGAGTGGGACACCCAGGATGCAGACCCCATGGTCTCACCCCGGGCCAGGAAGGTCAGCAGGATGGGATGGAGGTGCCACCCCACTGCACAGCCCATCCTGCAGAGGTGCTCTGGCAGGAGCCGAGCTGAGCTGTGTGAAGCAGAAGGAACAGCCCACTCCTTTGAGATACAAAGGCAAAAACCTGGAAGACAAACCCAGCTTCCAGTGCAACAGCTCCTCCTCCCCTCCGTGCCTCGGCGCGGCGGAAGCAGGTCTCCCCTAACCACCATCCACCTTGAGGGAGGGCTGGGAATGACGGCGGTGCCGGGGGATTAGCCCTGGTCTCCACACCGCTGGAATGGCCTACTTTAACCACACACATCTCCTGCCTCAGCCTGCGGCAGCACTTCCGAGATGGGAGCACAGGCACTGCCCCTCTGACCCCCACCCTGGGACCCCTGGACACCGGGGTTTGCATCTTCTGGCACAAGGTCATAGCACAACGTGCCTGTTGCCCAGAGAGATGGGAACACTGGGATTTTATAAGCAGAACAGGCACCCAGCAGTGGGTTCTGTGTGACAGCCACAGCGCTGACCTTGTGGGGAGGAAAGAACAGAGCACCCGGCTCATCAACCCGCTCGGGTGTTCCTGTCTCCCTTTGGAGATGGAGCATGAAGCCATTAAATAATAAAATGTCAACTGCAGAGCAGCCCCAGCTCCTGCAACGCCCCATGGTGCCAGAGACACTTTGGGATGCTGCATGAGTAGATGTGGGGCTGGCGCTTGAAGGGAGAGTCTGGTGCGTGCAATGTGGGTTTGGGGCATGCAGGGAGGGTTTGGGGTGTGCAGGGACGGTGTGGTGCATGTGATGTGGGTCTGATCCATGTGACACGGGGTTGGTGCATGCAGGGAGGGTCTGGTGCATGAGATGCGGGTCTGGGGTGTGCAGTGAGGGTCTGGAGCTTGCAGGGAGGGTCTGATGCATGTGACAAAGGTTTGGTGCATGAGATATGGGTCTGGTGCATGTGATGTGGGACTGGGGCACGCAGGGAGGGTCTGGTGCCTGAGATGTGAGTCTGGGGTGTGCAGGGAGGGTCTGCTGCATATGAAGTGGGTCAGGTGCATGAGATGTGGGTCTGGCAAGTGCAGTGCAGGTCTGGCGAGTGCAATGCGTGGCTGCTGCTGCTGTGTGGGTCTAGAGCATGTCGTATGGGTCCAGGGCTGAAGCAGGACCCGTGGGTGTGGTGGGGCTCCTGGTGGGTTTGCAGTGTGGGTCAGGGCACATGAGATGGCTCTGGTAAGTCAGACACGGGTCCAGCGCATGCCGTGGGCTCTGGTGCAGCAGTACGGGTCTGGTGTGTGCCGCGGGGGTCTGGCACACGCAATGCGGGTGCTCTGCGGGCCCGATGCGTGACCCGCCCCGAGCACCCAGTGGCCCGGAAACCCCCCCCCCCGCTGCNCCTCAAAAGAGGAAACCAGCCGGGTTTGGGGGTCCCTCCCCGTCTGCAAAGCCCCGCGGGCCGGACGTGCCCCGCGCCCGCTGGCCCTGGGTTCCTCGCCCCCCGTAACCCCGGGGGAGGAGGAGGAGGAGGGAGGGGAGGGGGAGCCTGGGCGGCCCCGCGCTGCGGCCCCCCGGCCCTTGGAGCGTCCCCAGCGTCGTAGTTTTCATTTTAAGCAGTCCAACTCTGAGGAGATCCCTGCCTCTAATTAGTGACGCACTTTCATAAAGTCAAGTCATTAAATAACCGGAATTCTGTGCCCCATTTCAATCCCTGTGGCTCAGCCCTAATCGCTGGGGTGGAGAAGCAGCAGCAGCCCAGCCCGAGCTGCTGTCCCGGGCTGTGACTGGCGTCCGAGAGCTTTGGGAGATGAGGCTGAAGGCTGGCACGGCACGGCACGTCCCGTTCTGCAGCACAGCCCGGTTACTCATGGCACTTCCCACACGCTTCCTGCTGCAACTGTCAAGATCAACCTTCCCAAATTATTTGCCGAGGAAACGTCTCGGGAGCCCCCGCGCCACGTCCTGCAGCCTAGGCGGGGAGCAGCAGGGCTCCGGCTCCTGGGGCGCTCCGTGCCCGCGGCCAGGAGCGGCCAAGGTCGGCTGCGGACACCCCCGTGGGGACCAAATGCACATTTGCCGGTGTTACAGACATCCACAGAGCATCCGCGTGTGTGGATCACATAAGGACTCACGGAGGGAAATGTTAATGCGGGAAATATTCACAGCAGAATAGATCCTGTGCCCGGTTTGGGTCTGGACCCGAGGGCCATTGTGCTTTCCAGACATTCCCAGCTCCCTTTGTCACTCCCCCATCTTTATTCCAGAGTTCTGACAAACCTGTTTGGTAAATACATGTCAGTCTTTCCTCCAGCACTATTTCCTGCATGATTTGTACCTCATTTATCCTGACACACAGACTGTTTTCGGTGTATATATATATCCTGCCTCCCATTTATTCCTGCCCGCCTCCAGCTGCCTTTTGTTTCCCTCTTTCCCGGTGAATCCAATGCACAGCCTCTCTCCTTGAAAGGAAAATTAATGACTTATCACATCTGCTGCCACTGGAGCAGCTCTGACCATGTGGCACACGCAGCAGCTCTGCTGTGAGATGCAGCCATTCCTGATGGCTTTTGGGAAAGAAAAATGGTTTCTCCTTCCCTCTGCAGTGCTTGGTCTCCCAGGATACTCTGACCTGAACAGTGGGAGCATCACTCCAGGGATGCTACAGGGAGAGAGGAAGAGGTTTTCACCAAACTCAAACCCTTTTCCCAGGTCAGCACCTGGCTTTGGAAGTGCCAGGCCTGCCGCAAGGAAAAGATGATCTGGTTCCAGTCTTGGCCTGAGCCATGCTCCTGTTTCCACCCAAAAATAGCTTTTCTTTTGCAGAAAATGGAGAGGTTTTTACTGTACAGGGGTGCTTTTCCCTTCCTTACACCCAGAAAAGGAACCCCTCAGAGAACAGCAGCAAAGATCCATTACTTATTTAATCAAATATTCCTGTTCAGAAAGGACACTCAGCTGGAACACCCTCCATGCCATCCCCCTGCCCCACGCTGGGGCTTCAGCTCTTTTAAAGCCTTTTCACTCCCTTAAACAGCCAAACCTCCCAAATCCTGTGGGTCAGGAACCACACACATGAGTGGGCCCAGAGAAACAGGGGTGTCACCGAGGTGAGTGAACACCTGGAAGTCAGGTGACAGTATCACCCATCCTTTCCCATTTTAAGTAAAATCACTGAGTCCCTGACTCTGAGATGAACCCATTGGATCTGATCCTTCAGAAGAAACACCAACAAACAAAGGAAACATCTTCTGAATTTTATTGATTCCACATGAAGGAACAGTGATGTGCCCACAGCACCAAAGTACCTGAGTGGGGCAAAACCATCCCTCCTCCAGGTGGGAAACTAAGAGAAAATGACAGTAAAAGGGATAAAATTTATCCTAAATTAGATAAAAATGCAAAGAACTAATAAAATTTCAGTTAACATCCATTTTTAAATAGGTCTACATATGAATGAAGGTGTTAATAAGTTAAAAAGCTCTGTGAAATCAGAAAATGCAGGTTTTCTAGGAAATAGAATTTCTTGCTGCAGCTTCTGGACTCTTCTAGGGCCAGTGGAACCTCTGTCTGCCTGAACAGACAAAAGCAACACTGGAGACAGTACCCTGCTAGATCTTAAAATGTGAAATACTGAATATACTTTGACAGAAACAATTTTAAATAGTCTAAATTTTTTTCTTACACAGAGTAAAAAGTAAAACTCTTACTGATGGTATTATAGAATTCATAGACACAGGTCTTGTCAAAAATAATTTAAGCTCCAAAGGTAGTCTCTGAGAAAGGTCTGGCAGGACTTTATAACCATTCAATGACTTTTATAAAATTCCTTTGAGGACTTTTATAAAATCCTTCACAATGTAAATCTCTTAGGTAGAATATATATATTTTAGTGGTATTTTACTAACATATTGTGTAACTATCAGGTAACTCATCATGTAACTATAAATATTAATAATAAGCCCTGCAGTGATCACCTGGGGCAGGACCCCTGCACAAGCCATTACTGGGTGGTGTAGAGGGCAGGGAGCTCTGCCCATCTCCCACAGTTTAACAAGACATTCCATCCTTTTTCCAGGAAAACTGTTTGCTGGAAAACGCAACCTCAGCTGTATTTTGATGGGTTTATGTGATCTTGTCAAACATGGGCCCAGCAGTGGCTGTGAGGTCAGCAAAGGGCTCGTGCTGCTGCAGCTTGAGGACCTGCTGCTTCTTCAGCACCAGGAAGATGTAAAAGGTGGCTGCAGCTTCTCTGCGGGAGTTCCGTCGGCAGAGCTCCCGGAAGCCGAAGGAACGCACGCCCGATCTCTTCAGTTGCTGCACGGGGGAAAAGAGCAATCAGTCGGGTCAGCTTCTCCTCCAGGAAAACTGGAGCCCATGGAGTCCAGACAGAGAGCACTGCACAGGGGGAATCTCTCTGCCTGCCTGCTCAAATAGGATCCAATCTCTGTAGACTCATGGAAGCACACACTGGTTTGGGTTGGGAGGGACCTTAAAGACCATCTCATTGCCCCAGCCTGATACCTTCAACTAGACAAGGTTATTCCAAGCCCCATCCAACCTGGCCTTGAATGCTTCCAGGGATGGGGAGTCCACAACCTCTCAGGCTGTCTTCCACCTGTGTTTACAGAAGTGGCTCTTAACATTTAAATGCCATAATTGTATTAGTCCTTATGTGTGTTGCTAAAATCTACAATTCCACTGAATTCCATTACACCAGAGGAGTGCTTCCATCCTGCTTTGTGATTGATAACAATAAATATCCTTGAGCAATTCTTTGGTTTCAGAGTTGTCTCGTTTTTTAAAGGCTCTACTCAGGTGTAAATATTTATTTATTATTTGCACAGAACCTTTGAAATACATTCAAAAAAAAGAGCATTCTGAAAATTCTAGCAATTCCAGAAGCTGTGGAAAGGAACCCCACACATTAAGCACCCAGAATCCTGATTTTCCATAGAAATACCAAAAAAAGCACCTCTGCAAGTGAGAGGCAGAGACACAATGGACAGTAGAAGGAAAAGCTTTTCTAACCTGGTCCAGGTGAAATCAACACCAGCTTTTGGTATCTAATAACAAAATCCAGCACTGGTACCTGTAAAGTTTTTTGTAACCGAAGAGTTCTTTTGCCCCACATTATTTCTTCGCTGTCTTTCCTGGTCCTTGTTTGCTCCTTGAGAGGAAGTAAACAGAAGGTTAGTGAGGGTGTGTAAAAAGTCACACACCATGAGAAAAAGGACAGGAGAGCTCCAGCCTGACTGAAAATCCAGATAGAGCTGGGCATCTGGATGGCCAAACCCCGGGAATCTGGAGCCTCTGTGCTCACACAAGGTTGTGTGAAACAAAGGAAAGAATGGGACCTGTGTGCTTTGTGCTACAGAGACAGCTCAGGTGCAACAGGCAAGGAAGTGGCCCCAGTGAGGCAGCTCCACAGCCAGGTACTGCTCTGTGGGACTGGGATTCTGACAGGATTTGTACTGGCCAGGGGCTTAAAGAGATGTTCAAATATTTGGCTTGGGATTTTGGGCTTAACCTCTGAACCTTGCAGCTGACTGCCCTGGTTTCAGAGTACCTGAACATCCTCAGAGCCAGCAAGATTGAAATTATTTCCTTCTCACAGGAAGCAAAACTCCCTGTAACCTCATGATGCTATCTTTTATTTTTTTTTTTAAAGAAACAGGGTTCTCTTCTCAAACAAGCCAGGGCCTTCAGCTTAGGACACACACCTTTGGCACCTCCCCCTGCTGTGCTTCAGCTTCCTGGCCCAGGGAAGTTTTTGAGCTCTCAGAAAAAGCTGCTCCATCCTCCTGTGAGCATGAAAAAAACAATCATTAGGCCTGACCATTTCTGCACACAGTGCAATTCTCACTACACAGTTCTGCTCAAAGAATTTATTGTAAGGAAGTTTTTCAAAGTGAGTTAATAGCTGCTATTTCTACCATGTCTTTCCTGATACAGGGAAGGACCCTGCTGTAGGATTAATCCTACAGCTGAATTTACACCTATGTGCAGAGTTCAGGCATGGAGCACACGTTTTCTGTTGCCATTAGCTCCAATTTCATCCCTTTTCAACATTAATGAGCCTCATACTCTCTAAAGAATGCCCTTTAGCATAAGTGAAGATGGAAGAGATATTGCTTAAGTATTTCCTCAATATTTCTTCAATATTACACACAAAATATGTTTTATCCTTTATAAAGATTATATTTGTCTCTTCAGTACAATACTTAATATTTAAAATTAAGCTCTCATTTATACTTAGTTATTAAACTGTAATCTATACTGATTAATAAATATTTTAATTAATCATTTATTCATTGTGGGAGTTTACCAAAGTAATTATAAATAAACTTTCATCACACAAGCTACTTAATGCTCTCCTGACTGGTTTTAGCATCCTTTCCAAACATTAGTAATTTTTTAACAAGTTTTAAATGGAACCTTAGGAAAAAGTGGAACCAATAAACACACTTAGGTCTCTAAAACTGAGGAAACTGCTCACTATAATTTCACCACAGTTCTCATTGGTTTCATTTCTGTCATTCTGTGATGTCAACATAAAGGAATCATTTTTAACTCCTCTCTCAGTCTCAGAATGAGCTGGCTCCTGCAGGTAACTTGTCTCTTCTACTGGCAGCATCTCTGTATTAATAGAAAACCAAGGTTGAAGAGACAATTACTGTGAATCACTCTCCTTAAAAAAAACCCCACTGAAAACAAAAAATCACACCCAAGTTCATAGTCTTGGAGAGGAAGAGCCAGAATAAGCAAATATTGAAGAAACATCATAATAAACAGGAGCATGGAAGAAGAACCTTCCAAGAGAGGTTTTCCTTTTCTGAAAGTTGACCTTAATGGACTCACAGGAGGTGGGTTTGTTAACTAATTTTTGTGGCAGGTTAGGTTCTCAGCAGAGCAAAGGAGTGAAAGTGGCTACATCCTTCTCAGAAGATCTAAAATGGAACATTTCTTCTTGCCTGATATTAACCAAACACATCTTCCAGATACAATACAAGCAGAACTATTTACAAATAATGTGGATTTTTGGAGGGCAGCTTGATTAAGCTTAGAATAAGTGGGAAGCTTTTTTTAAAGATTATATTTAAAAAAACCCACAAGCAACATTATCCAACTCTGCAGTTTCAGAAGAATTAGAGAAACCAAAGATGAAATAAAAAATATCTCCATATGCCACAAGGAAGAAAAGACTTGGATTTCATTTAATTTCTAAGAAACAAAAGAACAGCAAAGTAGTAATTTGTGGAATACTGCACACAAACACCTCTTGTCTCTCAAACATCACATAGAATAGAAAACACTTTCTAACAGCTAATTCTGCACAACAGAATTAAAATATTAACTTATTAAAGAATAAAAATATAATTTAAATAGAATTAAAATATACCTGTAGTATCTTGCTCTTTTCTAATTTCTTTCATTTCAGACATCATCTGTATTCCATTTTCTCTCATCTCGATTCTGTCATTCAGCATTTTTCTGAAGCATTTTTCAAACAACTGAAAATAATTATTTTTCTATGTTTGCTTTCAGAATATCATGTCAGATTATTTACAAACATCATCACAAAGATATGAATATGAGCTGTATGTTAATGATGCCACACAGAATTTCAGTATTTGAATTAGGTCACTCTGAAAATCTGCAATTTTTTTTAATTTTGTTTTTAAGCAATAGCCTTCTGTAGCTTTGACATGAATTCCATGAAAAAAAGCCATCTTAGGAGCAGCTTGGATAATTTTTCTTGAAGCCAGCCAGTAAGAAAGGATGAAAGAAAGAAACAGCTGCAGATTTCATCCTCTCAAAGAGCAAGTTGTAATTCTGCAGCTGGACTCTAAGTGGTGAAGCTGCGCTGCTGCAGTGAACCCTTCCAAATCCATCAGCAATATTCTAATAATAATGTCTGATGTACCTTGAAAGTAAATATATACAAAAGATGTCTCAAATTGCTTACAAAGAGGAAATAAACCAGAAAACGATACAACAAGGGAGAAAGTATAAAAGAAATTGAGGGAAAAGTAAAAAGTTGTGTCTCAGTATAAGATCGGTCAGATGCCAGTGTGTGAAATGAAACATCAGCTCTCATGTTTCCTTTGTAATTTTTCATTTATTGGGGTGCAGGAGGTTAAGGCCATGACCCCACAGGTGATGAAACAATTAGTGGTGAGTGTGCAAAGCATCAGGTGTCCAGCTGACCTGTACTGCAGAGCAATGCTCAGTGCTCACCTGCAGCAGCTCCAAGTTCAAATCAAACAGAGTCAGCAAAACCTCTTTCAGTCAGATCCCAGCTCTGCAACAATCCTGGGACCTACACAGTGGCACAGACCCCACAAGGAACTGATCTTTACCTTTTGCAGCTGAGCATGAATCATAGGCTGTGAAGGATGGGTTAGGAGTTTATCCACACCTCCCCACTCCTTCCACATCATCATTTTCTTGCTTGGGGGAGCAAGGTCCAGCCTGGCCAGGAGCTCCGTGCAGTTGGTGAGCTGCTTGTAAATGGTCTGGCAGCTGAGCTGCTTCTCTGCATCCACCAGCAGCTTCCTCTTCCTTCTTTTTTTCTTCCTCTGGGTGACAGCTACATAAAGCAAGTATTAATAACAAGTCTTAAGGTCTATTCCTAGGACATTAAGCACCCAAAAAAAGCCCAGTGAATCAACCTGGCTGCCGACCTTCTGAACACTGCCTAGACTTGAAAATCAAAGTACAAGTGCACAGGCCTTTCCTTCAACAGTTTCTATGAAGTTTTCACTCTCTGCACTCTTTTACTGGAAATTCCCTTATGTTTAATTGTGGAAGACAAATTACTCTTTTAATAAAGAACTGAGAACAGGAGAACTTGATGAGAACAGATGATAGAGCAACAAAACTGAATAAGCTGTCTTTAATCCATCAGGAAGTTAAGTGCTCCAGGAACTGCTGATGCACTCAAGAGGTTTCATTACCTCATAATTAATATCTGTATTTGTCAGTTTAATCCTTTAGCAATTTAATCAAGATGTAAACAAAAAGACAGACACAGATTAATTATATAGCCATAGCTTCTTGGATATTGTTTGGGCAGGCCAGAAAATTCCAATACTGTAAATATTGCTGTCAACATGAGCTTGTTTATTCATAAACAGCCACCAATGTGATAGAGGACATTTAGATTTCCTCTACAGAGGAAATGTAGCACTTTTCACCTTGGATCTTCTTAAAAGTTCACAAACCAATGTTTTCCAAAGGCTTGAAAGTTTTAGGATTGTGACTTTAAATATAAAAGTCACTGATGTGTCACTGGCAATTACAGTTTTTCAGGTGAACCTTCAGTACCATCCCCGAGGCCAAGCTTGCAATCTACCAGAGCTGAACAAAACTTGACTTGGTACATGGAAGAAACTTCAAGCAGAGATTTGGGCAGCTGAGCTAAATAACCTGACACTGGGTTTGTATAATATTTACTGTAAAATGGAACTCTGACAGCAGGAACAAATGAAATCTAAGGTGGGCATAATCTGTATTTCAAGTATTTTCACTCATAAGAAGCAAACCAAACCTAGTTAATGCAAACATTGATCAGGAACTGATCAGCTTCTGACCTGTATCATCAATTGGCTCAAGCACAAATCCTTCTTCATGGAACAAAAGGAGTGTCTCACTTGTCGTGTGATTTACATCCTTAACAGTGGTGTCTGCACAGTTGGACTCAACTGCAAGAAAACCCAGCAAATAACCCAAATGAAAAGAAAATAAATTACAATATGGACTAATTTCTCAATCACACGATAAGAGAATGATACCAGACAAAGCCAGTGAGAAATAGGAAACTGTGGTTTTGTTTATAATCTCACTTCTGTTCACCAGTTCCCTCTCATACTCTGCCCTGCACACTTCCCTTCACTGATCCCAGAATGACCAGGCCATAGCAGAGACAGAAGAACCAATCTGGAGAAAACCCCACCCAACAGAAAGTGTTTAGGGGCAAAGGTGTTTAGTTTCAATCCCGATCTGTTTCCAGTTCCAGGCAAATGCATGGCAGTGTGGACATTTCTGTCAAGAGAAAAGGAACAAGTAGCGCCAGCAATAGAGCAAGGAGAGGCAAGAGCCACTCTATCCCTTCAAAGCTGTTCCAGAATTCTCTGTTTTAAACTAACAAACACTCTGATGGGAGAGTAAGGATATAAGACAGCAAAAATTTCTCAGAAATCGTTCTCAAAGCTTAATTTCTTTCATCAACATCAAACCAAAAGAAGATTAACACCTTTATGAGCTACTTAAGTGTCATGTGTCACAGAAGTATGAAGCCAGAAATAGAAGCACAGAATTGTTTCTGTTGGAAAAGACCTTTTAAGCTAGGAAAGTTCACTGTTACAGGACAGCCTTATTTGGGTTTCTTTCCCCCTCAAAAGGGACATCACGCTGTGAGCAGCAGGGTGGACCAACAACATATCCACATATCCAACAGGATGTCACATGAAGGTATTTCTAAGCAATGTCAAGTTACAAATCTGGAATCCCTAAATCAAATAAAATTATCCTAAAATGGTGAATGAAGCAGTTTAGAGGGCAAAAAAAGCAAAATAAATGAAGAAAGGACAAAGGCACAAGGACACTACAAAAAGCTGAATGTGAGTGACATTAGGCACTAACAGAGGAACAGAGGGTTTATGTGAGATGGAGCAGACACTGCAAACTCACTGGCTGTGCTGTTCTCTGGCAGATCTTGTGACAAAGGACGTGCTTCCTCCACATCAAGAATGTCTTTATCTAGGACATTTTCCTCATCCCTCAACAGGATTTCTTAAATACAAAACACATAGTTTTAATCATTCTAAGCCTTAGTAGTCATGAAATAGCCTGATGCAGCCTAATGTTAGTCAAGGTTAATACTCTGCAAAGAGAGCAAGCTCAGCTTCTGCAGATGGCTGTCAGTGGTATGGCTGTCTGCAGCAGCACACAAAGGAGGGGATTAGTCTCAAGTTTGAGATTTCCACCTTTTTTTTTTTTTAAATTATGGCCTTGATAGTGTTAACAGGTATCAATCTGTAAGGTTTACATAAATACTCTAAGCCATGTAAAAGCTACTTTGCTGCCTTTGTTATTACAACAGTAGGGATAAAAATGCTGCACTATTTCACCTTTAATAATAGAAATTAAATTGTTAAACATTAAGCATAAATTGAATGCCTTTAATTCTAAAATAATGCAATACAGCCTTTAAACCAATTTGGCTTGGCAGTGTCTAAGTGATCACAGATTTAGTGACAAGTAGGAAAAGAAATATGTATGAAAACAACAAATAACCTAGAATTTATGTTTGACAACAATCACTTTGGTGCTGTCTTGACTATTTTCCTGTAAGAATAAAAATATTTGGAAAGGAATTGATTCTGTTTGCCCATGGCAAACCCTACCAATCATATCTGCAGCATCCTCCTCATCCCCAAAATGGTCATCCTGGAAGCAGTAAACATCTTCGTGCAGCACAGATTTGTCTCCAGTGGTGCTGGCTGAGTTGTGATCAGCCACCAGAGTGTTACTGCTCGTCAGGACACTGCCCCCAAAGAAGCTCTGTCTCCTCAGTACATCTGCTTCTTCATCTGAGGGAACACACAATTCCTGATCCCTCATCTGCTTGAGCTTTGGAAACCCAGATTTATTAATTTCCTAATTTTTCAAGTAATTTTTAAAAGATTGCAAGACATCCCGTACCTCAAATGGAATAAACAATAAACAGTGTTATCTAAATTAGTAAAAGCAGGAAATGTTTGGTTTGGTTCTTGGTCTCTGACAACAGATTATATTGCTTACACAAAATTTTAAACCTAACACAGCATGACAGGCCAAGCATGTCAGCAAAAGCATGAAACAAATGCATCTTTAATCACAGCTTTTTCACACATGGAAAGGGCTAACATATAAGTTTCACATAAAACATATCTTCCCCTTATGAAATATTTCTGATGTCTCAACTTCTCTCACCAAAGTTTCTACCACAGAGAAGTATACTGCTGTCATAATCCTCTGTAAGTGTGATTTCTTCAGCTCTGCTCTGATTCAAGGTAAAATGTTCAGCAACATCAATAGCCCTGATGAAAACAATATTATAAAAATATAGGGTGAACTGAAACTCACTGAGCATTCAGCTGGAATGTGAAAACTTGTTTCTACACAGCCTTCAATCCTGTCATTTTCTCACAAGCCCCCATATTTTTCCATTCTCTTTTGGCAGCAAACTTGGGTTTTTTCATTTTGTTCCCATCCAAGCCCTGGTATCTACCAGGCCCTTGTCAGAAGGCAACTAATTAGTGAAACATCTTTTAAATTGAATGACACAACTCTTTGGGCAGGCAATAAATGCACTTTTACAGAATCAGCACACTGAGGTACTTGAATAAAGTGTATTATATTGCAGCTGTACTTACAAAATAATAAACCCTTACTGATCCCATCCAACTGTATTTGTGAGGAGGCACAGAGCAACCCTTGGTGGAAATCTCTTGTCCTGGACCTTTGGGGCATCAAAGCCATCAGAACTGCTTTCTATCAGTTTTCTACATTAATGCTGCTTTGTGTCAAAAAAGCCTAAAAAATATGCTGGCTTTTTCTCAGGAGCCTGGCTGACTATTGCTGATAAAACACCCCAGCCCCAGAGAAGCAGTGAAGCAGAAACAAAATGAATCTGCCCAGTGGAACAGTGCAACACTGTGGTTACTGGCCACATCTTTCAGGATTAATACTAATTTTTATCTCTTCTCTTGAGGTTCAGAAAGCTGTTTGCATCCTTTGCTTAGACAATTTAACATCCTGAAGTCTAAGTTCAAGACATTATTTCATTGTGAAGGTCTGTTCATTTAAAGGACTGAGGAAAACTACCAAAGCACAATGCCTGTGGCTGTAGCCTTGTAGAGCTCAGAATTTAGGAGAAATCAGTTATTAAATTGAAACAACCCAATCTGAGTCTCAATCAGATAACAGCAAGTATGGCTTTTACTTCTGAAAATACTAAAAGAATTAATAAAAGCTAGGGAAGCATTTACTTTACATCTGGTAGTGGTGCTTCGAAATCATGAAATTCTTCAGGTAATGTAATGGACTGATAAGCAGCCTCATAGTTCTCTTCTGGAAGGTCAAGAAGCCCTGAAATAAACAGACAACATAACAAAATAAGTATCAATAAAATAAAAGTAGTGTTCTCTCCCAAGTAGGTATAATAAGCCTATAAACCTGTCAGGAGGGGCTGCTGCCATTCTAAATCACAGAAAGGTAAAGCTTAGGCACCCGAGAGTGGAATTTCAGTTTACATGTCCTTAAGATGATCTATTTTTTACAGACAGATACAAAAGATTCTGCTGCAGCAGGACCTGAAATATGTAGATACTTGTGTTGGTGAACAGCTGCTTTAAGTCCCAGGAAGGTTTTCCCAGCTGACATTTAGCCCAGAGTCTTTCACAGCACTGCAAATGAACCACTGTTTTCCTTTCCTCTGCTCTGCCTCCATAACACTGTTCTCCAGCATCAAATAATTATGTACTCAGTCTGCAATTACTTGGGAATCAGAGAATCCTGGAATAATTCACATGAGGAGGGTCATCCAACCCCACCTTTTGCTCAGAGCAGGGTTAATTTCAGTCAGATCACTTTAGATTATTTCTGTTGATGGAAATTTCACAGCATCCCTGAACAGCCTCTTTCAGCATTTTACAACTTCTGCTGAGATTTTTCTCTCCCCTTCTACCTAGGTTAAGTCTCTGTTGCTGCAGTGGTGACTGTTGTGTGTTTTTGAGCTGTCTGGTGCTCTCCAAGTTGCTACAGGACCTATCCCCAAAATAGCCACAAGTTGTGGCCAGCAGATTTCAGTTGGATATTAAGGAAAATTTCCTCACTGAAAGGGTTTTCAAGCCCTGGCACAGGCTGCCCAGGGTAGTGCTGGAGTCACCATCCCTGGAGGGATTTGAAAGACATGTGGTATTTGGGGACATGGCTTAGTGGTGGCCTTGGCATTGCTGGGTGAACAGTTGGACTGGGTTTTAGAGGGCTTTTCCAGCCTAAATGGTTCTGTGATTCTACAATTCTGTGATCATATCCTTGAGAATAATGCAGAGTAATTATTCACTATTTTGCAAACAGACCAGGTCACAAAGCACATTAAAATTGGCAGCAGACGTTGGTTTTCTCAGGCTTTTTTTTAGACAGCAGTGCCTCCCATTCATTGCCCAAGTATGAGAAACACAGAGCCTGTTGGACAAGGCTCCAGTCATCTCAGCTCCTTTCTTCCTGTCTACATGGCTAGAGCTCAAAACACACTGTCAGGTCTGGCACTGACACTGTTAGTCATGTTGTTGGTGTCATCAGAAATTAAAATTAATTATCTAGCAATGGAGGCTGAACTCAAGCATCTTCTTGCCAGCCCACTTAGGATACTGCTTCTGTTAAGGGAGTCAAAGACCTGCAATGGCATTAAATTAAGCAGGACTAAACACTAGCAGCAGGCACTAGTATGTTCAGTTTCCTTTGGGGTCAGTAACGTGTATTAAACAGAAATATCTGAAAATTAACTTTTAAAATGAGAGCTCTAAAGGCCACAGATGAAAAACTGCTGAATTTTGTGTATACCTGGGCGAAAGGCTGTCTTCATTTTGGTCAGAGCCCCGCTGCAGTCTGCCAAGAGGTACTTTGCTTTCCTGTGGTAAATCCGCACCACTCCCAGGAGTAAGTGTCCAGAGGTTCGCAGAGCTATAGCAAACTGGGAGGATTTAAAATTTTAGAAAACGTTGTTTAGGAGTCAGTATTTTTGGCAAAAAAAAAAAAAAAGTTAAAATATTAAACAGAAGTAACAGAGTTCTCTATCAGAGAGCAACACCTCCACCCTGGGACTCCCCAGGAGATCCTTCCTCATGTTACAGCCTACCTTTGGGCACAGGATTTTTTGCACGGTGGCCTCTAAATTGCACTCAAAAATCTGTGCCTTGGTGAGCTTCCTCTCCCAGTGGGCAGCCATCCAGATTTTGGCCAGCGGGCCTCGCTTGTTGATGAGCAAATGGACGTAGAACATGGTGCCTGGCCAAAAGTCTCAGAGCAGCCCTGACAAAATTCCCTGAGCTCTTCCCCTTGCAGCAGGAGATGGGTCCTGNCGCACAGCCCCAGCCCTCGGCAGGGAGCGGAGAACGGCTCCCGGCTCCCTCCTGGGGCTGGCCGGCGCTACCCACACGAGCCCGGCAACACGGTGCCGCACCCCTCATTTTAGGTTCATGGGAGTGGAGAGCAATCTCACTCTCCCCATCCGTCTTCCATCATCTCCTCGCCTTGTTTTCCCCTCCCCATCGTCTTCTTCCCCTCCTCTTCTCGTCCCAACCCCTTCCACCCTTGACATTCTAAGAGCTCGTTTGCAGACGCCGCCCCATCTCTTTCTCTGCAGGTGAGCAGCTCCTGCGTGGCTCCAGACACGTCTGATAAAACTCCCACGATGAAGGAAATTTGCAGAAGGAAAAAACCAAAACGAAACAAAAACCAAATCCCCCACAAAAATAAACAATTTAAAAAAAAAAAAAA
>VXBS01003089.1:29812-76074 GCA_013400255.1 Sitta europaea
GGGAGCGGGAGGGAAAGCGGGGCAGCTCGGTGCGGGCATCGGCGGGGGGGGCAGACCGAGCGGAGAAGCGGGAGCGGAGCCCAGTGAACGGAGCGGGGCCACAGCCCGGTGCGGGAGTGGGGAACCGGAGGGCAGAGCGCGGTGCGGGAGAAGGGAACCGGAGGGCAGAGCCTGGCGGGAGAGGAGGGTCCGGTGAGGGGCAATTTAGTAGAGTCACGGGTCCACAGGTCCCCACAGGGGATTCGGGAAGGTGGGTCGCGCGGCGGGAGCCGGGTTTGGGAAGAGGGAGAGCCAGGTGGGACGACCCGGTTCGGAGAGGCAGGTGCCGGGTCCAGGGAAAGGATCAACCCGGTCTGGGGGTCGGCTCCGGGGAAGGGGGGACAGTCCGGGCGGGGTCTGAGCTCCGAAGGTAGCCCGGTTCGGCTAAACGGGATCCCAGGAGGAGGAGCAGCCCGGTTCGGAGACCTGCGGGGTGGGGTTGTCAGTCCGGTCAGGGGAAGCGACGCCGGGGAGGAGAAGCATCTCGCCCCCGGGGTTCCGCTCTGCTTTGGGGAAGCATCCCGGTTCGGGGACCCGTCTCCGACCCAGAGGAGCATCCCGTCCCGGTTCGACCGCTCACCTTTGGCCGCGCAGGCCGGCGGCGGTTCCATGGCGTCCCCGCGGGCGGCGGAGCNGCCCCCCGAGGGGCCCGGCTCCTAGCCGGGTGCACCCCAGGGACCCCCCCGCCGCTGGCAGAAACGGGGTCCCCTTGCTGCACTCCAACACCGATACCATTGGGTGAAACTCTGCCTACGACAGCCTTCAGCCACCATACTCACCTCCTCGAACCCTTCTTGAATGGTACTGCGGCCCAGCAGCACCGGACTGATGAGGCTTTGGGGTACTCCACCAGACTGCGTGGCCCTGGGGCTGTTCCTCACCACCAGCACTGGGACAGCACGGCCTTGGGACCTCCTGTCATCTCCCCAGCACCTTCCTGGATGGGATCCTGCCACCGGCAACATGGCACAATCAAGGCAGCCACGGGATTTCTGTGCCGTGGTTGATTGCAGCCTGGGCTGGATGTGAGGCTGACCTTCCCACAGCCAGGACCTGGACTGCTCTTCCCAGCAGATCTTTTTCTGCCATCAGTGACCATTTTTAGCAATAGTTTCCTGTAAAACTCACACAGAGCTGGTGCTTGCACTGCTTCGGGCAGAAGAGGAGGCAGCAAGCACGCCCACCACCCGTGGGGTGGGTCCAGGCCCCTGCCACCCCCAGCCCTCACACCCCACCAGCCCCATTCAGCACAGCAGGGTGAAGGGCAGGACACACGCCTGCACCATGCCAAGTCTCTGCTACCACCAGCAGCCCTGGAATGGCCTCTTCAAAAATCATGGTGCTCTGTACAGAAGGGAGTGGGTGATTCTCAGTGCCTCGAGGTGATGTGGTGGTGGCTCTGTCCCACACTGGCCTGGCAGTGCTGCTGCTGGGGTGTCCCCACACCAGCCTTTCTGCTGCTTCAAGGGCCGTTGTCTGTGGTGTGAAGGCAAAACTGCATCTCGGGAATTAAACATGAAGCGTCATTAAAGCACAATGTTCTGTGGAAAGAGAAATGGGTATGAGCAATGTGCTGGGAAAGGGAAATAATTATCCCACTGGAAAATGCAGACCCACAAAAGGTGCTGTTTATCATGAGCTGCCACCAGTTTTCAATCCATCCCATAAGCTACCCACTTCAGTCATTCTCAGGCAGGGACAAATCCCTCCAGACAGCCTGACACAAAGAAAAGTGATTTTTACATCTGGTTGCCTGGGTTGGGTTTTATTCCAGGGCTTCCAGTGTCTCCTTGTATGCTCTGCCCTGTGTTTCCATATAAAGCTTCACAGATAATTCTTCCTTGCTGCTGTGAAGGGCCTCATGCCTCTCTCCCTGTCACCACATCACTAGCCATGCTCTGTATTTATTGTAGGATCCCAGGAAACAACCTTGAATCACCTTACAGCTGCAATCCTGGCACCCAGGCACCTTTCCCTGGGATGAAACCACACTTGGAGTGAAATGGGTGGCTGTGCCCCACTGTCCCCAAACAAGCATCACCTGTCCCCAACAGCCCTGGGACAAATGGCTTTAATCAGAGCCTGAGGGGCCAAATGAAGGGTCCAAGGAGAGCAGGGGGCGGGGAGGAAATGTCGTGGCTGTCACCGAGGGGTTCTAGGGTGGAGGAGGGAGTGATGGGAGGGAGGGAAGAGAGGGAACAAAAAGGAAGAAGGGGAGAAAGGGGGAGCTCTGAGTCTTCCCAAGCAAGGCTCTGCCCTGAGAAGGCAGATGTTCCTCCTGCAACTCAGCACTGGCCCTGCATTTCTGGATTAGAAAAATAAACCTGTTAGATGGAGAAATCATCCTCATCCCTTTTTTGTTGCTTTAAATAAGATGGAAGGACTGTTTCCAGGATGAAAAGCTGAGCCTGGTGAAGGTTACAGCTGCTAAGCACCTGCTATATGTGAGCACAAGAAATACTCCCATGGATTAGGGCATGAGGCTGCTCAAGGAACTGCGGGAAGGGGCTGTTATTGCTTTGTCAGCAAGTTGCTGGACTGTGCCTTGAATCCCTGCAGAACAGGGGGAAACCTCCACATGGAGAGAGAGATATTTACAATGAACAAACTCTGTCAAGGAACGAATACCATTAAAGAATATTCCCCACTGAGAACTCCAGGGCTGGCATGTAATCTTGTACACATCCTCCCGTAGGCTGAGGTGTAGGGTGGCTGTGGCAGGAGACATGGAGCTGCCTGACCTGGCTGTCCCTTCACTCTGGCAGGCACTGGGAAACAGCCACTAGCATGTGGTGCTTAATGTGCAGGGGAGTAGTAGGAAGCAATCCAAAATATTCCAGAGTGCTGAGAAAAATCTGGCTGGGAAAGGCTGATGCTGTGCAGCCTGAGTGGAATGAGGGTCAATGGCTCTTCAGCTACCCAGTGCTGGTGTTTTGGGGGTGTCTTTCTTTGTGCCGGGGTGAGCAAAGCAAGCAGGGAGGGCTCAGCGTGCCTTTCCCAGTTCCATGTAACGGGGGCTGCTTTGTTTTCCTGCAGGGCCACACACACGGCTTCCCTGTACCCAGGATCCAAGGCATGTAGCACCGGCTGCAGGGTAATTAGCGACACCGGGGGGTTCTGCCATCCCATCGGGAGCACGCAGGCAGGTGCTGTGGGCTGGGCGGGCTGGCAGATGGCCTGAAGGACTCTCTGGGGATCCTGAGCCATTTCCAATAATCCAGTGCCTCTCTTCAAACGAGAAGTGTTGCTGCTGGAGGAGAGAGGCTGAGCCTGTGCCAAGACCGCACACCCAGCCCCAGCCACTCCTCACAGCCTCCCCATAAAAATTAACGCGGGGTGTGTTACTGTGCTCCCGTGCATGTTAATGTTTCCTGTCGCTTAAGGCAGAAACAGCAGTGCTGGGGACACGGGCACATGGCTGAGGGCCTGAACTGTCCTTCCTGCTGAAGGGAGACTGGGTCGTTGCAGCCTCTGTGGAACAAACCCACAGTGGGGGTGGCTGCCCTCCCAACCATTCTCAGGAAATGGGGTTTGTGCTGGCCACAAGCCCTACAGATGGTATAAGGAATGTGCTTGGGATCGCTGGTCCTCAGGAGCCATCTCTGCCAAGCTCCAGCTCCTTTGGTGGCACCCAAACCAGCTGGGGAGACCGTCTCAGGTTCCCACTGTCCTGTGACGTGGAGAGGAGGACCCTTGTCTCCTTTTACCCATCCTTTCTGGAGTGGATAGTTCAGTCCTAGGAGCCCAGAGGCTCAGGCAAAGGCCTGCAGCAAACACTTGTCCCCTTTGGAACCCATTCCCCTCCTCTGCCACCTGTTTCCCAGCTGCACACCACCACGGACCCGCCGGGGCCGGGCGCTGCAGACAAAAGCCGGTTCCTCGCCCTGCCGCAGCCTCTCCCCGCGCTGACTCGCTTTAATTAGCCCCATCAAAGCCGGCTGCGTCTCTCCCTCCTGGTAGGTCGCAGAACATGATTAATTCAAGCACAGAAAACAGCCGCCCCCCGCAGAGAGGGCCTCTTGATGAGCCAAAGCTGTTTCTTCTCCCCCATCCAGTCTTTCAACCCCAGCAGCAAGGTTGGGAGCTTCTTTCTCCTGGAACGAAGCTGTGGACAGGCACAGGCTGTCCCAGGAGCCGGAGGGGACTAGCAAAAGCACTGGCCGCACCGAGCCCTGGGTGTCTCCCATGCTGCTCTGGTCATGGCATTGCCCACAGCCCGCCCATGTCCGTAGCAGGGACGTCCCCTAAAAAAACTCTGGGTAGTGCAGTGGGTCTGGGCTCAGAACCAGCCCCTCCACGAGTGGGGGCCCATGCATGAGCCCTGGGGAGATGCAGGGGATGTTCCAACTGCTCCCAACACCAGATTTCTCCAGCTGCTCTTCCTTGCTCCCATATGTGCAGGGCCCAGGGTGGCACACACCATAATACAGCTTTATTAACTGCACTTGTAGGCAAAGAGGTTTTAAAAGCAAAAAGCCTTTTGGGAAAAGAGATAGATGGGGGGATCCCTTCCCCCTTTTTATTTCTGCCAACGCAGCTGCGTGCAGTGCTCCAACAGCACTCAATGCCCCGGAGAGGCAATTACTGCAGAAGCAGGGCTGGGCTGTTCTCCACTTCATTTTCCTAATACAGTTACAGCATCTTGGAAAAGCGCTGCTGCTCAGGGGAATGTACAAAGGGTTCCCAGAGTGGATCCTCTGCCTTGGGAAGGGCTCTGGGGCTTCCCTTTGCACAGGAACAGAGGGGCCACCCCAGTAAGCACCAGTACAACACTGTTGTCAGGTTTTTATTTCAGTCTCATGAACATTATTCCAAGAGATCAAACCACGAGAAGAAAAACTGTGAGTCCCTTACAGGAGAGATGAGCTGCAGGCTCAAAATCAACTGAGCTAGGGAATCCATAGGGAAGGGAGGCTTCTAGAGAGCTCAGGAGCCTGAGCCAAGCAGATCTCGCCCATTCTCTCCAAGCCAGCCAAGCAGAGCCACAGGCAACAAGACTGGAAGTAAGAAAATGCGTTCTAGAAACCTCTTTTGCAAAGCTCCCTCCCTTTTACTCCAGATCCATGCAGTGCCCAGTGGACACCCCTTACCACACTGCCTCAGGGCCTTTACAGACACCCCAGGAATGAAAAACACCACGGTGTCAAGGAAGGGAGGGGGCAAGGTGAGCAAGGAATTCAATGTGTCTCTTCTCATGCACATCAAAGGCTTTTCTGGTGCTGCTCTTCAAAGGCAGCAGGCACAGCCCTAATCCCAGCTGTTGATGGGGGTCTGCCCATGGAGACCCTGTGGGTTGGGCTTTCCAGCTCTTCAATCAGTGCCTTACTCAGATACAGAGCAAGAGAGAAACCCACTCTGAGGAGCCCACTCCAGCTGTCCCCTTCAGGAGGTTGCTGTGGTTCCCTGCAGAGGAGCAGCAAGGAGCCAGCTCCCCCCTCACACGCACCACTTGTAGGACCCCAGCAGCAAGCTCTGCCACACCAGAGAAGCAGAGGAGAAATCCCACAGCACCAGGCTGTTGCCAGAGCACCGCACCCCACACTCCCACCCTGCTGGGTGCAGACACCCTCAGAGGAGCAGTGAAAGAAATGACCTACTACTGCCTCCTCTTCTGTTCTGCAAACAGGGAAGCCTTTATAGCTGATGGGACACATGGGAATGTGGCCCAAAACAGAAAGAAGGAAAATGCTGCTGGAAAGATCACATCCATCAGACGAGGAGTGAAGGGGCAAAGTGCCCCTGCTTCCCCAAAGTCTTCTTCCTAAGCAGCCACATGGTGACTCCTCACATGAACATGTCATCATAGCCTGGAGGGGGAAGGTGGTCAGGATCCGGCCTGGAAAGAAATTCAGAGCAGAGTGAAACAGAAGTGAGAGCTCAGGCCTGCACCAACAGGGATGAGCTGGGATCCAGTGTCAGGCTGGAATACCAGCATGGCCAAGGACCTACCCGGGTCGCCCAACTCCTAAAGGACCAAAGGGGTCAAATCTGGCGCCTGGTGGAACAGCTCCTGGGGGAAGCCGGCCTGGGATGCCTGATGATGGGTCAATGCCAGGCAGTGGGACACCAGAGTGCAGGGGATCCACAATCATTCCCCCCCTCCGACCTCTGGAGAGAGAAAAGGCAGAGGAGGAGATGAGATTGGCATTGGAGAGAACTGAAGAAATGCTGAGCATGGGAACACAGGGTTAACCTGACACATGGCATGTGGGAAGGAAAGCTCTCAGGACCAGCCAGTGAGACAGCCCATGGCAGAAACACAGAGAGCCCTGCAGAGAATCCCAGAATTGTTTGAGCAGGAAGGAGCCTCAAAGCTCAATTCATTCCAACCCCCTGCCACAGGCAGGGACATCTTCCATTAGACCAAGTCATCGCAAGCCCCATCCAGTCGTAAACACTTCCAGTGATGGGGCAGCCACAAATTCTCTGGACAACCACAGGGGTCTTATCATCCTCACAGGAAAGAATTTCTTCCCAACATCCAATCTGTCAGTGGGAAACCATTCCCCTTTGTTCTGTCACTTCAGGCCCTTGTGTAAAGCCCCTCTCCAGCTCTCTTGTCCCTCTGTCCCTTGTCTCTCAGTGTCCCTCTGGGCACTGTAAGGGCTCTAAGGTGTCCCTGAAGCCTTCTCCTCTCCAGGCTGAACAGCCCCAGCTCTCTCAGCCTGTCTCCACAGCAGAGGCGCTGGCTGTTCCCTCAAGAAACACCAGACCTGCTGGCCCTCGCTGCAGACCCACGTTCCATCCCTGCTTCCCGTCCTGCCCTGTGCAGTGTTGCAAGAGCCGGCTGGGTTCCCACAAGCCTTTCCAAAGAGCTGCCTGGAAGTCATTTGCTGACCACGGCGGCTCCTCGGAGCTGCCCCACGCTGCGAGTGCCATTCCTCACGGTCAGCTTTGTGCAAATGCGGCTGGAGCCTCCGGACACCTCTGCCATCATGCAAGTCATTAACAACCATGCTAATGAGTTCCATTAGGCCACAACAGCTGCCCAAAGCGCCCCGGGACAGCCAGGTCCCTTGAGCATATTCCTGGGAGTTTGGGTCTCCAGCACTGGCAGGTGTCAGCACACAAATCTGCTTCCATTTACCATCTTTCTTTGTCATTTACAGAGAAATCTCTGATGAAGGGCTGGAGGCAGCAAGAGAAACAGGGACACCCTCCCCACAAAATTAATCCCCCTCCTGGTGCAATCAGGTTTCCTTCCAGTCCCCCCAGCTCCAGGCCTCTCTTTCCAGCTGAGCAGGGACATTTCTAGCTGTCCCTCTTCTAGGCAAACCCACAGAGAAACAAGTCTTGCAAGAGGGGAAAAAATGCCATCCCCACAGGAGAGTGGTTCCAAAGAGGAGTCTCCTCTGGGCTGCAGGACACTCCACAACTACACCACAAGCTGGCTATTGTCTGACTGCGTGCTTTTAACTGGAGCGGAAGATGACAGGTTCTCCTTGCCTGACCAAACCAAATACCGAGGATGTATCTGTGAAGCTCAGTCTCCCAGACAGCCCAGCCTCTGCCCAGGCTTTCTCCAAGTGCCTCAGACAGCCGGGAGGCTTCCAACAGGACTTGAGAATCTGTGAACTCGGCTTTCAGCCTCCCCTTCTGCAGACTGCTGGGCTGGAAACACAGCAGCTGGTAACGGTTTAAATTAGAGGCTTACATTCACTTAACGACGTATTCAGCTTTGATTTACTGCAGGAATTACTGTGTGTTAAATGAATACAAGCTGATTATTAAACAGACACAGATTGCAACCTATCATCTATGCAAGAGACGGGATCTTATTACGATATTAAAACCATATTGAGCTTCAGCAACTGTCAATTGGTCCCTCACAATTTGCACTGAGCAACTGCCCCCACTCAGAGACACTTGGCTGGATACTCTTCCAGTGGTCTCCATCCACCCCACATCCCCCAAAGGCAGAGGAGGGTGTGCTTCAAGAGCCATACTCACCCCAAAGGGTCCAGGTCTTCTCCACCAACAGCAAAAGGATTCAAGGGGGAAGGCCTGAAACACAGGACACAGCAAAATGTTCAGGAGGAGCAGAGAAACTGCGTGGAGCCATGCCCATGGGTGCTCTCCATGGCAAACAGTGCAGCACCTGGAGGGCCCTGGGTTCTGTGGGACCCTGCATGAGGGAGCTGCCATTGGGAGCATTCCCTGTTCCAGGGTGTTGCCGGATGAGGACACTGTGGCAGCAGCTTGCTGAGATAAAGGGAGTCCTGTTGTTCCCACTGCTTGGATCAGGAGCTGTCCATGTATACCAGGTGTTTCCATGATCCAGCAGGATCCCTAAGCAGTGCTGGGTTAGGCCAGGCTCTCCAGCATGTCCCACCCAGAGACACAGTTCCACTTCTAGGAGTGTGGGGACAGTGGGCTGGTGGGCCTGCAGTCAGCTGGCACATCTCCCTGTCAATAACCTTTGCCAGTAACGTGGTCTCAGAGCAGTGCCCAGCTCCATCCTGTCTTCTCAGGCTTCTCCATGGAGCCTCTTGCACCCTGAGTGGCAGCAGACAGCAGTGGGGTGACACACAAGCCAGAAGTCACAACTGGTCCCCAAGAGATGGCAGAGCCACTGCAGTGTCTCTTGACTTCCAGCCAAAGGGGACCACAGTGTGTGTGCAAGAGGAGGGAACCCACCTGCCATGTACAAAGGATGACTGGAAGGGGCCAGGAAGGGATGGCAAAGCAGATGCCATGTGTCCCCTCTACCCAGCATTGCCAGCATTGGTTCCAAGGTCAAAGTGGGGTCAGGAGAACAGGAAGAGGAAGAGGAAGTCTTGCACCCCACCCTGGCTGGGTACACCTCTGGTGTTCCTCCCAAAAGCTACTCAGCCACACAATGGCACTGTCCTTCACCCCACACCTCACCTCCCAGCCCTTGCCTGTTCCCTCCTGGGTCTGTCAGTCCAACACACAGCTCTAGAACAGCCCACCCCTCTCCAGCAACCAAATCAAAGCCAAGTGTCCAGACTGATCCAGCTAAGGAAGGCCTGGATCCATTTCACTCCCCATCCCACATGTGCAAGATGGGGACCTGATGTGTAGTTTGGGGAGCTGTGCCACAGCCACATCCCCTCTAACAGGGGGCTCTCAGCACCCACACACTCTTTACTCACCTGGATGGGGCCCTTGTGTCCATTGGGTGCCGGGGAGGGAGGCGGAGCGGGTCCTCATCCCAGTGCTTGTCCTCTTTGGACTCAGGCTCCTTTCTGGCCTTTCCTGCAGGGGCCCCGAGGGGAGCAATGATGCCTGAAGCGATTCTTGTCCTCAGCTCCTCGGTGTTCTTGTACACCCTGCAGCACAGAGAGGGAAGGCAGTGGTGGGGGGTGGCCATGGCAGCAGGACAGGGGGTGCTGGACAGGCTGCAACAGGCACAGACAAGCCCAAAGTGTCCCTGGCACAAAACATGTCCCCCACTGGCAGCACAGAGGGGACAAGAAGGGGAAACAGCACACAGGGGCACCAAAGTCTTTACCCCATTTCATGTGGGAAAGGTGCCACCCAGCCACTCCTTTCTGCTCCAACCCAAGCAGTTTGCACTGGAGGAAAGCACATGACACTGCACTTGTGGCTGAAGCTGTCACACTCCTGGGTAGTGTCCACCCAGCACAATGCTCTGGAAATAAAGGTGCTGGCCTGGCCTATTCCCAGGTGGGGTGGCCCTCCACTGGGCTCCAACCCATGATCCCACTGTCCTCTATATATCTTGTGCCAGTGCAGAGGAAGGCAGGGAACAGTTCTGGCTGCATTTCAGGGCTGGACTGGTTTTGCACTGGGGAGTAAGTCCTCCACCTCTTCCCAGCCTGATTTCTGCCCCCTTCTCCATGTCAGTAGGACATTTGCTCCTGCAGAAAATACCAGGAAACTGAGATTACTTGTGGAAATCATCCAGGTGCTGTGGGTTGATGTAGTTGGCCACTGCCAAGGTCACATCTGCCACCTTCTGAGAGCTGCGATCCTGGAAAAACACAGGTAAAGCACAGTGAGCAACCTGGCAGAGCTGGGAATGAGAGACAGAGAAGCTACAGCAACAGCTCCAGGCTTGGGATACAAGGAATGAGGCTCGCCTGCTTCCTGCCATGTCCCTGTGCTGTGCCTGAATCCCCAGGAACAAACCTCAGTGTACAGCAAGATTTTTTTTCCTGCTCCTTCTCCCCAGTTCAGGCTAAAAAGGGTAAAACACTGAGCAAAGCCACCTGGAACAGCTGCTTGTTGGGGTCTGCAGAGAAGTCCTGAGCTGGGAAGGGGGCAGAAGCAGGGCAGCTCCCACTGCCTTGACACACACCAGGGTTTGACCAGCTTCATGCTGGGCCACATCTGACACAAAAATATTCCCTGGGTCTGCCCCATCATGAGGGACAAACACCACTTCCAGGCAGAAGCAAAAGCCAACATTTAAGAAATTGCCCCTGGTGTTCTTTTCAGCCAAAGGACCTCAAATCCACAGGGGCCATGTGGGTGCTCACCATGACGTTGAGGATCATACTGTCCTCCACCATGATGGCCTTCAGCAGCAGCTCATGGGCATCATCCGTGGACTTGTAGCGCAGTGTATACACCTCCTTGTTGGCCTCCCAGCCAGCGGGCAACAGCTCTGACTTCCTTTCATCAGCACCTGGCTGCAAAGGAACAGACGGCTGCTGAGACCCTGCCCAGGAGCCCAGCACGACCTCCTAGGGTACACTTCCTCCTCAGCACTGGACTGGACACCTTCCTTTTATTACAGCGTTCTGCCTCACCACCAAGCTCCACCTAGCACTACACTAACTCCTTTCCCAGAGTCATACTGATCGCACCAGCATCAGGATCTCCTGTCCTGCAACATCCCACAGACCACCCCCATCATTTGGACCCTCGGTACTGATCCAGTACTGGGATCCCCTCAGCACCGCCATTATCCCAAGAGCAGGACACCCCTACAGCACCGGGACACCCCGATCCGCGCAGCCGCCCGCTCCGACCTCCACAGCAATACGGAGACCTCTCAAACCCCGCACCGGCCCGGGNCGGCTTTGTTGTGCTCAGCGCTGCTGAGGTTCGTGGAGTTCTGGGGTCGGTTTCGGGCCCCTCAGGACAAGAAGGATATTGAGGGGCTGGAACGTGTCCAGAGAAAGGAATGGAGCTGGGGAAGGGGCTGGAGCACCGGGAGCAGATGGGGAGCTGGGGGGCTCAACGTGGAGAAGAGGAGGTGCAGGTGGGACCTCTCTTTCTACAACTCCCTGACAGGAGGGTGCAGCCAGGTGAGGGTAGGGTTCTGCTCCCAGGGAAGAGGGATAGGACAAGAGGAAATGGCCTTAAGTTGTGCCAGGGGAGGCTTACTTAGGATATTAGGGAAAATTTCTTCTCCAGAAGGGTTAGTGGTGTGCTTGGTTGTGCTGGGGCAACAGTTGGACTCAATGATCTAAGCCGGCTTTTCCAACCTAAAGGATTCCATGAGTCTGTGAAGGGTGTCTGCCCAGCTCCATCCAGCAACCTCCAGGTTAGTCACTCTCAGCCTCCTTCCCTGCTCCTGGCTCTTTCTTGTCAGCAGAAAAGCATTTGAGTCCATGCAGGATCTGCTTGTGCTGCCATAGCAAGGCTTCATGCTGACACCAAAGGGACCAAAGCACCAAACAGCCAGTAATGGCTTTGTTTCCGCCCTTCCATAACTCCTTTGTCTGGGTCATAGTGCTTGTAACACCTAAATTCCATTAAAGTTGCCACTGAAAGGCATTCAGGGACTTTTTTCCTTGACCCTGGGCGAGAGCCAGTGTCCTCAATGTGGCTGGCAGGAGGCTGGGGCTCGGGACAAAGCCAGAGAACACCATCATCTGCTGCTTTCCTAATCTGAGCTTCAGCTCCTTGGGGGATGCTCATCTTGACTTCATTATGCGTCAATTAATTAACTTGCACTGCTCGCTCTTTCCATTTCCCTCTCAAGAAGTCACTGAGGCTGAACAACCGACCACAGCCTGGCAGGTCCCATGGGAATCACCACCAGGAGATACCACACCTCCTGCCATACTCTGCCACTCCTTTCTTCAGGGAAGACGGCTGGACTCATCAGGAAGGCTGTCATGGATTTTCCACGGGGCCGGAATTTCAGCACAGGAACTCCATGAGAGAGGCATCGGATGGGGATGAGTTGGGAACAGCAGGAAATGCCTCAGCCGGAGCTTCTCCATTGCTAAGATGTGATTCAGAGCAGCAGCAGCATTTCCACCCCATGGCTCGGCTCACTCCCGGGCAGCAGCCGCGGTTTCAGGCTTTGTTGGCATCCACATTTCACTTTCCCAGCACAGCCCAGCCCTGGGTGGGCCAGGAGCCTACTAGTGGCTCCATTCGAATGCCCACTTCTGAGGCAGAGTTTGAAATCATAGGTCTCCCTCCAGAAACCTGATCTGGAATCCTGTATCCCACTGCTGCTATTGGACTCCCCCTACATTCCTGCAGAGCTGCTGCACAGGTTCCTGCAGGTGCAGGTGCACAGGGCATTTGGGATCAGTGGCCTCAGGAGCTGTCAGTGTCTCAGTAGGATCACACCGAAGCTCTGCTGAGAGTGCTTGCCAAGCTTTCCATTTCCCATCCAAATTTCTACCATCCCTGTTCACCCCATCCTCTCACCCCTCATTACCTGTCCCCATCCAACACTCAGTTTGTCCTCCTGTGGCCTCACCTTCATGTTCATCCTTTATTTATTTTCCCACACTGTGTTGTGTCAGCTGCCCCGGACCACTCTTGAGAAGTGACTTTTGGTGCCAAGTCTCCCTTGGCCTGATCAGCCCCTCCATGGGCATGGCAGGGAGGAAAGCAGGATGCCTCCATGCATCCCCTCACCACAGGACCCTGTTGGGAGCCAGGCCCCTGCCGTACCTGAGCCCATGGCCCCAGGGCTGACTGCCACTGCATCAAAGCCGTTACTCCTGCACGCAGGCACGGTGCCACGCTGGCCCACATTGCCTAACACCCCGTTGTCTCCTTCCTCTGCTCCCGTGCTTCACTCACTCCATGGCTCATTGATGATGAAAACCACTGGCCACATGAAAGCAGCCCCCTAATGTGAGTTAGGGGCCTGCGAACTGCGTGGGAGGTACAGAGAGCCAGGCCAGGCTGGAGCCAACAGCCGAGTCACTAACGAGGTGATGAGAATTGCAGAGCTGGCGCAGTTGTGCTGCAAGGCGAGAGCATCAGGGCGGCTGCCGGGCACGCTGGTGCCGTCGTTGGAGCAGCCATGTCCTTTCTGTGACTGCTGGAGCCTAGCTGGGAGCAGGAGTGATGCTGGGAGAGCTGGGGAAAGCCCTCAGAGTAGCCAGTGCTCCCATGCCTTGCACGTGTTCGTGACCATTCGCGCCCAGCTCTTGCACCAAGGAAGCTGCCCTTGTCATTTTCCTCCCTCTTTCACCCGAGAAGATGATCTGCGGAGAGCTGCTCCCTGACAGAGCATGGATAGGGGTGATGTCCCAGGGGAGGCAGTAGCTGGCGCTATCCCAGCCAGACGGCGGTGCTTGGAGCAGGTAGAAGGCTACATCAGCTGGGGTCACCCCCGTCACACAAACCGCAGTCTCCCCTGACCTTCATACTTTCCCACTGCCTCACTGCTCCCATTGCATGCGCCCACTGTGGTGTCGTAACGAGCAGAAGAGGAAACAGATTTCCCAACCGCCCGCCCCGCTGGCAGCCCATGAGCCCTCTGTGCTGGGAATGGCAGCCAGCACGGCCAGGGCAGCTGGCTCAACCCTGTGCTGTGCTGTGTGTGCTGGGTATAACCCAGGGTCTCACAGGAGAGGGCAGAGAGGGGCCGCAGATAATCCCTGGCTGATGTTCAGGTGTTGCAGGCTGCTGCTTCCCTCGGGGTCAGCTTGCTGCTGCACCTCTCCCATGGATGGGAAAGCCCCCCGTGCATCACTCAGGGTGAGCAGGGCCAGGTGATGGATGGCACCACCATGTTTTCAACCAGAATCCCTGTCCTGCTCCATGCAGACAGCAGTTTCCTAGCGCACAGTGGGAGGGAAAGATGGGATCCCCTGCTGCATAGCAGGGAGAGCCAGCAGTGCTGGAGTAGCTCCTCCACAATCTGCTCAGTGCCTCAGGGCTTACTGGCTCAGGAGCCACCTGATTGTGACTTAAATCACTAGTGCCAAGGGATGTGGACTGGGACAGGGGTTCCTGGAATGGGCTTTTCCCCTCACTGCCATCATTGCCTTGAGAGGGGAGCTAGTCACTCCGTGAAAATTTGGCCTCCCCTTCATTTCCCCTAAATTCAATTCCAGGGAAAGATGACACTGAGGCAGGAGAAAGGGGTTTTTTCTCCGGGGAAGAAATGCAAACCACATGCAGGCAGGCTCGGGCAGGAGGAGGGACTGGGGCTGCGAGAGCCGGCGCTCAGCAGCGAGGCCGAGCTAAAGTCAATTAGTGCTTCAGGACTCCAAACACGCCGGAGTGCTGCGCTTCGAGCAGGCGTGATCCCTGTCAGAGAGAGGCTGCCAGTAGGGTTTGAAAATAATTAGGAAACCCAGAACCTCAGTGCTTCCCAGAAAAGCCTGTTAGTTCTGCGGTAGAAACCTTGCTTGCAGGGTGTGCATCGTACAAACAGAGTCGTGACTCATCAACTGGATGGAGCTAAACTCCATTTTTCGAAGGTCAACATGCTCAAGTCCTAATGAGCTTTACCCTTGGTAGGGCTCCTGTGCTCCCGTTGTCGACCTGAATTCCAGGGATGCCCAGCACACCTGAGAGTAATGGAGGATGGTTTCACGGTATGTATTTCGTCCAGAGACACCAAGAGCTTCCAAGAGGGCAGTGATGATGGGGAAACTGAGGCACGGAGGGTTCAGACCACCAGCCCGCTGCCTCCAGCCAGAGCCTGCACCCCACCAGCCCCATCCCTGCAGCCTGGGTGGACACTGCCAACCCCTGCTCTTGGGGGATCTCAGCTGCGAATCCGAGCGGTCCAGGACAGCCTTGGAGGAACAAAACAAGACAATCAATCACCCTTGCTTCATCCCGCCCCAGTCTGCATTGTGCGGAGCCTGAGGGACTCCACATCAAAGCAGGAGCAGCTGGCTGCCGGGGTGTCCCAGGCTGGCTACCGGGGTGTCCCAGCCCCAGACGGGCAGCGCCCTGCCCACGGGCTGCCTGTCTGCACTGCCCACACGGGCTTGGCCTCTGCTCACTGCCTGAGCCCCAGCAGCAAAGCCGGGATGCAGCGCTGCTCCCTGCTCCGAGTACGGAGGGAAGTGTCCGAGGTCACGGCAGCTGCAGAGAACACCGAAGGTGGGGGTGCATGAATCCGGGGACACCACTGTAGCATTCCTGGGCTGGCAGCACCTTCCCGTCTGCAGGGGCGAGCAGGAAGTGGCACTGCATATAGGGGGAAGAGCTAGTCCCATCCCAAGCTTATCCTGGAGCTGCGGGGAGCCTGCAGAGCAAAGCCTGCTCCTGCCGCGCAGCTCCCGCTATCCTCACAAGACCCTTTTCTTTGCAGTTCCTTCCATGCCACACGGCGGGCGCTTCCCCCGGGCTGCAGCCCCAGCGCTGCTGCAGACAGTACATTAATTTTTGGATGTCTTTTGCAGCTCCCCAGCGTTTCTCCCCATCCCAGGCATGCACGGCTGGGATGAGGCAATGTTCTCGGGGAGTATTGGCTTCCCGGCTAGTGGGGAATATTCCTTGGTGAAATTGGTCCAATGTGCTGCCCAGTGGGGCTGGGGATGGTGAGGGGGTGCAAGGGGTCCAGTCGTGGTGGGCTGGACTGCACCATGGTAAACCAGCAGCGTTGACCATCTGGGATGGGGCGTCTGGGCAAGGGAGAGCACCTGGATCCCCCTGGAGCAGTGTCATGTGTGGGTGCAGCAGTGGAACAGCAAATTGGGTACAACCCTCCAGATATCCCCTATTTTCCCTCTGGCAGAGGGTCAGGGTGGCTCTGTCCTGTGACCACAGCATGGGACAGAGCAGGGAGGACACGTCTCTGGCAGCCTGCAGGACACACGTGCCCCTGGTAGGTAACAATTGACATTTTTTCCAGTTCGTTAATTAAAACACAGAACAAAAGTCACTAAAGTGTGAGGCTGGGTGTTTACAGGGAAAATTCCTCTTCAGGTGCCAGGTTTATTAATAGAAGAGGAAAAAAACAAGGGGGAGAAGCAGGGCCACAGCTTTTCAAGGAACATCTGGGAAGGATATGCTTTTGTGGGGGTGGATGGTGTTGGGTGGGATGGGGGTGCAGTAAGCACCCGTGTCCCCTCACCACCAAGCACCCGGGATGCTGAGTGGCCATGGGGAAGCCATACCATGGGCATTTCTGTGAGGCAGGGGGTTCCCAGCTCACCCTGTGGGACTCTGGCAGGGCTGATTCAGATCCTTTGAAGTTTTCCCCATTAACTGCCACAAACTGGTCAGGATCCAGGCTAATGAAGCAGGACATGCTGTCAGCATTGCCACCAGAGCTGGAGCTGCTGGGACACAAGAAAGACATGCTCAGCCAGGGTTCATGGTGTGAAGTTTGGGGCATAACCCCCCCCCGCCATGGCTCCTTCAAGCTGCCCCCAGGAGTGCAGGAACTCCCAGCAGTGTTGGGGGGTGGCAGAGCTGTGCCCCCCCAGACCCACATGCCACCCACCTCCGCCAAGTGCCTGCACACAGGCTAGCATTTGCACTTCCATATGTCACGTATTAGGATTTGTTTAGAAGCCCTTTATTGTCATATTTTGTTCTTTATTTCCTACAAATTCAATTTGCTGAGGGATATGTGCGGATTGTGAAATTATTTTGAGAATAGTTCCTCTGGGTTTTTTAATTTCCTTTGTATTAAATTTTTACAGTGTTTAAAAGGCTATGAAAAATTTTATGTTACCAAAAAAGAAAAAAAACAAAACCAAAAAAAACCCCAAAAAAACCAAACAGGAGGGCAAAATTCCAGGGAGAAAAGGAGAAGAGCCCAAGAAGGGGATGAGCTGCGGGTTGGGGCTGGGGCCAGCCCCTGTTGCCTCTGTCATGGCAGGCACCGGGGATGGTCTGGCACTGATGCCCCCCTCCTGCTCCCACTTCATTCTGCATGGAAAACCAGGCTGGGGGAGATGTGGCCACTGCCTCAAAGGGGTGCTGGAGTGGGACCTGCCATTTGCTGAGGCCTGGATGATTGTGGTTTTTCCCACCAGTCAGCCTTTCCCTTTCCTTTGCTCTCCATATGGGAGCAGGACACGGATGCTTTGCACAAGGCCGTGGGGCCCCACTGAGCCCCCGCCTGCATTCCCAACCCCTCGCAGTCATTCAGTGCAGACATAAGAGCCCACGGCCACTCTCAGCAAGAAATTCCCGACAAAAAAATCTTTGAATTATTCCCAAGCTGCAACTGTGGAAAGCCAGGCTGCCCGCCATGAAGGGCTCCACAGCTTGGAGGCATTAGGGTCCCCTTTCGCTGCCAGGGCGATGGCCAGTCGGGAGCCTCCCTCCTGCCCTCTGTCCCCTATGCTGGGTGTTTCCAGCTTCTTCAAATCACAGACACATTTTTCATCTCTTTATTTCTACCATTGTCATTGTCATTGTTCCAGGCTGGTGCAAATTGGGAACTGGCCGTGCACTGACACTGCTGCTCCCTCTGCCCGCAGCCGCTCTTGTCCCCAGAACCAGCAGGAGGGCCCATTCCAGGGATGGGGACGGTACTGCATCCTGCTGCCAGTCCCCCAGGGGCTTTTGTACCTTGGTCCATGTCCCTGCCTGGCACAGGACCCTTGGCATGCTGCATCCTGCCTCTCTCCAACATCATTCCCCCTTTGCAGCTTGCCTGAGGGGTGCTTGGAGGAGGGTGCAGGTGCTGTGCTGGTGTCTGGTGAAGGTCTGGCTGAGACCCTCCAGTGTTTTGAGGGGGCTCCTGGGGCCTGAGCAGCACTGAGAAGGGGTCTGGAGGCTTTGGGAATGATAGAATCATCCAGTTCCAACTCTCTAGCCATGGGCAGGAACATCTTCCAGCAGACCATTCTACCTGGCCTTGAACACACCCAGGGACTGGGAAACTCAAACCCAGCAGCATGCCCAGCCTCAAGGGACTAGGGACAAGGACTCCCCTTTGCAGCGCCAGGGGGCCCAACCCTTACCACAGCTGTGCAGGGATCTGTAGGGTGGTTGGTGCCTCACAGCACCAGGGAAGGGAGACAATGTGGAAAATAATTATGCAACAGGACTTATCCATGATTAACATGGAAATAGAAGAATGCAGTGAATGCGTAACTTCGATCGAGAGCAAGATGCCAGGGCTGCAGAGTTGTCCAGTGCAGTAGTATGTGCCAGACAACCAGCAGCACCGACAATCTGGGATGAACGACAGGGTGTTTGAATAAGCTGAGGGCAAAACAGCCTTCCAGGGCTGTGGGGAGGCAGGGATGCAGGGATATGGGGATAGAGGGATGTATGGATGCAGGAATGTGGGGGTTTGGGGGAGGCAGACATGCAGGGACCCAGGGGAGAAGGGATGCAGAGATTCAGGGTTGTGGGGATGCAGAGATGCAAGTCCTGACCTGATGGTCCCTCTGCCCATGCAGACCCTCCCTCTAACTCCAGGGTGCTGAGGCCTTCTCAGATCTTCCTCACTCTACTCCTCTGACCTCTCCAGGGAACTTGGCAAAACAACGGAGGAGGATTGCTGAGCAGATCCCAGCTTTTGATCTGTTCTAGGAAAAGAGAGGCCACACCAAGAACTTTCTGAAATTCCTTCCTGAAGCCTTGGCTGGGAGCCGCTGCCGCTTTGCTGAGACATTCAGACCCTGGCAGCACTGGGGCTTGAGCCTGGCCTGGCCACGCCACCCCTCCTCTTCCCAGCACCCAGGTTTAGGGAGCTGCAGCTTTGGCAAGGGCTCCCTGCTCCAGCCTGTGGCCCTGTGCAGGTGTCTGGGTGAGGAACCTCCCTGCCAACCACCTCCTGGCTCCTCTTTGCTTCTAGAGTCACGAGGTGGTGGCTTCTCCAGGCCACCAGCATTGCTTTCCCCGCCACATGCTGGCAAATTCCTTTCACATGAACAGGAAATACGAATTCTCCTCTTCTCTTTGTTTTTTCAGGAAAAAAAATATGTTAAAAAAAATAATCTAATCAAATGCTGTTTGTTTGTGGGCTCAGTGATCTCCAGTTGTTTGGTTGAGGCTCAGTGAGATGCCCTTGGGACGGCCAAGGACAGGGATACTCCAAAACTGCTGCAACCCCAGGTGCTCCCAGCCCTGCCATTGTCGGCAGAGCTGGGGCTCATCCCCATGTGGGGATAGACAGACAGCCCCATGGCTCCACTGGAACTGGGAGCACTGGAGCCAGAACTGGTTTGGCTGATGGAACCGTTGCTGGCCCTGCTTCTGTTGGGCTGGCTGGGAGAGTGTGGGAGCACAGGGATTGTTGTGTGGTCTTCCAGGAGGGCTCAAATTAACAAACCAGCATTGTTACACAGCTCAAAACATCAGTAGACTTTAATTATCCCCTTTTCCTAAGGGAGGAGGCATTTTGCACCTGGGGAGGCCATGCCACACATCACTCTTTCATCACAGTATGATGGGATTTTTTCCTCAATGCTCATGTCTGGAAGCAGCCCTGCTCCAGGCCCACAGTGGGAAAGCACTGCTATGCCAGGACCCTGGAAATCCCTGTCCATGGGAAGCACTGCTGTGATCCTCACAGGACCCCTGTTCCCGGATATGGCCCAACACAGGAATATCTCTTGTCCTGCAAAAAAACGATGCAGGTTTATTCCCTGTCTCCGGGGGAATTCTGGGCAGCATCAGTTCCCTTCTGGCTGGAATCACCCTTTGCACCCCAGACCACCCCTAGGCCAGGGCTGGGACCTCAGCAGGAGGGACCCTCTGCCTGCAGGAAGGTGCTGGAACTTCCCTACTGCAATGGATGGCTGTGTCAGTTCTCCTGGGATCCTTCCAGACGGCCAGGGAAGAGTGGAGATGGATGAAAAGAGTTGAGGGCACCAGGTCATGATGTCTCTCCATGTTGTGGTTGCCTCAGAGCCGAGACAGAGCTCTCCCCTGTGGTGGGGAGCCATGAACCCCCAAAACGCTGTGGGAAGGAGAGGTGGCAGCTGAGAGCGCCTGGAGTGTGTGCGGGGTGCGGAGGAGGCTGGGGATATTTGGAAATGTTCTTTTTCTGCTTTCATAGTGCAGCGTGCATTTTTTACTTCATTTAATCTTTTTTGCTCAAATTCCCAAGTGAAGAATTCTTTCCATGAGCCAGAGCCTGCTGCCACGGCTTTGCGCCCGGCCATGGCACTGGGGACCAGCCGGAGACCATGGCCCTGTATCCCTCTTCCAGCTGCAGCAGCACAGGCTCTCAGAAGTGGGCATGAGACTCAGGGCACTCAACTGGCACCCTTTCCATCACTGCTTCGGCTCCACTGTCCCACCCCAAACCCCTTTTCTCCCCACTCCTGTGATCTGGTGCTTTTTGGGGTGATGAACCTCCTCTGAAGTGCTTCGAGTGGGAGCTGCCCACAACCCATTTTAAACAGCTCAGGCTTTGTCTTTATTCCAGCTCCTGAAAATTGAATTTGTTAGTGGCATAAACAGGATATAAAAGACTGAAAAAAATAAAAAGGAGAGGGGAACATTTTTCTCCATGTCTTTTCCTTCGACCTCTGAGGACCATATCTGCTGGCACTCCTGAGTGTTAGTCAAACTCCTGATGGCAAACAGGCCCTGGGGACCTGCTCTGTCCAGCATCCCAGGATACTCCTGATCCTAGATTTTTTAATACAGAGGTCACAATTTTTGCTCTCTTTCTTTTTTTTTCCCCTGGTGTTCTCCAAACTAATGGTGGTTTATGGTGCTCTTTGACGTCAGCCACAAATGGGGCTGCCAGGTGGTAATAATTTTCCTGAATGTCGGCTAAATACAATTATCACTCCATTTTCACTTCAGAAATATTAAAGTTTGTGTTCCTCCTGTTATTAATTCTGAAAAAAAGCCTTTTTAAGTCACTGTGGCACACGGCCGCCGGCCCTGGGGTGCTGGCAGCCACGGCAGGGCTGGTGACCATAGTCCAGGCTAGCCCTGCTGTGCCACGTCCCTGGATTGTTCTGGAGGGGAGGGACGGGAGGCAGTGCCCTAGAGAGCCAGGGACAGAGCCAGGAGTTGGGATGTCAGCAGGACTGAGGATGGATCCTGAGGTTGGGAGGGTGAGGAAGGACTCATGTCTCTGTGGGAGATCCAAATTCCAGTTCCTGTGGACCATGAACTTAAATGGGGTGTTTCCCAACCCCGTGCCAGCACAGCAGGGTCCATCAAAGGACAAGCTCCTAGACATGCCGTTTCCTCCTGGCTTTGTGCTCAAAGCATGAGCACATCCCTGCAGCTTCGGCCAGGGCAGGCGGGAGCTGAGGAGCCGCTGGCTTTTGTCACGGAATGAGCACGTCCTGCTGCCAAGAGGGGTCCATGAGGGCTGGGATGCTGCAAAGGCCCAAGTTTAGCTGCAACCAGAGGACCCAGGGCAGTTCCTAGAGCTGAGACACAGGATTTGGATTATCAGCAAAATGGCTTAAAAGTAAACTTTGAGACAGAGATGCCATCACAGCCTCGAGTGGCCGAGTCTCAGCTGAGCGATGCCAGCACCAACCCCAGGTTCTCAGCCCTGGCACAAGCTAAGGTGCAGGTGCAAATCCCATGTGGTGCAGTCACATATCCCATGTTTTCCTTTCCTGAGGGCACACAGATGGACACCCTGCTTGCCTTCCACTGCCCAGGGTCACCTCAGCCTCTCACCACATCCCCTGAGTGGGAGCACATGCACTGGGAGCTGCAGCTGCAGCAGGGTGTGGGCAGGGCAGGTCATGGGCTGGGCTGGCCATGGGCACAGGAGCCACGACTGCAGCAGCTGCTTCCACAGCCCTTCCTGGGCTCCGTGGCTGTGGGGGGAAATTTCCCCATCCCCAACCAGCAGCCTGCTCAAAGCCTTTGTCTTCTGCTGAATTCCAGCTGGTGAGAGTCATCCACCAGAGTCAGAGGATTTACCCTCCTGGGGAATGATGTGCAAGAGGGAACCATGTAGTCACATTAAAATTATTTGAAAAAGAATGGGACTTCTGAGTGCTGTCTCACGTGGAGCCAGGAACATCCATCTGACTGATGCTTCCATCTGTCTTTCTCAATAGTTTCCTTAAATAGTCCAAATATTAAAAAAAAAAAAAAATCTATTGGAATTTGGCATATATGGTTCTTAGGAGAATAGAAGAGGGCCAGATACTAAAATACCACTGCCTTGCTCCCTTCCAGTAACAAACACATGATTTTCATTGCAGGGAAGGCAGAGGCAGCCGATAGTCACATCTGGCACAGAGGAGGATGCTCCATGGTCACTGATGCTTTGGCTTTGCTGGGAGAGCAGGCTGTGCCCAGGCTGAGGGGTCTTGTTGGGCACAGTAGCAGCACCAGACTCATCTGGGAATTCCAGTTCCTGCAGCAAAGGAATCTGCAGTTCAGCTGCCCCAAATCCCAGGCTCCCTGTCCCACACTGCATCTCCTACCTTTCCTTGGAGAACCCTTCCCTGAGCCTGCACCGTGCACACCCAGGGGGAGTGGTGGGAAGAGATTCTGCAGCACTTTTCACACCATGTCTCAGTTCCCTGAAGATCTTGCCTGCTGTTGCTCTTACTATCACTTCCTGCAGCTCTTCCCAGGAACCCTGTGGTGCCCACAAATGGGAATTGGTTTATGGCCTGGCTCAGTGTTGGTGACTCCTCGACACCATTTGCTCATTTCATCCATTCAGCTCCACTCAAGGAGCAATGACATTTTCAGTGACAGAGTTGTAGTGGCTCGTGTGGGATGGAGATTGATGTTAGCGTCAAGGATGGAGCTTGGTGCAAGTCCTTTCCCCCAGAGATGCTGGGGCTGAGGGCCCTTCCCTGCCCCAGTGCCACCCACTGCTGGGGCAGAGTTGGATAAAACCTTCAACAACCCCCAGCCTTCATATTCATCTCCTCTCCAGTGAACACCGAGGTCCCATGCAGTGACCAAGCACATCCTCCATCCTCCCAAGGTTCTCCACATTCCACCATCCTCATCTCCTGGCTACCTGAGAGCGCTGCCCCAACACCATGTCCCCTTGGGAATTCCCAGCTCAGCCATACCCAGCAGCCCGAGGAGCCCAGGCTGGGGATGCCGTCCGTGCCCGTGCCAGGCACCGGGTGTTCTCCCCGCTCCGGCAGCTGAACGGAAGTTGGAAGGCGACGCTGACATGTGTCAACAATAACCGGAGAACAAGCGCCAGCGGCGGCGGCGGCTGTCCCCACCACCTCGAGGAGGCTGGCCACTCTTGCTGAAATCACGGCACGTTGCGGCTGGAAGCAGGAGTATTGTTTCAATTATTTCCATTATATAAAGTCAGGCCATTTAATATATTCTGCCTCAAAGGGGCTCAACTAAAGAGATAAAATAAACACTGGAAATCTGCTCTGCTGACATGGACAAGGAATTCAGTTTCAACACCAAGCCTTCCCTCCAATCTCGCTGCTCATCTTCCCTTTCCTCCCAGCTCCCTCTCCTACTCTTGCTGCCCCTCGGCCTTCAGCACCACTTGATGCCAATTCTCTCTTTGGGCTTTGCTCCTGTTTTGGCAGCTGGAGCACTTGAAGGCTCTGCAGCCACGCTGGCGTCCAGGACTGGAGCAAGCCAGAGGAGCCAAGAAGAGAGATGGAGCTCCAGAGCTCACTCTGGGATGAAGCATTTGATTTATGGCAAATCTTAAGCCTCTGGGGATGCCACATTCCCTGAGAACAGTAGGAATGGCATGTGGCACAAACCCAGGAATGGGTGGAGTGTGACATGAGGAAGAGGAGGAGAAGAAGGAAAAAGAGAAGGAAAAGGAGGAAGAGGAGGAGGGGAGAACAAATGTGCCATGAGCATGCTGCGGGCTGCACTTGGCAATGTCAGCACTAAAATCAGCCACCTTCACGCCTTCCTTCTCAACTGGGAGAGCTGATGGCACCCCAGCACTGAGGGACCTCACTGGCTCTGTGCTGGAATGGGAGGTGGTGAGTTGGGCTGCCAGGAGGCTGGAGTTGCTCCCTACCAGCTCTGACCAGACAGGAGCTGCTTCCCATTAATGCTTCCCACGGCATCAGCCTCCCCAGAGCACTCTTCCCTTTCAGGGCTGTGCTAGTCCAGGTATTCCCAACCCGTTGGCATGTGGGAAGGAGCACCAGCCAAACCAGCACGAAATCTGCTACTTGGCCTTCCCCAGCACATTTCCCTGCTCCCAAGTCTGCCTCTCCTGGAGCGAGGTCACGGGCAGTGCCACTGCCAGGGACCCGGGTGGTGGAGGGAGCCGTGTCACGGGATGCCAGAGAGGGCTGCGGTGCGGCGTGAGGTGGAGCTGACATTTCCTAAGAGCAGGGAAAGGGCCTCTGCCGAACTGGCGCGAGAGCAGCTGTGACTTTCCATTCCTGTGGGAAGTGGGCTGCCACCGTCCAAGCATCTGGGCTTGTTATGATGGGAGAGGAATGCCAAGTATTTTTCTTCCTTATCCACTACCATCCGCTCAAACCCTCCCCTGATCAAACACACATTCATTGCCTGGGATGCACTGGGGAAGATCCCTCCCAGCCCTCGCGGCTGCTGGGAGCTCAATGGCACCTGTGCAGAAAACCCCGCCCTCATCCAGGGGCTCCCTCCATCCCCCTGCCCCTTCCGTCTCCTGCTGCTCCTAGCCAGCTGCAGACATTTAATTTTCACTTTACTATCTTTCCTAGGACCATCCCTGCACCTGCATCCCTGTGCCACCACCTCTGTGACCGCATCCCTGCTGACCTGTGGGCCCGGCGGGACCACACTGTCCCCTCCAGAGCCCTGAGCATCCCGAAAGCAGCCACTGGGATGGTGCCACGGGCGTGTGCCCTGCGGCGCCTGCCGTGCCGGGAAGCAGGCGGTGCAGCTTTGGAAGGTCACCAAGATTTTTCCGAAGATGAAAGTGTGCTCAAGTGTCAAACAAACTTTCCGAATTATCTTTCTGGACACTTTCTCCCTTCTGCTTTGGAAGACGGAGGAGGAACATTTCATTCCCTCTGTGCTGGCGTGGAGCGGAGCTGCGTGAGGAGCCGGGAGCTGCCGGCGGCACCCGCGGCTCAGCCTCGCTTCTCCCCGACATCATCCCTGAGTCACCGCGGGTGCTGCCCTGGCATCATCAGCTGGGCTTCCCCCTCCCCGCAGCCCCCAAACCGCTCCCAGCACAACAGAGGGCTGCCAGGTGCCCGGTTAAACAGCAGACAGCGCCTCTCCTCCCACTGACAGCTGGATTTATCATTAATAGACAAATTAAGGGAAACGGGTGGATTTCTCTGCTCTCTCAGGGATACCTGGCGCACAGCAGCAGGGGCATGGGGACAGCGGCTCTGCCGCCCTTGGCAAATCCCCCGTGATCCCAAACAGCTGGATGGGCTGAGCAATGGCCACGTGGTGCCCCCAGGATCCAGCGCTAATGAGAGCTGTCTAATTAGGGCGTCCTCCTGTGACGGGTGACCCTGGCAAGGCTTGTGCCAACATCCACTCACCCATGCCAGCGGCTGGAGAGCGTGACCAGGAATGAGGTGCTTCCCTGGCCCTTGCCCAGTGTTTGCCTTCCAGGTCTGGACAAGGAAATTCCCTCTCGGCCCCAGGGCAGCTAGGCTGGCACCCAACAGGACTTGTGGAAGCTCCTTGCTCTGCAGCACCCGCGTCTCATCCCGGTCACGGCCATCCACAGCAGTGCAGCTGCCTGCAGCCAGGATTTGGAGACACTCACATCCCCAGTGCCATTGCCATATCCCTATTTTTCTCTGCTGGGTTAGCAGCATCCCCATGTCCACATGGGCCCCCCAGCCCTTGCAAACTCCTGATGGTGATGCCATGCTGCAGGTTTGGTTGTTTATGGAAATTTCGGCTGAGCCAGATGCTGCAATTTATGCATTTTATGTGTAATTTTCCAATTTATTTAATAATTAGAAAAAAAAGCAACCCTAAAGTGATCCCAACCATTATTACTCTTGGTTTCCTCAGTTATTACTCCTGGTTTCCTACAGTGAGGCCAAAGGGGTCTGAAATGGCTCCTTTGTTGTCTGATCATTAACCCCTCAGGAATGAAATGCAGCAGTGCCGGATGGGAGCAGTGGGGAGAGGGGGAGAGAAGGGAAACAGGAGGGAGAAATTCGAGGGGTAGAGAAACCATTAACGCCAATGTACTGTCCCTGGGCGTGGCTAGACACCCCAGGACACTGATGGACACTGCAGCCCCGAGGGTTGCCCACTCTGTGCAGTGAGTTTGCTGGTTCTCAGCCCCCTGGCCATTCGTCCCTCCCAGGCAATGCAGACCCAGAGCATCCCGGGTGGAAAGGAGCCCTGCAGCTCGTTGGCATGCGGATGAGCAGGTGGAGGATGATCTACCCCAAGGTGCTCAGGGGGGTTCTGTGTGCCCAGAAAGTCTCTCTGTGCCCCCTCTGCCGGGAGGAGAGGGCGCCTTGTGCTGGTTTGCCCATGGGGATGACAGGAGTGAATGCGCTGTCACTGGGGCTGTCACTGGTGGCCTTGGAGCCCCGGCTGGGAGGTCACCAGGCTGTTCCAGGGTGCGGCTCCTGGCACAGGGTTGGGACGGCGGGACGAGCACGTGGGGCCCCCAGGATGGGGACCTGCGCCTATAGGTCACCTCGGGTACCTGGCCAGTGAGATGTTCCCCTCCTGTCCTGCATCCCACTTCAAGCATAGCCCCTAGGATGGGTTTTGGGGAGCACAGCGTGGGACAAGGGGTGTGGAGAGCCTCATGGGAGCCCGGAGCAGCTCAGTGAGCTCGTCTTGGCTTGGAACAGCTTGGCACAGCTCGTCTGGGCTCAGCTTCTCTCCCGCAGCTCGGAGGGAGGTGAGTTAAGAAGCGCTCGGAAAATCAGAGTCAGCTGCAATCCTGGGGACAGCCGGGGCAGACCCACAGCCGCCGCCGGAGCTGCCGGAGACCCACCACGGCTCCCGGCGACCAGAGGGCTCAGCCCTGCCCGGGGGGTTCAGCCCTGCCCGGGGGGCTCAGCCCTGCCCGGGGGCTGCCACTGCCCCCCAGCCCTGCAGGGACTGGGAGAGGGGGGCTGAGCCGGGGGGGCTGAGCCGGGGGGGCCGGCGCAGGCAGCGTCACCCGCCTGGCTCCACCCCCCCAAAATCGCAGGGGGCTTCGCTGTGACCCCGCGCTGGGATGGCAACGGGACAGTCGGACCACGGCGGGACGGCGGGACGGTTCCCAGCCGAGGTGGTGGCTGGAGTGCTCCGGGGGGATCCAGCCAGGGCGTTTGCCAGTCGCTTTGTTGCTGCTGGGGGATTTTTAATTTTTTTTTTTAGGATTATTATTATTTTGAAAGGGAGGGTGAGGAGAGGGGGCTGACACTGACTATAAAGGCAGAGCTCCCTGGAGCAGCCGGCACTTCCCTGCAACCATGAGCACTCCCCGGGCCTGATAGCCCCAGTCTGCCCCACTGTCGCCGCCTCAAGCTGCCCTGAAGTGTGGGTGTGTGTGTCCGAGGCTCGAGTTGGGATGGTGTGAGCCCGGAGCCGCTCGTCGCCCTCCCACCACCCCTCACCGGCTCTGGCAGGAGCCGAGCCCGCCAGCCGCTTGGATGATTTGATTTCTTCCCTGTCCGACCTCACTCCTGCCCAGATGCAGTGGATAATATTCATGTTGCTGTTATTCATCAGCTCCATGGAAATGCTCACGCAGAACCGGTGGAAGAAGCAAGGTACAGTGTGTGCAGTGGGCTTGTCCTGCTCGGGTCCTGCGGGGTGGTTTTGGGTCACCAGGCTGCCTGTCCTGCCTGCACGGAGCAGGAAGGAATTGTGAACCAGGGCTGGAGGTGCCAGGAGCCAGCATACCCCCGACCCTCCCCTGAGCCCTTTTGGGGACCGTCTGTGCTCCCCTCTGGGTGCGTGGCACGGGGTTGGCTTGGCAGTGCGGGAAGATGCCGAGCACAGCCCCACAGCCCCGCCTGCCCAGTGCCAGCCCTGCCTTTGGGGCTGGCAGGAGACAAGGGACACTGGCTGGCACTGGGACCAGCTCTGCAAGCCCCAGCAGAGGCAGACACAGTGGGGATAGCAAAAAATGGGCTGGGTTTCCAGTATTTCCTTTCTCTGCATAACACACTAAGTGCCTTAGGAGTAAAACCTCCTGGAAGGATGCTCAGAGCCACGGCAGGCTCTGCCTGTCCCCTGCCCCATCCTTTCCCCAGGAAGAGGCACCAACTGGGCAAGGGCAGGGTGTGCTGGGGCTGTGCCCCTTCCTTTGGGCACTGGCTCATGTCCCCTCACCAGGCAGTGCCAGGCAGTGCCAGCTGGCTGTGTGGAGTGGATACAGGGCTGGTTCTCAGCTCTTCACCATGAATGCCTTGGTTTTGGGGCCAACATGTGCCAGGGTAGGGGCAGGACCTCCCAGGACCAGGGCTCTCAGGGCTGGAGCCTGGAGAGCTTCCCTTGAAGTTGTTCCATGTTAAAGGCATGCGGAGGCAGTAGGTGTGTGTGATGATGTGGGTGGCCAGGCTGGTGGCCAAAACACCCGTGATGGGAAACAGCCAAGCACCAGGAGGGGCTCCAGCTACCGGTGCTTGATGCTGGGTAGCATAATGCTCCAAAGGCCTCAGGTCTTGGCAGCCTGGGGATCTGGCTGTGGCTTCACCCCCCAGACATGTTATATACCCTGGGATAACAGACACAGAAAGGCAGCAACAGGGTCCAGGAGCCACGAAAAGTGCTGCAGCATCCCACAGCCTCCCTGCTGCCCCTGGGAGCTGTGGTCTGGGCAGTCCAGTGCCCCAGAGACTCATGGTTCCCAGCAGGACTGGGCGTAGGGTGGGCAGAGATGGGGGATGTCACACCCATGTCCAGCACAGCTCAGGTACCCACAGGGCCCCATGCCCAGTGCCCATCCCAGCTCAGCCTGCAATCTGCCATCACCACTGGACAAGAGGAAATGAACAGTCCACTTGTTCCTAATCCCCATCGTGTCAGAGCGAGCCACATTTTGTTGTTCTCTGTGGTGACTCCTAGAGTCACCCTCAGTGGCAGAGACATGTGTGCCATGCCAGCAGCACTGTGGAGTGGAGGAGATGACCCCACTTCTCTCATCTCCAGACCATGGGATTATTTCCAAAGCCAGTGAGAGGAAGGAAGCCCCCAAGTCCACCAGGGCTCCCCACCTTCTTTGCCCTGGATGGAGGTGGAAGGAGAGCAGCAAAAAAACCCACTAAATATCAAAAAGAATTAGGGAAGGGAAAGAGGCTTGTAAATCCATGGGTCTCCAGGGAAGCCACTCCAGCTGCAGCCAGGAACACAAATGTTGTCAGCGTTTGGTAAATATGTAACGGAGACCATAACAACTTAATGGATCCAAGGTGCTTCGTTAGCGCTCCCAGCAGACGCAGCTCTAATGAAGGCTCCTGCTCTGCTGCTGTTCCAGACAGTGTGCCCCAGAGAAGGGACTGGGATGAGCCAGCTTGGGGACAATGCATGGCACCGTGGAACTGTGGACTGGCTTGAGCCAGAGACCAGCACACGGGGCTGCGAGGCATTGCCCGCATTCATTGTCTGACAGAAACCTCTGCCAGCATCCCCCCGGCTTCCCCAGCACCTCTGCCCCAGCCCCACAGCCCTGGGATCCTTCTGATGCAGGTTCTGGGGTCAGAGGACCAGTGCCAGGCACTGCTCCCAGGGCTGACTCTATGTCCATGCCGGGCAGCACGCAGCAGGTGGCTAAGGCTTGTAGCACCCTTGTCTAGGGGAGGGTGTCCCTGCCCGTGGCAGGGGGCTTGAGATGACCTTGAGGGTCTCTTCCAACCCAAACCATTCTGTGAGTCTGTGGTTCTACAGAGCCCAGGTCCTAAGCATGCTATACCAGAGCTTCTGGCACTGTCACAGCCACTCAGGCTGTGGTGCCAGAGCCAAGCAAACAGTTCCCAACACAGGGACGTGGTGAAGGCATTGGTTGCCTGCTTGCAGGAGTTCAGTGACCCCTTTCATGATTCCCAGCCAGCCTGAGGCTACAAAAAGACACAAGGCATTTACAGCTCCCAGAGCTCAATGCTTCCAGCTCCCAAAGTGCCCCTTTGCCAGGAGGATCGCTCCAGGTTGCTTTTCTGAGGGCTGGTGGATGTTGGCACCCTGTCCTTGTTCCTGGGAACAGAGGTCACCCACCTCGGGGTCAGTCACCCTCCCACAGGCTGGGAGTACAGCACAGGCAGCCAGGGAGGCAGCAGAGGCTCTTGAGCAAACAGACAGATCCTTGTCTCAGCTCCTCTTAAGTGCATCCAAAATGCCCTTTGTCCTCTGGCACTTAACAGGCGTCAACTGATTAATCCAGGTCAGATCATATTTCTGCCCGCTGACCCAGTGGTTGTTTCACCTCCCATGGGATGGGCAAGGCTCTCTTGGGATGTGGCTCTGACTGTCACCCATGGCAGTGCTGGCATGGGGCAAACTGTCAGTCTGGGTCTTGGAGTGCTGGAGGTCATCAGTGATGACCAAACTGGGAGCGATGGCTCCATGTGTCCCTTTGCTGCCAGCGTGGACAGAGGTGGGGATTTGAAGAACAGAGAGAGGTGGAGTGGCATTTCCAGGGAGACAGGACAGTGCTGTCACCCTGGTGTGTCAGAGAGGGGCTGCCACGGGGCTGGGACCCACCTCGGCCCCTGTGCCACAGGTCCTCTCCTCCATTTGTCCCCGCAGCGAGTGCCGGCCTGCTGGAAAACTGCACGGGCTGTGTCCTGTGCTCTGAGGACAACGGCTGCATCACCTGCCACCACCGGCTCTTCCTGCTTATCTGGAGGGACGGCATCCGCCAGTACGGGATGTGCGTCCACACTTGTCCCCCAGGCTACTTTGGCGTGCGGGGTCTGGAGGTCAACAGATGCACAAGTACGTCCCCTGCTCCTGCTAGTGTCCCCTGCTCCCCTCGCCACCCTGCGGGTCCCAGTGCTGCGGGAAGCTCGATGGCTTCATTTCCCACAGCATCCCTGGTGGGATCCAGGGGCGGCCGGGCTGGGGAGCTCCGTCCCCTTTTCCCTTGCCCGGAGCTGCAGCCTGGACCCCGCCGGTTTTGGGTCCGCGGTGGGTGCCGGGGCTGTCCCCCTGACCGGCCGTCCCTCCCGGCAGAGTGCAGGTCGCCCAGCTGCGAGAGCTGCTTCAGCAGAGACTTCTGCATGAAGTGCAAGGACAAGTTTTACTTGTACAAGGGCCAGTGTTTTCGGCAGTGTCCCCCCGGCACTGCGGCACAGCCCGGCACCCGCGAGTGCCAAGGTAAGCAGCACCCGCACCCCGTGCCCGCCGTCCCTGGGGCCGTGCCTGGCGCCGAGGGGTCACCAATCCCTTCTGTCCCTGTCCCTGCAGAGACGTGCGAGCCGGGGCCGTGGAGCGAGTGGAGCGCCTGTACCCACGAAAGCCGGACCTGCGGCTGCAAATGGGGTGTGGAGACGCGGGTGCGGGAGGTGCCGGAGGCTGCCCGGGAGGAGGGCACTGCCTGCCCCGCGCTGCTGGAGACCAGGAGGTGCCGCATGAAGAAGCACTGCCCGGGAGGTGAGCAGCGCGCCGCCGGGGCTGTGGGACAGCTTCGCGTCCCTCCAAAGTGAGCCCGAGGGGCGCTGCAGGAGGACGGTGGCAGCAGGGGTCTGGCAGTGGCCGGCGAGCCATGCTGTCATCTCCCAAGCATTTTGAAAATCTGGGTAAAGCCGTCATCTCAGGCACATGTGCTGAGCAGCCCTAGGGCTGGCTGCTCCCACCTGGCAGTCCCCGAGACTGCCTGGGACGTGCCAGTCTCCTCTTCCATGCTGGGCTGGGCTGGGCTGGGCACTGGCACGAACCGCCGTGGTGGGATGAGGCTGCCGAGCTCCAGCTCCCATCCCGCCACGACGTGAAGGGAGGCTTTCTGTACTGCAGCTGTGGGTAAGGAGGGTTGAGACACACAGGAGAGGTTTCTGCACAAACCTCTGAGCTCTCTAAAAGCTGGAATGCTCATGGAGCAGGAGGGCATCACCCAGGGGATTTCTGCTGGCCAAAGTTTTGGGAGACACCTCAAGGCGCTGTCCCCCTCTGTGGCTTATCTGGCCAGATGTTCACTCATGCCCCTGCACTTCCCCCCACCTCATTCCCAGGCTGGGGGCTCCCTGGCTCAGGGGTCTCCCCACCTTTCACACACCAGACCCGCTGCGGGGTCTGTGCGGGCAGTGCGTGCACGGGTGCAGAGCTGGTGATGGGAACCAGGACATGGCTGATGTCATTTTTGGATGCAGGCGTCTGGACTGAAGCTACCCTAATAAATCTCCACTTAATAACTGGCAGAAAGGGGGATGCATGAGATACTGATCTGGAGTGTCTGGCAGCAGATCTGAGCCCCGCGGGTTGCGGTTCGGAGCTGCGGGATCGCTCCGTGCCGTGGGATGAGCTGGCCGGCACCGCCAGCGTGGCGGGGATCACAGAGGACAGGACTGTGAGGGTGGAGAGAAAAAGGATGAAGAAGGGGGGCAACAGCAGAGGACGTGCGTGCTGAGCGAGGGTCACAGAGCCAGGAGAGAAGCTTCATCCCAGCACCATCAATTATAAGTAATATTTTCCTGCTGACAGTGCAGAGGAGCTGATTCCCTTCCCCACCCAGGTCCCAACTCACGTCTTCAGGGTGCCAGGTGGCATCGATTTTGAGGATGTTCCCCTCCCTGCTGGTGTGTGGCAGCTCCAGACCCGCAGAGTTGGTGACAGTTTGATGCACGAAATTTAGTGTGGGAGGACAGGCTGCTCTGGAGCACTGTGTCCTGGAGCACTGTGCCCCTGCCCTGCCCTGCCTGGCACACAGCGGGTCCCACTGGCAGGGACTGCTCTGCCAGTGTTTCAAGGACACCTCATCTTGTGAAGTTACTTGGGAAGGCACTGGCACCCCAGGAAAGTGCTTGGCCTCCTGCCTCTGCCTGTGCTCCTGCAAGCTGGAAACCCTGGGGCTACGGTGATGGACTCAGAGACTGGCAGACTCTGCTCTTGAGGCTGCTGTCTGGGATCAGCTTCAGAGACAGGCCTGTCCCCTGTCCAGCAGAAGGAATCCCATGAGTGCCCCCCAAGCAGCCCCCTCAGGAGAGAGCAGCCCCTCGTGTCTCCCACTCCTGGGCAGGCTGTTCAGAGTCCCTGCCACGGCAGAGCATGTGTCTGCCCTCGCTCCCAGGCTCCTGCCCGCCTGGCCAAGTGCTGGGTTATGGGATCCAGATGCTGGAGGAGGACGAGGAGTTCACTTGATGCATCTGAGACACCCCCAGCCCAGGCGAGCCAGGGCAGGCAGCCGAACCCGACCGTGTGATGAGAGATTTGTGCCACCACTTCTGAGCCATCCAGGCGGCTGGGAGGGAAAAGCCGCCGCGCTTGGCCGTGGCACAAACCCCTCACGCTGCTGTAAATCTGCCTTGGGTGTCTGTCCCGCTCTCCAGACGCTTGGCGTGCGTGCCGTGCCCTCTCCTTTGTGGGTGGCAACTGTCTGGAGATCAGAGCCGAGAAAAAGGGTTTCAGAGCCAGGCAGGACAAGAACTGGAGCCCTCAGAAGGGACTGAGGACAACAGTGCTGGCACACGCAGCACCAGGGACAGTCAGGGTCCCTTGTGCCCTTCACACCACAGAACCCGTCCATGTGACTCTAATTGGAGAGGGCACAGCGTGGCAAGGACTGATAAAGCTGCCCAGTTTTTGAGGCAACCGTTCTGATCCGTAGCATGGACTCCCCGTCCCGCTGGAGCCCATGGCACAGCAGGGTTTATCCTGAATCCTTGTTCCTTTGGCATCTCAGCCCCAGCACCTCGGCCAGCTGGACAGTGTGTGGCGCCTTCTTGGGGCGAGCAAAGATTTGGATCCCAGCAGCCTGACCCTGGAAAGCTGGCAGTGGGCTGACCTGGGATGCATCCAGGCTCCACCAGCACGTTGGTTGTGCCACTGGGATGGGACCTATCCACACGTGGAGGGCATCCACAGGGAGAGAGAATGAGCTCCTGTACAAGGACGCTCCCCAAAGCCACCTTGCTTCCCACCATTCCCAAATCATCCCAGGAGCTGTTGGGGTCCCATGGTGGTGGACAGGTTCCCACATCATGGCAGAGCTGCTGTCATGGCTGTGTCCTGGCTTTGGGGTCTTGGTGCAGCCACTGCCCCTCTCCAACACCCACAGCTCAAAGAGAAGCTGGGGTTTCTCCAGGCAGCTTCTGCTTGGGTTGAGCTGCCCCACCCCATTCCAAGGGATTTTGGGGGTACCAGGACTGAGAGTCCAGCCATGGGAGATATGGGGACAGCACGCCAGTGTCCCTCTGCCCATGCCATCAGCACACCCAGAACCCAGCTGGGTCATGACCAGGAGAGAGCTCTGGGGTCCCCAAAATCAGAAACTGGGTCCAGCCCTAACACCCTGAGGGAGGATATGGGATCAGCACCCCATGGATGGGGCTCAGGTCAGGTCATGTTGCCTGGCCAATGAGCAAGCTTTCCTTTTTTCCTTCTTTTTCTGTTGCAGAGAAAACCGAATCCAAAAATAAAGGCAAAAAGCGACAGAAGAAGCCGAAGACAGAAAGGCACATGGGCACCTAGCAGGCACCAGCATGGGAGCTGGGGCACCATGGCAGGAGCTCTCAGCCAGCTCCTGCCACGGTGCTCCAGCCACATCACCCCTGTTTTTCCATCTAAAAAAAAAAAAAAAAAAAATTGCACAATTTTCTCTGCCCCCCCATCCCCCTTTTCTTTTGAGACAATTTATGGCCTGTAAAACATTTCCTTTTCAGAAAATCTAATTTGCAATGTCCAAAGCAAAGCCCTAGGGCTTGGGGAGGGGGTGACTCCTTTATTCCTCTGGTCTTCCCTCTCCCCTAGCCTGCTCCATCCCTTCCCTTCCTCCAGGCGGGTGGGATGGGGTTCGACCGGGGTTGGACCCTGCTAATGAAGCTGATGCCTGCCTGGATACTGTTCCCCGGGGCTGGGTGATGCCCTGGCTCCACAGGGTCCTGATTTTATGGGCGTGCTGGGGGCACAGTGCACCACTGAGCTGCTCCAGGTGCTGGATAGTGTCCCCCATCCTCAGCCACAGGCATGGGAAGCAGCAGGACTCCTGCGGTTGGGACCCCACTGGGGACTGTGCCATTGCTCACAGCAGCCCAGCCTGGTGCTCAGCATCCCCACCAGCACAACCAAGGGCCAAATCCTGCTCTCCTGGGACTCGGAGGGCAGCTGGATCTCCGGACTGACAACCCTTCTTGGGTCCGTGCCAGCCCAGCGCTCAGCTCCAAATCCTGCCGTCCTCAGGCTCACAGAGAGGCTCAAAGAGCTTCTCTCCCAGCTGCATGTGGGCACAGGAATTTGGGGTGACTTTGTCTGTATTTGGTCTAGGAAAGGGACACGCAGAGCCCAGGCAGGGGATCCTGCTGCCTCCTGCGTCCCCAAACCGGGATGTGTTGGAAGCAGCGCTGCCACCCCCTCCCAGCCACCCCCGGGGTGTGACCGTGCGGTGCTGAGCCCAGGCACGCCAGTCTGTCCCTCCCTGCCGCGCTGTGTGTGTCCACCGGCACAGAGGGCTCTGTAGGTATATATGCCATGTGTGTGCTTAAATCGCTGCCCAGCCGCAGGCAGCTCTGCATTTGGGGTTTGCCGGGGTCCGAACTCCCCGACCCTGCCCTGAGCGTGAGCGGGGGAGGCCCGGGCTGGCCGCGGGGTGTCGAGGCTGCGGGGGCTGCACAGACCCTTCAGGACAGGAGCGCTGGGTGTCAGCATCGAGCCAGCCCCAGAGCCGGCACAAAGCTGCCGGAGCAGCTCCTCCGACCGCTTCATGACAAATAAACGGATTAAACCCCCGGCATCGCTCCTGCGTCCCTGTTTTCCCCATTCCCACGAGTTGCTGCCGGAGGGGATCTGGAATGCTGGCCGTGGCCACGGTGCAATCCCGCATTCCCCAGCTCTGCAGCTCGGATCCCTGGGGGGGGACACCCTGCCCTGGCCCCCCAGCAGTGGGGTACTGGGGAAAGACTTTGTTTCAAGATTTATTTAAAATACCACCAGCATCTCTCATTGCCCGAGCCAGCACTGGGGCAAGCGGCAAGTGTGACACTGGGGCTGCCGTTCCACAGGACTGGGAACCACCGGGGGGTTTTCTGGGTGTTGAAGGAAATCCCCCTCTGTTATGATGCTTGGGCATCCCCTTGGCAGCCAGTCCCCACCACCGGCATTGTTTACTCCTGGGGGACACAGCCTAGGGCTGGCAGACGCGGTGACCCCAGTTCTGCTCGGAGTCCATCAGCCCCGACAGAACCCCGGCCTGGGATCTGGGCACGCCGAGCCCCATGCGAAGTCTGGCTGTGTCCTGCCCAGCTCAGCCTGGAACACAGCCCTCCCCCTGGTCCCCACGGGCTCATCCCATGGCCAGAGCAGCGAAATCCAGGCCTGGCTCCCGCTGGCATTATAAATAGCAGGGACTCGGGAGGGAGCTGTGCCGCCGGGGTGCCTGGGTGTGGTGAATGCCAGCGGGTGCTGATGGGGGGACTCGCTGGGCGCAGGGCTGGGGGGCAGGAGGGCTCGGTGCTGCCGTGGCGCTGTCCCGGGACGTGCCGTGAGTTGTGCAGAGAACGGCCGGGAGAGGGTCGGGGCTGCGTGTGCGACTGTGAGTGTGTGTGTGAAAGAGAGAGACATTTATAGATCACGTGTGAAACTTGATCTCCCCGCAGTGGACTCAGAGGAAAGAAAAAAGATAGAAGTATTGTTTTTAAACAGATTTTTTCCTTTGTTTTTCTTTTTTTTTTTTTTTNGCCGGCACCGCCAGGCACGGGGCTGCCCAGCGCCTGCGGCACCTCGAGAGGATCCTGGAGAACAGCACCCAGTGGCTGCTGAAGGTAGGGCGTGGGATGTGGGGGGGTGTGGGGGGACAAGCAGAGGGGTGGCGAGGACCGGGATCTGTGTCCGGCACTTGCTCCCTGTGGCAGAGCTGTGGGCATTGGGGCCCGTGCCCACCTGAGCATCCAGGTCAGCTTTCCCCTGCAGGTGCAGCTGGCATCAGGCACTGTCTGCGTGGAGGGGATGCATGCTGCGGGTTCGGGGGGGGGCTGCAGCTCATGGGTGCTGCAGATAACTCACTCACATCACCATTGAGGCTGTAATTCCTGTCCATCCTTGCCATAGGGCTCCTCATGGTCCTGGCTGGGTTAGCAGTGCCAAGCATCCCTTGGGGATCAGCATTCCGAGTTCTGGGTGAGGAGACTGGGAAGGGGTTTGGCCAGTGGTAAGGGAGAGGGTCCCAAGGGCATGGGCCATCAAAATCTCTCCAGCTTCATCATTTTCCCTCTTACAGGCTTTGCAAAAGCTCCCAGCACTTGGTGAGACTTTGTGTGGGGCCCGTGGCTCCTGGGTGGCCTATGGGTGGTGCACAGTGGGAGCGGTGGGGTGTCACACCAGAGGGGCTGTGTACCCNCCCCTTGCGAGGGCTGGCGATAAAAGGCCGGGGCGGCCAGCGCCGGCTCAGAGGGAGGAAATGCCGAAATCGCAGCGGCTGGAGGCGGCGGCGAGCGCCCACTGACCCATCGCGGCACGGAGCGCGCATCCCCCCGTGGCACCCCGGCCCCGNTCTGCGTGGAGGGGATGCATGCTGCGGGTTCGGGGGGGGGCTGCAGCTCATGGGTGCTGCAGATAACTCACTCACATCACCATTGAGGCTGTAATTCCTGTCCATCCTTGCCATAGGGCTCCTCATGGTCCTGGCTGGGTTAGCAGTGCCAAGCATCCCTTGGGGATCAGCATTCCGAGTTCTGGGTGAGGAGACTGGGAAGGGGTTTGGCCAGTGGTAAGGGAGAGGGTCCCAAGGGCATGGGCCATCAAAATCTCTCCAGCTTCATCATTTTCCCTCTTACAGGCTTTGCAAAAGCTCCCAGCACTTGGTGAGACTTTGTGTGGGGCCCGTGGCTCCTGGGTGGCCTATGGGTGGTGCACAGTGGGAGCGGTGGGGTGTCACACCAGAGGGGCTGTGTACCCACAGGGTTGCCACCCTCAGCCCCACTGGCTCTCCCCGTCCCCAATGCCTGAGGCAGGAAGCAGCATTTCCTTCCTGGAGCCCCCACCAGCTGAGTGCGGCTGCCTGCGTCAGACCCAGGAATAGCTCATCCCAAGGGACACATCCCTGGGGGGCCCTGAACCCCTCTGCCCATGCCAGGAACACTGGGTACCTGTGCTGATAGGAGGGGAAGTGGCTTGTCCCCAGCTGTCACTGACCCAGCAGAGCCACATGCATGTCCTGTGGTGTCCCATCAGGCTGCAATGGGAGCTGTGTGCCTCTGCACTCTCATTTCCTGGGTAGCGTCCCCTGCAGCACTCAGGGATCTGGATGGGGCCAACACACTGAGTGGGGGTCCTGGGGATGGCCTGTGCCAGCCACACTGCTTGGGTAGCCACCCTGGCTGTGGGGGACAGTGCAGGCAGCAGGGACGTGCAGGACGTTGTTCCTTGTCCCCTCAGCCATCCTAGAGAACAAATTCCTCAAGAGCTGGGAAAATGCTGAACCCTGGCTGTGCTGGAAGCCAGCCCAGAGTGTTGCAGAGGGGTCAGCAGGGCCAGGGACAACCTGGCTGGTGGCACTGAATCTCTATCACTGTGCAACCTGCTGGGCCTGCTGGCTGCACACAAGTCCTGGGGTCGCTGTGCCCTCAGCTCTCTGCCTTGGTGGCTCTGTGCTCCAGTGTCTTTGGCCCTGTGTGCCCAGGCCAGCTCTGAACTTCCCTCGGGATGTATGGCCAAGCAAGGGGACCAGGGTGCCACCAGAGGTGCACGTGGCCCTGTCCAGAGCAGACAGTCGCAGGCAAAGTGTGACTGCACATCTGGGCAGCTCTGGCCAGCAATGCCCCTCACCACAGCCCCAAGGAGCTCAAGGCAGTGTGCACTGGGCATCCCCTACCCCATTCCTTCCCCATCCCCATCCTGTTGTATCCACCCATCCCATCACAACAATCCTACCCCATCCCATCCCGCCCCATCCTGCAGCATGGTTCTCTCCTTTTAGAGGCAGCTTGCAGCTATGTTTTTTGCTGTTATTCCTCAGCTTCCCAAATTTCAGCAGAGCTGCCCAAGAACGCTTGTTTTGGTCAGACTCCAGCCCTGAATAAACAAATGAGGGCTCAAAAGAGGCACTGGGTTCAGGGACAGATCGTAAACAATGTTGCATCCCCGTCTTCTCTGCCCTGGCATGGAGAGCCCTGCAGGGTGCAGAGAAACTGGGAGGTCTCCTGGTACCAAAAAGGGTTCCCCAGGCCCCCTCAGGCATCTCCAGCACTGGCCTCCCCAAGGACCCCCATCCCTGGCACTGGGGGGCTGGTCCACCCTCCCCACTCGGCACCCCTTGGTGGGGACATGGTGAGGACCCAGCCCACAAGGACACACCTCCTGCTTATGTGTCAGGAGGAATTAATTTTGGATCAAACAAAAACACTTGATGGTGCCACTGGGTCTAGGGGGGGACTTGGGGTGGGATGGGGTCTCCATGGCATTTTGGCAGCTCTGAGGTGCCTGAGGCACAGTGGCTGATGCTGCTCACCCTGGGATGTGTGCAGCGGTGAGGGGAGCAGGTGAAAGGTTTTCCACCCACCTGTGACTCAAGGATTCCCAAGCCAGTGCTTGTGAAATGTTTAGAAATTCCAGGGCAGGATAGGAACTGGGCCATAGGGGAGGGATGTGGCTGCAAGAAGGCAGCACAGGATGATCCAGCTGTGGGCATTGGGATCCCAGAATGGGGACAGTGAGTGGCTGAGTTTTCTCCTGCTCCGCAGTGATGTTTTGGGGTGATCAAAACAGCACCATGGCTTTTTGCCCAGTGGCTCTGCCCTTGTGGTGGAGAAATGAGTCTCTGAGAGAGACTCCTGGCTCAGGTGAGCCCAGCTCACATCAGCATCCATGAGAGGGGATCATGGCTTCCCTGTCCTTGATGCAGAGCCTGTCCCACTTGTGTCCCCTATGCCAGACATGTGTGGGGACACTGTGCCCCACTCCAGCTCCCAGGGAGCTGCTGGAGCCAGGATCCAGGGCTCCATCTCCAGGGCTTTCAGCTTTCCCCATGCCAGCTTGACCTTTTCCATGGGTATGTTCTGCCCTCAGCTCACAGATATGTTTATTTAAAAAAAAAAAAAAAAAAAGAAAAAAAGCTAAAAGCAAGATCGAGAGGGAGAAAAGGCCTCCCCAAGCCCTGTGAAGCAACAAGATTAACGACGTGGTTAAAGGGAAACTCTCCAGAAATCCCTCAACTCGGGGAAATGTTTTCCAGACGTGGCTCTCCGACCTTTCCCCGCTTCCTCCCTGAGAGCATGTTCCTGCGAGGGAAAATCCCCAGGGAAACGGGTGCAGACAGTGCTGGCTGGGATGGTCATCCCTGGGACCTTCCTGTCCCGAGACCCTCCTGCCCCACATGAACGCTCCCAGTGGGGTGATGGTTTTGCCACTGCCTGGTGCGGAGGAGGAGGGAACAGTGGGATTTCGTCATGCCAAACAAGTGCAGAGCACTGTGCTGGCTCTGCTGCCGGCCCCACTCCCACGCTGAGTATCCCAACACTGCTGCCTGCCATGGTGCTGAACATCCTGGTATTCCATGGTGCCCAGCATCCCAGCACCACTGCATTCCCACCATGGCACAGAGCATCCCGGCACCACTGCCTGCTTTCCACACTGCCCAGAGAGCAGCATCCCAACCCTGCTGATTCTGGTCCACAACCCCACAAGATACAGGGGGATGTGGGGCTCTGCCTGCACCACTGGGGAGCTCGGGCGGGGAGCAGGACCCGGGCATCGCAGCAGCCTCTGCGGGATGCAGGGAGCTGGGCAGCCCCCGTCCCTCCTGCTCTCAGGGGCTGCTTTCCCAGCGTGGGTGGCAGCGCGGCCCCTTCCGCTCCCTGCGGCCCCCGCCGAGGGACCGTGCCCCCACCGAGGCCATCGCCCTGGGGAGGGGCTGAATGGGAACCTCGTGCCGGGGCTGCCAGAAATAGCAAAGCCTTTGGGAAAGGCGGCTCCCCCGCGGGCTGGGAAAGCGGAAGCGTCATCTCAGCTGTGTCCGAGCTGTGTTCGCAGCCAGCTTCTTCCCAGCCCCGAGTACTTCCACGTGGTGGAGCAGCTCCGGGTGCCGGACACCCACCTTCCCTGGCTGATGGTGTCCTCTCACCCTCCATATCCCCACACCTGGAAACCAGTGGTTGGGGGCTGGCAGCTGATGCTGGTGCCAGTGCCAGCCGCTCCCTGCCTGGCTGCTTGGCACAGGCTGCCCTGGCTAAGCATCAGCCCCATCTCGCCAGCACACCTGGGCACACAGAAGCCCGTGCCAGGCCCCAGCTGGTACCACAGCCCAGGAATCTTGGCAGCCAGTGCCTGAGGAGCCTCCCCTGCAGCAGTTCAGCTCGCTCTGTCCTCTGATAAGATTCTAAGTGCCCTGAGGTGGGTCAAGCCTTGTGGAGACACAGGGCTGTGCCTGGGGGCTGTGCCCAGTGGTGCCAGGCTCAGCTGGGATACTGAGACAGGACCTGAAGAGGTGCCCAATGACCCCCTGCATCCTCACTTCCCTGCACAGCTGGAGAGCTACATCCAGAGCAGCGTGAAGCCGGAGGTGGCGGAGCTGCAGCAGACGGCGGTGCAGAACCACACCGCCACCATGCTGGAGATCGGCAGCTCCCTCCTCAACCGCAGCGCCGAGCAGAGCCGCAAGCTCACCGACGTGGAGGCCCAGGTATGGCACACGTGTCCCCACGTCCTGACACTCCGTGGGTGGCACGGTTTATCTGCAGATAAAAGCGATTCCCTGAAGGTTTAAGGCACCAGTGGCAGAGGTACCAGGGCTGTGTGCCAGACGCCAGCCAGTCCAGTGACACCACCGTGTGGTGTGGCTCTGGCTGCTGGTGCCAAGACTCCCCTCTGCTCCCGAGGCAGGTGCTGAATCAGACGTGGCGCATCGAGATGCAGCTCCAGGAGAATTCCCTGTCCACCACCAAGCTGGAGAAGCAGCTGCTGCTGCAGACCAATGAGATCCACAAGCTGCAGAACAGAAACAAGTAGGGGCTGGGGCGGCTCAGGGACCCCCACAGCCCTTGGACCCCACAGGGAGGCTGGTCTCTCCCACCTCACACTGCACTTTGAGGGGGCTTTAACCCCTCCAGGTGGTGGCTGTGGTTCCTAAGGAGTTGCACAGCCCCAGCACAGCCACTGGGTTTTGGGTTCCCCTGGCTGGGCACATCTCAGAAGTGAGGGTACAATTCAGGGGGTGCAGCAGGTGATGGGGACAGCAACGGGTCCCTGCAGACACGCTGGGACCGCTCTGCCACCCCATCACCACTGCATCCCACCCCCAGCATCCTGGAGGTGCGGGTGCTGGAGATGGAAACGAAGCAGCAGGCGGAGCTGGCGGGGGCCCACTCAGAGAAGGAGAAGCTGCAGCGGCTGCTGAGCCGGCAGAGCGGCACCATCGAGGAGATGGAAAAGACACTGCTGGCTGCCAGTGCCAACACCAGCCTGCTCCAGCGCCAGCAGCTCCAGCTCCTCCAGTCTGTCCAGAGCCTGGTGCGCCTCGTCTCCCAGGGCAGAGGTGAGAGGGGTGTGCAGGCAGAGTGGGGACAGTGGGAAAGCTCCTCATCCTCCCAGGAGCATGCCAGGGTGCCCCTGTGGTCTGCTCAGCTTGAGTGACTTCACCTCAAAAGTCATAGAATCATTCAATCAGAATGGTTTGGGTTGGAAGGGATCTTAAAGCTCATCTCATTCCAACACCCTGCCATGGGCAGGAACATCTTCCACTAGAAAACAATCCACTCATTGCAGCCAAGGAGCAGCTTGGAGCCCCAAGGGGTGGGTCCATAGCCTGATGCCATTCCCAGCCATGGCAAACCCCCAGGGGTTAGGCTGGCAGTAGCCCTGGTGGCACAGCTGCTTTGCCCAGCCCTCAGGAGATGGCACAGAAGGAAAAAATATAATCTGTGAGCACAAAGGCATCCAAAGGGAGAGGGAAGAGCAGCAAAACCAGACAATTCTGCAGAGCCTTCAGGGTTTCTGCCTTCTCACTGTCCCTTCTGCTACAGCCATGTCACCTGGGCAGGAGCAGCAATTCCAGGACTGTGCTGAGGTGCGCCGGGCTGGCATCCGTGCCAGTGGCATCTACACCCTGCACATTGCCAACCTCAGCGAGCCCAAAAAGGTGAGCACAGTCCAGAGAGGGCTTCCCTGCAGCACCCCGGGGTGTTGCCCACCCAGTGCACACCAGCCCTGTTGCTTTGCACATCCCAGGGCAGTTTCCCCAGCCCATCCAGCCTCGGGGGCTGCAAAGGGGTGAACACGGGATGTAAGCAGTGCTGGCACAGCCTTCTAAATGGGGGTATAAGACTGATTTTAAAGACACCCTGACCTATGAGCACAAGCCCCCAGCCCCCACCCATGGCTGTGGAGGGGGGAGCGAACCCTCAGCCAGGCACTGGGCACAGCACACTCTCACCAGCCCCTCAGCCAGCTCTAGCACCCATAGAGCACCCACGCTGAGCTGCCCAGCCTGGCAGAGATGCACCTGGCCGCCACCTCCAGCCTGCCCCTCACTCCCCTTGCAGGCATACTGTGACATGGAGACAGATCGAGGGGGCTGGACCATCATCCAGCTTCGTGCCAACGGCAGCCTCAGCTTCCAGAGGGGCTGGAGGGAGTACAAGCAGGTGTGTGCCTGACGGGGAGGGGGACACCTTGGGGGCACGCCAGGCACCCTGAACTCAGCCACCGTTCTGCTCCACAGGGCTTCGGGGATGCGTCGGGGGAACACTGGCTGGGGAACGAGGCCGTTCACCTGCTGACCAGCCGGGGGCCCTACGCCCTGCGGGTCGAGCTGCAGGACTGGGAGGGCGGCCAGGCCTATGCCCACTACGGGAAATTCCAGCTGGGGAGTGAGCGGCAGTCTTACAGGTAGGGGAGAGGCACTGTGGGAACAGCCACCCATCTCTGACTGTCCCCGAGCCCTGTGGGCAGGAGGAAGGGCTGGGTGTGGTGCTCCGGAGTGGTGCAGGATCACCTGGGGCTTCTCTGGGTTGTCCTGGTGTAGTTATGGTGACAGGTGCCAAGCACATTGTTGTGACACTTTCATCTCTCCCTGGGCTCCTGAGAAGCAGATTTTTCATGTATAAAATTGCATCAAGGCAGTGGGATTTGCCATCCCAGTGGGAGCAGCTTGGGCACTTGCACTGAGGCTTTTTTTTGGGCAAGGGAGGTGACACAGCTGTGGCCACCAGGCATTCCCAGGGAGTGTTGGGCATCCCCAGGCTGTCCATGTCCAGGGAGGGATGCTGTGCTCCTAATGCTCAGCTTGCCATGACCATGTGCTCCTGGCCATGGTCAGGAGGGTAGAAAGCAGTTTCACTGCTGGGCTGGAGGTGGAACCAGACCCCAAACATCCCCTGCACCATCCATCCCATGTATGCACCAAGCTGACCCCCACGAGAAGACTGGAGGAGACTTGGGGGTCCTCTCTGCCCCAGCGTACCACAACCTCCACTCTTGGGGACCAAGGACAGGAGCCTAGCTGGAACTGCAGGATCTCTGCCCACATCCCTCTGTGCTGTGTCCAGCTCATGGCAGCCCCTGAGCAGTGCTGGGGGCTCTGTGACCCCCAGTGTCACCGGCAGTGACAGTGGCTGTGTTCCTGCTGGGCACAGGCTGTCACTGCAGGACTACAGTGGCACGGCTGGGCAGCAGAGTGGCCTGGCACTGCAGGGCACCCGATTCAGCACCCGTGACGCCGACAATGACAACTGTCTCTGCAAGTGTGCCCAGATGCTCTCAGGAGGTGAGTGGAGCAAGGGGACACCCCCATGCAGCACCCGTGGGTGCCAGCCTGCGATGCCACCTCCCCACCCTTCCCACAGGATGGTGGTTCGATGCCTGTGGCCTCTCCAACCTGAATGGCATCTACTACCCGGCCCGGAACAACATCCGCAAGCTCAACGGCATCCGCTGGCACCACTTCCAGGGGCCCAGCTACTCCCTGAGGGGCACCCGCATGATGATCCGGCCTGCCAGCTTCTAACGTGCCTGTGGCCAGTGCCAGCACTGACAGAGAAGTCTGGGACAAGGGATGGTTGGGGGCGGCTAGGATGCCCCAGCTGCTGCAGGGAACCTTTGCCATGAGTTATGTGTTTTTACTCTTGTTTATCCCGTTTTTCAGAAGTCTGCAGTGTCACCACGGCTGTGCTGGAGGAACCATGGGCAGGGGTGAAGGGTGCTGCAGGAGCTGGACCAGGAGGAGCTGGAGTGGGACAAAGGCAGACCTCCCAAAGTGGGCTCCAGCATATGAAACCCCCTGATCTCACCTCAGATTCTCTCCTCAAATTCCTGTTGGGCCTCAGGGTTTTGTCTTGGAGACAGGGCTCCAAGACCCTGATGGGGCTCTGAGAACCCCTGGGACCATGTGCATTCAGAGGGACTCCAGACATGATGGGGACTTTGCCTTTTCACTGGCTTTGAATATTGTAAATCCCCCTCCATCCCACTTTCCTGCAGGATTAGAGGAGCTGGGTGGGACAGGAATCCTGATGAGCATGGGGGCTGGTGGTGTCCCTCCTTTCCCTTTTGTCCAGACACAGCCATGCAGAAGGCCAGAGGCTGTCCCAGTACAAGCATGGCCCGAGCCAGTGTCCCCATGTATGGCAGGACAGGCAGTGCTTCTCACAGGATGCAGCTCTCAGAGACAGGAAGAGCAGGGGCTGTCCCTGGGGACCCGCATGGGGACCAGTCCTGGGATGGCCAGTGGCCCCGTTCTGGAAGTCGCTTGCTGGGAGCAGACGCTGCACTGGCAGGGGCTGGCAGGGCCCCAGGATTGGCGGGAAGGGGCTGTGGGGTCGTGGGTGGGGAGGGGGCTGTGGGTTAAAGGGGCTGGGAGGTGGGAGGTGGTGGGTGCTGGCACCGACACCGGCTCTGCACGCAGCGGCGGGGGGGCTCCTGCTGCCTGCCCTCATCACTGTCCCGAGGCACCCGCTAATTAACGCTGATTAAAGCACGTGACGTTGTTGGCGCTTCCAGAAGATGCTCATCAGTGGGGAATAATTAAAAAATGGAAAACATGGGGGGCGGTGCTGCCGGTTTTCCTTCTGTCCTGGCTGCCTGCCTGCACCTCCTGCCTGCACATGGGGCACCCATGGGGAATCTCGGCACAGAGGGTGAGGGTGATGGACATTTCCCCGGCTGTCCCTCCTCCCTGGAAATAACTGATGGGCTCAGCTGCGCTCCCCATGAAACCGGAG